>BROG01000506.1:137500-325000 GCA_030159075.1 Atrina japonica | reverse complement strand
TCATTAAAGGTAAACATGAAGAAATATCAACGGATAATCGAAACTCGAAGTCCATAAGAATACAAGTTAGATAACAACGGTCTTAAAACGAAGAACAATGCGAATCCATACTGGGGTGGTATCACTGCCACTGCCAACTGCCAGCACACCACACCCGCCGGAAATGTCCCATGGAAACTCTCGAGTTCGATGAAAAGGTCAAACTGTTAAAATGTTATAATAACAACTGTCCCAACACAAACAACACAGAATTGCGAATCCCAAACGGGATGTGACCAGGTATCGGGAAGGAGTCAGCGTCCCCTGCTAAAATGCCACAGCTGTCAGTAGTACATATATGTATGTTAAATATTATACATATTTTCTGAAAACTGAAGATTTAAATGAACAACAATTAATTTAATTTCAAAATTAATAAATGTACACGAAGAATATGCCTTCACTATCAACATTGTATCAATTGTGTCGCTCATGAAATTATTCTCTCTCTCTGTTTAATTATGTATAAGAGCTTAGCATTAGCATCTTGTTAATATTCAATGTAACAATGCATTAAATGTAGTAACACATAGAATCGCTTAGCTAAATTGATGTTTCATTTCATTTTCCAACATCTGCTGCTATCCACGTGAAAACCGTGAATAAAGTCGGGAATGTTTAAGTAATAATGACACCATATATCACTAGCTAAGTTTAGTGTTGTAAATGTAGCAAAGTATGTTGTAGGACCGTCGGAACGAAATTGAGATTGGGAGGCTATGGAAAGATATTTTTGTGTTTGATATTATTGTTTTGTGGTTCTCTCTCTCTCTCTCTCTCTCTCTCTCTCTCTCTCTCTCTCTCTCTCTCTCTCTCTCTCTCTCTCTCTCTCTCTCTCTCTCTTTCTGGTATTTGGTCACTCAACATATGAAATCTTCGCACTCCCTAGCAAGGTGGAGTTGAAGGGGTCAATGCCAAAACCCTGGCCATATACCATAATAAAATTTATTTAAAAAAAAAAAAAGTCGGTTCATGTAGTTGATATGTCTTTGTCTTTTTATGTTTAGTCTTGTCTGTTTGGTATATGGCTATGGTGTTTTGCTGGTGTTGTTCATTCGGGTTGGCATTGTCCTGGATTCAGGTGTCTTTCCGCTTTTTCTCTTATTATGTTATTTTATACATGCTTCCTTTTTAGTCTATGTCAATATTATCAAACACCTTTTCTCTAGAGTAGCGTGCCTTTATTGTGTCTGTGGATATTTATTTTCAAAGTGTTTTGATGTAAGTAAATCTTTCAAGGTGAACTGTCCAAACATTTGGTTCCTGCTATCTACTCGATCTACAAATGCATTAATGATGTTAAGTAGATTAGTGTTGTCTAACCTATCTTCGTGCACATAGAGAGTCATAAGATGGTCAAGTCCCTGTTGTTGTTGACCGTAAATATGTGTTCACCCTTTTCATGCTGGAAAATGATCTCTCACTGACAGAGTTTGTAGCTGCCAAGACCAAGAGGATCATTGTCACTTTCACTATCTCGGACATAACACATTTACTTGAGTAAATGATCTCTTGGAAATTTTTGATAGATCACGGACAGTAAACCTTTCTTCATCGAAGCCTAAAACAGACACTGCTGGCGATAGAAAGGACATCTGTGATTCGAGTCTGTATGTATCTATATTATCAGCATACAAAGAGGAAACGCTTGCTAGCTCACTTTCCCACGAATGCCCCTTGACAGCTTCACGAAGCATCTGCTGAAGAGAGCAGTATTTCTAAAGTATAGTTGTTCAAATCTATCTTTGACGCTGTTACTATCAACGTCAAGGGATAGAAAAAGACCTGTCGGTAGTGATCTTTTGGAGTTGTAGGGAAATAGTGAGTCTCGCCTTTTCCATCATCTCAGCGACGTGACACTTTCCTCTTTCTAGACAGTTTAGGTTCATCAGTGCCAAGGGTCTCTACTCGACTAATAACTCTTTCCCCCAAAAAGTTCAAACGACTTGTGGTTTCGATCACGAAGTAGTGCTTTGATAATATCTTGGGCTATCTGGTTTCCTTCCGCAGCAAAGATCTTTGGGTCTTGAAGGGCTCTACTAAGGTTTTCAGTTTTCCTAAGCAACAGTATGCCCAGAGAACAACCAAAGACAAATTCAAATGTTAGCATGTGTGCTTGAACTCCTCTCTCCCTCGCCTTCATGTCTGTATCATACAGAGTCTGAAGAGACCATTCCCAAAGATCCATTAGCTCTTCAAAATTATTGAGAATGACCGATAGTGCGTCTCCACGGACAGTCCATCGTGTTGGACAAAAGGCATGGGTTCCCTTTGACCCATTGCCCGTGGCCTTCCTCATGTCTTCCAGTTTTGAATTGCGTTTAGGTGATTTTTTTTATCAGTTTGCATATTTTTTGTGTATTTTCAAAGTCATCTTTTAAGCAGCTAACAGATTTTACTGTATCGCCAACAACAAGGTTTAATGCATGGCCATAGCAATGTGTGTTTTAAACACTTGTCATTAATTTTTAAATTATTTGAGTGGCTACACCTGTTTTTGCCCCTACCATGGCTTCAGCTCCATCATAACACTGACCTCTTGCATCCATCAATTTCAAAACATCCTGCAATACAAAAACGATGTGCTATGAGCTTGTGTCTTCCATAGGATGTAAGTCAATGACATCTTTATGCATCTGGATATCTTAATCATCCCATCTGAGGCAGGTAACGAGCCGCTGTTTGTTTGAAACATCAGCACTTTTATTCTGCCATTATTGAGTAAAACCCAGCATTTTTAAGTCATAAGCTATGTCCTGAAGTATACAAAGTGACATTATTTCTAACATTTGATTTTGAGTGTCGGAAGAGGTAAATTCTGCAGTCTTTTTCTGCAGCCATTCGCCAATGGATGGATCTTCATCAAACCTCAGTTTTTGTAGTTGATAAAAGTTGGAATCGACCTCTGCCTTATTTGCAGGATTCCATTCTCATTGGAGAGGCAGGGGTTGTCTTGCTAGAAACTTTACATTGCTAAGAATTTTTATGAGGATTTTTCTATTTAATTTTCTCTAATGCATGCTTAGATGACAATAACTTCCCAATATCCCCTTTTACCGTTTGGAGAATAACAAAATGCCTTTCCATAGCCTCCCTATGACATTCAGACGTATGTGTATAAAACCCCTTTCCCTTTTCCAAAGCTTTCTTCCAATTTTTAATCCCATCCTCTGTGAATAAAGCTACTCCCTTAGTGCATGAAATCAAATTATTGTGGTTGGCTTTGACACAAGTGAAACAAAAACCTGAGTCACTCTCTGAGTCATAATGCAACCACTTCAATTTGTCAAACCACGATGGTTGAAAAGATCGTTTAAAAGTTTGCTTGCCAAACTCACGAGGCGGAAATTCGAAAGTTTTTGGCTGGTTTGGCTCTTTTTAAAATTCTAAATTTTGCTTACGATGTTTCTTTTTTCAATTAAGAGGATTTGCACTGTAGAACTTTGCCCAAGAACGCCTGCAGATTGTGAAGAAGACGACTGTGATACTTTATCCAAAGCTATTTTTGCAGGCATACTCTTAACAACAGGCACATTTATGAATACAATCATTTAATGCAGTGCTCTGTCCATGAAGTCATTTTTTAATTTTGGGTTATTGTTTTTACATTTTGTCTGTGGTAAAAAACAATATTGACAAGCAAAGGTAAGAACTAGAGTTATTACACAAATGTAGTTGCAATTCAAAATTTGAAACAAATGTTCAATGGTTTAAGTATTCAGTGCAAAGTATGTCACATATTGTACATAATTCAAATTGAAGGCAAAAATTTAAAACTTTTTCACAAAAAGACAATTTAATAAGTAAAAGCAACTCAAATATCTGTGCAACTAGTGATATGATTTCAAAATCAACAAAAAGATCAGACAGTGCAGTCCAAATTTCTAGTCTTAGATTCAAAGGTTGGTGTGATTAATAAAAACATCTTATTATCTTTTTCACGAAATTAAATTAAATTTAAAAATTGTCGAAGTTGGGCAAAAGAGACAAAATAAAATAACGTCCTGAATTCAACACAAATAATATTTCTAGGAATTTGAAATATCAATGTAAAAATATCATGTAATGTAACTAGAATTACTAGATAAAAAAAATTTGGTCAGGTCAATGTAAATTATATCAAACAATATCGTATATAATATTTCAATTCAGGGCAAAGAATCACAAGTTTTCAAATTTCAACGAAAATGTAAGTTTATGAAGAATGTGCGATTCAACGATCTGTCAAACGATTGAAATACTTCCAATTTCAACGAAAATATTCAACGGTAATGCAACTAAAATTAATAGGCAAAACTACAAACTTTAGTAAGATCAATGCAAATCATATAAAACAATATTGTACATGATATTCAAATTCAGGGCGAAGATTGACTGTTTTTACAAAGTTCAACGAAAAGGTAAGTTTATGAAGAAAGTGCAATTCAAAGTTCTATCCAACGATTGAAATACTAAAAATATCAACAAAACTAATCGATCAATGTGGTTCAAACCTAACCAAGATTCATGGCTGAACAAGATCAGTGCAGATCAAACATGTTAATCAAAGTCAGGGCAACAATTCAATCTGTTACAAACAATGAGAATTATTTCAAATCATATTCTAATATGAAAAATCTCAGATACCAAAGTAGAAATCTTGGAGATGTCCAGGATATAGATGCAAATCTGGTAAAAATGGACAAACACGGACATCTGGAAACCAAGAGGTGGGATCAAGTGCCATGGAGGAGTAAGCATTCCCTGTCGACCGGTTACACCCGCCCGGAGTCCACAGTCAAATCCAAATAAAATACGTTAGGAACGAATTCTCGTCACAGAGTAATTGCAAACAAGACTATTTATAATTAAATCCCGATCAAAGATTAAAGAGTTTCGAAGCTCAACGGCAAACCTAAGAAAGTCAGAGAACAAACAACTTAAATATCTTCAAAAAATGTGTAATATTAACGGAAACAGAAAAATATTGCAATTCAAAATTGTAAGCATTGATATATTTGAAACAGAAAAATATTGCGATTCCCCTCCTCAAATTATTAATACAGATGTTGTGCTTTAATCCTTAGGAGATTAAGTATTAATGCCGACGCTGAAGACACTCAGCCGACTCAGTATGAATACTTTTTGTACGTCTCTGATCAATTTTGACTTTCAAAGTACGGAATTCTTATAAAGCGCAAGACAATACGTTATTAATTGACGTCATAATGCATGTCGAAGTCATTGTGAGCTGCTGCTAAGCATTATCACGTCTGGAGAAAAAATAATGAATTTGATGGATAGAGCAACAATAAATATTATAAATAAAGACTGAAGCGGATTATTTTTACTCGGCATATGTTCAACGCAAAATATTTACGCGCCAATAGATTCTTGTGCACCTTATGAGTGGAAAAGCATACATCAAAATCGAAAAAACACCAGTAATATTTTACGGTTCGTAAAATAAAACGATCAAACATTTGGCCGTGGATATAGTCATCTTCTTTAAACTGACTTGTGAAAGTAAATTACGAAATAACACTATGAATCATGCGCATCTACGGAGAGCACAGGTTCCAGGGTGAAAGAGATGACCGTGGCGTTATGAAGTCAACATTTGGGTTCCGCATACATGTATCGCGATGTTGTCTAATTCTGCTACTTTATGCTCAATTCACTTTGCATACCAGCAATATGTAAAACCTATAGTCCTGACTTTAACGTAATGAATATTATATATTTGGTTCCAGTTCAACTAACATGCATTTTTTCCATACTGCGTTGCAATTTAGATGGTCTGCTGTTGTGTGGTGTTTCCGATACTGCCCCAGTGGTCCGGAGGCACTAAAGTTCGTTCCAAAATAGTATATAGCATTGTGATATATCTGAAAAGTTTTAGAATTAAGCCAAAATTATTTTATCATGTTTCTTTTTTTATGTATACTGAACTGAATATTTATTATCTACCAAGCATGGAAAAATTCTCAGCAATTGATTTAAGACGCCACTTTGTTAAAATTTTAAGAGAAAATTGATGTTTTGTCAGATTACACAGTAACACTTTCTTGAAACAATCAATACACACTTTCTCTGATGATGACCTACATTTACAGTGTCTTTGAAGTCATGTATGCTCATGGTAACAAATATAATAATGTATAATAGATGATGCGCACAGAATTAAACGACTTTAATAAGGTTGAGGAACCATGTGGGTATCAGGGTTTAAACCATAATTTTATTGTTGATTCAGCACACACAGTAATAAATGTGTATGAACTGATTGCTGAAAGATGGCTTCACGTGTGTAAATAACAATTTGATTTTCAAATATCGTAATTCATTGGTACAACAATTAGAGCCTTGTGGCGAAGAATAGATCGACAGCATTGTATATATTTTACAGGCGCCGTATGAATATATCTCAGTTTATTTGAGTAAAGTCATACGTTGCAAATACTCATAATTTGGCGTCGAATTGAAGAAATTCACCCTTCTCTCTCGCTCATTCTTTTTCTTTCTTCTTCTTCCTTATCTTTTTCTTTCTGTTTTAGTGAAATTATTGGGAGGCCCCAGCTCCCCACCCCCGGTTCCGACGGAACTGTGTTGTTTCTCATACACATTTAGCACATTTCTTGGTGACATTGTCATCAACTATCGCCATTTGTTACAATTGGCCGGATGTTGGTTTCATTGAAGTGTACCAAACATTCTAAAATATCATTCTATGTCCTGGACATCCTATTGATTTATACTTTGGTATCTGAGATTTTTATATTATAAAAATATTATAAACATAATACCGAAGTGATGGTTTTACAATAACAAAAATGCTCGAGACGTTCTTGACTATCAATAAGACTTCATCAGTTGAGCTCGAATTTAAAATAGATGTAGAGTTCCGAACAGCATGTGGTATCATACAAGGCCAAAAATTAACCTAAACGTTTTCTCAAATCCGTCTAAGAGCAACCACTGTAAAAGATGACTATTATAACTTTTGAGTAGTTAAGATTTTACATGGTACTATCCATTCGAAATATTACTTTAGTGTAAAGTAATCAGCTGGTTTCGAAATACCAGGTACTGGGTCATTTAAATGTATACTCTCGTGGACTCAAACGGTCCAAGTTTGGGTCACGGTAAAAATATTCTCAGAATACCTGATTACCAATGCTCCCTTATTTACGGACGGCAGTATTACATGATGAAATAAAAAATATATCAAATAATGTATATCAATAAAATTCAATGTCCTTCAAAGGGAAATATCGTTATGCCAAAAATAAAAAACCAAAAAAAAAAAAACCAAACAAACAAACAAACAAAAAACACCCCAAAAAACAAAAACAAAAATAAAGCAGTAAAACACTCATTATTCACATATATTTGGCCCCTTGGCCTTCACCATGTATTCAATGTCCCCCTAAAGGAAGTATCGTTATACGAAAAAAAAACCAGTAAAACATTCACTATTCACAAATTTTCTGCCCCTTGGCCTTTATCAAGTATTTCAATGTCCTCCAAAAGGGAAGTATCGCACTTGATATCCAAAGGAAAGTATGGCACTTGACAAAGGCCAAGGGGCCGAAAATTTGTGAATATTAAGTTATAACAAGAAAAAAGAGGTATCCAACAGGTAAACTATAAGTTTGGTATTGTATGCAGGAGGAAAGTACATAACAAACAAGGAAGCTGTGGGTCAAAGAGGTATAGATGTGTTTGATGTCGCCATTCTCGGACAATGAATATATTTCCCAAGTCTAATTGTCAAATTATTCCACATGGTGCAATTATTTTGTTTAGGACTAAGTTCAGTACGGTGATATTTAGTCGCTATAACGGTAATTAGCAATTTAAATGTTTAACTAAATTTACAAGGACCTGGAACATATATGAAAATAGCAGATACCGAAGTATGAACGGAAATATATTATGAAAAATCTCAGATACATGTACCAAAGTATATTATTTTATTTTATTTTGATTTTTGTTTTACGGTACACTCAACAATTCTTTAGTAATATGGTGGCCATCAGTTTTTAATGGTGGAAGAGAGAACCTGGTTACAATGTACCCGGAAAGTGACCACCGACCTTCCGCAAGTAAACTGGCAAAATTTCTCACAAAAATCTGTTATGGTTCCAGTGGGACTCGAACCTGTGGTAACCAGAAGTGGTTAAATGTGCTATGCTCGGCCACGGAGACCCCGGGAATATATGATATATATTTTTTTCATTTCTGCATTGTATACCTTTACGGTATTTTGTTATATACGATCTAATTATAATTGGAGTTGACTATATACATACATACATACATACATACATACATACATACATACATACATACATATATATATACATACATACATACATACATACATATATATATATATATATATATATATATATATATATATATATATATATATATATATATATATATATATATATATATATATATATATATATATATAGTTATAAATTAGGCTGAATGCGTACAGTAGGACACAAAAAAAACAAAAACAAAAAAATTAAAAAACAAAACAAACAAACAAAATAACAACGAAAAAATATAAAAAAAAACAAAACATAACAAAAGGAAAAACCAAAACCCAGAAACCAACAAATATGCAACAACCTAGATAAAAACAAATCCAGAAAAGACAACAAAAAGAAAGAAAATAAAAAAAACAAACACAGAAACAAAACAAACACACACACACAAAAAAGCATTACAAAACACACAATAAAGCAAGGGATAAATAAAATACATACCGAAACAGAAAGGAGACAAAACACAGAAAAAAAAAAACAACACAAAGTCGACGACCACCAAAACAAAACAAAAAAAGGCATAAAATAAGACCAACACAAGATCGACACATTAAACCAATAAAACTAAACAAATTTACACAAAAAACAACCCAAAAAAACAAATCGAGAAACATTGTAACAAATAAAAGAAGAAGCCAATAAACATAAAACATAACAAAAAAAAAACAGACAAACAAAAACAAAACAAATAAAAAAAACCACAAAAACAACAACAAACAACAACAAAAAAAAAAATAAACTAAAACCAAAAAGTATCATGCAAGACATCACACAAGCAAACCAAAACACCACAAAAAGACGACAAAGTAACAAACAAAAACAAAAAAAAAAAAAAAAAAAAAAACCAAAACAAAACCAACACGAAAAGAAACATAAAAAGAAATACAAAAAAACAAAAGAAAAACAAACATTAAAACATAAAACAACAAAACAGAATATAAAAAAAAAAATAACACAAAGAAACAAAAGACAAAACAAAAGAAACACAAGCAAAAAACTACTAAACACAGAAAATAAGGAAAAAACAAAAAAAAACCATAAAAACAACAAAATCACAAAACAACACAAAACAACGATAACAAAAAAACCAAAGAACTAACAAAAAATAAAAAGTCCCAAAAAAAGTTAACACAACGAACAAATAACAAAAAACCAAACAATAAAACAAAAAAAACCACGAATGAACAAAACAAAAAAGAATAACACAAGAACCACCAAGAAAGACTAATCAATAAATCATACCACACAAAAAACCCAAAAAATAATCCAACAACAGAGCATAAAAAACAACAAGAAAAACCAAATACACAAAGAACCGAACACACAGCAAGTCAACGAACACAGAAAAAATAAACAAATCACAAACAAAACCACCCGCAAAACCACAAAAATAAAACAATATCACAAAACAAGACAAAACAAAAAACAACTAACGCAGAACCACAGAAATTTATACAACATCTCAACAGAAACAACTGAGGAAACGCAACAACAAAACACACAAAAACAAAGAAACACAAAAACTCACACATAAATAACAAATCAAAAAAAAAACAAAAAAAATAAAAAATTACAAACACAAGAAGTAAAAACAAACCAAAAAACCCAATAACAATGAACCACAAAAAGAAACTCACAATCACCAACAGAAACAAAAAAGACAAGTAAAAAAACAACAAAACAAAACACAAAAAAAAAAAAAAACATGGAAACGCAAAACAATACTAGACACAAAAAAAAACAAAGACCACATATAAATAAAAAAATTACCAAGACATAAAATGAAACACCCAAAAAGCCAACAAAACCAAAAGAAAAAATACAAAAAGAGAAAAAAGAAAAAAAA
Source organism: Atrina japonica (assembly GCA_030159075.1). Classification (NCBI taxonomy): domain Eukaryota; kingdom Metazoa; phylum Mollusca; class Bivalvia; order Pterioida; family Pinnidae; genus Atrina; species Atrina japonica. The sequence continues at coordinate 314,794 of BROG01000506.1, read as the reverse complement.
ATAAATAACGTAAAAACACAAAAAAAATCACACACCATAAATGAAAAAAACAAAAAAAACCAAAAACAACAACCACCACAAACACAACCAAAAACCATACACAAACAGACATAACAAAAAGTATAAAAACGAAAAGAAAATCAAAAAAAAAAAAACAAAATAAACAAACAAAAAAAAAAGCAAAGACACAAATAAAAAAAAGAAAGTTCAAAAGAACACAACGGAAAGAAACACTAACAAAAAAATACACGGAAAAAAATCATCAAGAAAAAAAAAAAAAAAGAGCAAGAAAAAAAAAAACAAAAAACACAAAAAACAGAGCAAACAAAGAGAACAACCACTAACAAACAAACAAATACACCCAAAAAAAAAAAAAAGAAAACTCACAAGAAACAATAAAAACACAAAAAACAAAAAAAAAAAACAAAACGAACACCAAAAAAACAAAACAAATGCTAAAGAAAAACAAAAACACACAGCACATCCACACAAAAACCAAACAAACACAAAAATAAGAAACTACAAGATTACAAAAAAAAAAAAGAAAAAAAAAAAAAGCAAGAACAAAACCAAAAAAAACAAAAAATAGAACGAAAGGAAAAAAATCAAAAAAAAATAGAAAAACAAAAAAAAGAACAAAAAATCAAAAACAAAAAAATAAAACAAAAGACAACCCCAAAAAACAAAAACAAAAAAAATAAAACAAACCAAAACTACAAAAATCGAAACAAAAACAAAAAGAAAAAAACAACAACAGAAAAAAAAAAAAACAAAAAACACGAAACAACAAAAAACACATCATAAAGAAATAATAAGACCAAAGAAACAAAAAAACAGACAATAAAAACAAACAGCAATACAAACACAAAAACAAACAACAGAAAACCACAAAACACAAAAACAAAAAAAAAAACGACAAAACTGAAACAACAAAATCAATAAAATATACAAAAACACCAAACAAAAAACCAAAACATCACAAAAAAACAAAGAAAAAAAATCAAAGATAAAAAAAAAACTAAACAGAAAAACATACCAATATCAAAACAACACAAACACTATAAAAAATAAAAACAGACCCCGGAACAACCCGAAAAACAACAACAAGCAAAAAAGAAAACAAATGAAAAAAAAAAAACACACCATAAGTCTACAACAACAGACCAAAGGAAAAACACCAAACCAAAACAAGAAAACACAAACAAATCAAACAAAACAAACAGGATGGATATAAAAAAAGAAAAAACACCAAAAGTCCATAAACTAATAGAACTACAAAAAATCCATACCAAAAAAAAAAAGTAACAAACAAAAACCACAACCAAACATACTACACCAAACTGAAAAAACATAAGCAAAATACACAAAAAACAAAGATATACAGAAAACAAAGATTAGATCAACCCCATATAAAAAAAAAAAAACACAACCGTAAAACAACAAAAAAGAGAAAACAACAAATCGAATTAGTAAAAAAAACAACACATCGAAAAAACACAAAATAAAAAGAATTACAAAAAAAAAAAAATCATAGACGAACGAAAAAAAAAACAAAACAACAACCCCACCAAAAAAACTAAAACAAAAAACCCAACTAATAGAAAACAACAAAAACAAAACACAAAAAAAAAATACATTCACCAACAAACCACAGAAAAAACACAATAAAGAAAAACAAAACCTGCAAAAAAACCCAAAACACAATTGACTAAGAAAACACACAAAACAAAAAAAACAACAAAAATAAAATAATAAATAAAACAAAAAAAAAAAAAAAACAACCAGAAAACCTACAACAACAAAAACCAAGCACACTAACAAACAATAAAAAAAACACAAACGAAAAAAAAACAAAAAAACAATCATAACCAAACAAACAAAACACGACATAATGAAGACAAAAAGCAAAAAAAAAACAAAAAAAAAAACAACCAACACAAAAAAAACAAACAAAAACCAAAAACCCAAATAATCACAAGTAAAAAAGCAAAAACACGAGAAAAAGACAAAACAATGAAAAATAAACAAAAAACAACAAAACAGAAAAACAAAAAAAAAAATAAAACAACAAAAACAAAGACCAATACCAAACAAGCACAAGAAAAAAAACAAATACCAAAGAAAAACAAGAACCAAACTAACAAAACCAGAGACAAAAACACAAAACACCAAAAAGAAAAACACAACAAAAACAAAAAAAAAAGAAAAAATAATAATAACAACCACCCCACAATCCAAAACAACAATAACAACACAAAAAAAACGAAAAAAAATAAAAAACTAGACAAAACAAAAACCTAAAAAAAAACCAGAAAAACAAACCACACGAACAAAACAAACCGAAACTAATCACAAAAAAGTACAAAAGATAACCAAAAACAACCAAAAAACCAAAGAACACTACAACACAAAATAACACAAGTAAAAATGAAAACAAACCACAGAAAGAACATAACAACCAAAATCAAAAAACAGGCAAGTCAAAACAACAGCAGACAGAACAAAAAACTCAAAAACACCAACACAAAAAAAAAACAAACGACAACAAAAACAAAAACAAAAAGAAACAAAAAAAACAAACACAAACACAAAAAACAACCTCGACAAAAAATAAAAACACCAACCCACAAAACATCCCAAAAGAAACAAACTACAAAAACCAAAAAAGATAACAATAAAACAACATAAGACAACAAAAAAAAAAACAAAAAAACACAAACAATACACAAACAAAAAACAAAAACTACGTTAACAAGCACAACCAAGAAAACCAACAAACAAGGAAACACAAGAAAAATATAAAAATGAAAAAAAAAAAAAAGCAGCAAACCCAAAAAACGCACAACTACAATAAAAATAAAAAAAACAATCAAGATAAAAAAACAAAAAGAAAAAAAAAGCCAAAAAAAAAAACAAACAACATACACCACGAACATAATCAAACCGAAGATAAAATAAAAAGAAAACCAAACAAAAAAACAAAAAAAAAAAACGAAAAGCAACAACCAAATAAAAAAACGCAAAACTAAACAATTAAACAATATATACCAAAACAAAACAAATCCAAAAAGAAATCCAAAAACACAAAAAGAAAAAAATAAACAACAAGCAAAAAAAAAAAACCAAACCCAAAAAACACAAGACAAAAAAAATAATTCAAACACAATCCAAAATCAAAAAAAAAAACCAAACAACAAAACAACAATAACACAAAAGAAATGCACAACATAAACAAAAACAATACACACACACACAAAAAAAAGAAAATCCAAATACAAAGAATAAAAAAATAAAAACAACATCTATAGAACTAATACACAACAGAAAAAAATGACAGAACAACAACCAAAAAGAAAAAAAAACCAAAAAGAAACATAACAAAGTAACAAAAACAAACAATAGAAAAAAAACAAAAAAAAAAACCAAAACAACACAAAAAAAAGAAAAAACACAACAACAAAAACAAAACTAAGTAAAATAACCAACAACGAAAAAAAAACAAAAAACTAAAGAATAAAAAACAAAACACAAAACAACAAAACAAAATAAACAACTACCAAAAACAAAAACATACAAAATCAAACGAAACAAAAAAACACAGAACAAAAAAAAAACAAAAAAATGAACAATAAAAAATACAGTATACAAAAAACATAAAAAAAGAACAAAAAAACAAAACTAATAAACAAAAAAAAAAAAACACAAAAAAAAACCAATCAACTGATAGAAAAACAAAAAAACAACAAAACAATAAACAGGTAACAAAAAACAAAAAACAAAAAGCAAAAAAAACAATATATATACGAAAACTGAAACAAACAAAAACGAAAAAAACATAAAACACAAAATAAAAACACACACAACCAAACAATTATAAAACAAATACAAGCAAACCTAAAAAAGAGCAATAAGAAACATAACAGATACCACACAAACAACGCGAAAAACAAAAGTACACAAAAAACACGAAAAAAAAAAACACAAAACAACATAAAAAAATAAAAAAAAAAAACAAAAACACAAAACAAATAGTAAAAAACAAACAATAAAAAAATAGTGAAAAACCAAAAGAAACAAACACACAAAGCTCTAAAAAAAAAACAAACAAACAACCAACCCAAACAAAGCAAAAAAAAGAACCAAAATAAAAAAAAAAAAATAAACACCAACAACAAACACCCCAAACAAAAAACAAGAACTAAGAAAACACAAAAAAAAACACGAAAACAAAAATATAACAAGAAACAAATACAAAGAAAACAGAACAAAGAAACAAAGATACAAGAATAGCAAAAAAAAAAAAACTATAAAAATCAAAAAAATCAAAAACAACAAAAAACCAAACACAAAAAAACACAGCAAAACTAAAAGAACAACAAAACAAAATAAACACACACAACTAACAACAACATACAGCAACTAAAAACAAAACCGCACCAAAAAAATACAAAAAACCATAAACCAAAAAAAAACCAACAAAAAAAAGAACAACAAAAAAACAACCACATATAAAATAAAGAACAAAAACAAATCAGGAGAATAAACAGAGAAAAAAAAAAGATAACAAGAAAAAAACAAAAAAAAATAACAACTGACAAAACACGAAAACTACAAGAAAACAAAAAAAAAAAGACAAACAAGGAATAACAAAAAAAAAAAAAACGGCAGAAACACAAAAATTAAAAAAGCTGAGACAACCAACACTTAAACAAAAAAAAAATAAAGAAAAAAAACAAAAAAAAAAACAACAAAAACACGACAAAAACATATAAAGGAAATAAAAACAAACAAAAAAAAAAAAAATACACAACAGAACTCATCACAAAAAAAAAAAACTGAACAGAACACTAAACAAAACACATTACACACTAAAACAAAGAGAAGCAAAAAATAAAACATAAAACATATCAGAAAAGTCCAAAACAAAACAACAAAAAATAACAAAAAAAACGAGAAAAACTAAAAAAAAATAAAAGACACCAACAAAACACGTAACACAAACGAAAGAATAAAATAAACACAACAAAAAACAGATAAAATTAAAAAAAAAGAAACTAATCAAATATAAATAAGCATCAGAAATCAACAAAGGAACAACAAAAGAGAACCATGCAAAACAACAACAGAAGAAAAAAACATAAACCAAATCAACAATACCGAAAAAAAAGGGAAAACACAAAAGAAACAACAAACAAAATATGTGCTATGCTCGGCCACGGAGACCCCGGGAATATATGATATATATTTTTTTCATTTCTGCATTGTATACCTTTACGGTATTTTGTTATATTACGATACTAATTATAATTGGTGTTGACTATATACATACATACATACATTCATACATACACAACACAAAAACATTACATACATTACATACATATATATTATACATACATACATACATAATTACATATATTATATATCCTATATATATATATATATTATTATATATATATATATTATATATATATATATATTATATATATATATATATACAGAGAAAAAAGCACACAAAGACAACACACAAAAAACAACAAAAAAAACCCAAGCCACAAAGATATATATATAGTTGTTAAATTAGGCTGAATGCGTACCTAATGCGTACACAAGAAATCTTTCTCTCATTTCCTCAAGACAAATACACACATTCACATGACTTAATGGGACACAGAATGCAGGACACTTTCTCAACATATTATTAAATATTTAAATCGCATTGATATATATATATATATATATATGTGTGTGTGTGTAGAAGCCGGGTTGTTCTTACTACTTATTGGGATTAAACAAATCTACAATTTAGGTTTAAATATGTATGCAAGCTGTTCAGATATCTAATAGTTTTAATGTGATTATTCTTGTAAAGTGGTTCTACGACTTGTACAAATAGTGATATTTCATACACAGATTATAGATAAGGTAATTCACATTTCCAGTGACTAATAATATATTCTTGTATTTTTTCTATCGCGCTTTATACTTAGGCGAACAAACTTAAATTATTTTTGCGTACACTGAAGCCTTTTGACAGAAACTATATCATTTTGACCATTTGTTTTGGATTCCTTTCTAAAACTATATTTGGTATTGTTTATAATATTTATACAATTTTGGTGTTTTATATTAGGTGATAATTTTCTCTGTGTTATCATCTGTTAGGATAATGTATCCCATATTACTGTTTTGTGCCGTTATGTTACAGTGATTTATTATTGTTTTCATTGTTGTTATTGTTTAGTATGTTAACTGATACCATGTGCAGTGTTTCCCATAGTATCATTACCAATTTCCCTGTCATTACGATGACACTATGTGAAATAACACCTTTGATATTTTGAAATATTTATGGGAAAAGGTAAAGACCTTATAATTTAGTTATGTAACAGAAATTTATCTTATAAGCAGCAATGTTGCAGTGAGATTGTACATAAACCTCGAGTTAGAATTCTGTTGAATATAAGATGTATCGATCTCTCATCTATAAAGCATAAGGAAATGATCTGTATCTGATAACTGATATGTGACACACGCATTGCTGTTTATTACTTTTAATTCAAATTTTTATTACGGTCTGTGTAGTGTGAACATTAAATTATTATGGATGTCTGTTCAGTAGAAATATTTCAAAGCAAGCAGTAGTGACAGTAATAACACACAGATTAAGTCTTCTTACTCGTATTATTTCTTTCGTCGACCGTTTTATTGGATAAATACACTATATATAAATTAATAACGGCTCCCCGTCGGGATTTAACATCAACAAGGTATGCTGAATGAATTGTATTCAGTTTAACAAACATATGATTTTGTAAAGGATAAATTCCATTTATCTCTTTAACTCGTGTCAGTACAACATGCTGGTCTTTGTTGTTTTATTGGAACAATCGTAAAGTTGTAAATTCATATACAAAATGATTATTACTAGAACTTGACCTTTTCATATATAAAACGGTTATTACAGGGGACAACGTATTTTCTATTCCATAAACCGTAAGCTTCTTATTAAAACATGCCCCGAGTCCCGCTCAAGTCTGTAGGTCTATTGATTTAAAACATTGATTTCTAACGGTAAGCAAAAGATAATCCTAATAAAATCTATTTTGTAAATCCCACATAGATAACAGGAATTATAAATAATTTCGGTGCAGTGAAGATTTTTTTCTCTACTATGAACTATTTTGTTATTCCTAGGTGACGCTTGAATGTGAAAAGTATACATAGCCACGGACCAAAGTGTAACACAAAGAACTAGGAGGCATATTACATTGTACTTATAAGCTGTTTAGTATCATTTTCAGTGATTCACAATTAAGACATCATGATTTTCAGACGATGGGTCAAGAAATGTACGTGTTTGATATTTATGGCTTTTGTGGGACTTTTAGTTGTGCATCATCGTATGGGTAAAATCCATCAGACGCAAATCGTTTCATATCCACGGGAAACTGATTTCATATTGAGAGATCGGTCATTTCATGGAAGTATACCTAAAAAATCTGAAAATCAAACTTACGTTTGTGAGAGAAAACAACCCGAAGGACATTCAATGAACACAATACTAAATGAAGCACAAAAGGAAAATCAAGGATATTCGTACAGTAAAGCTGTGAATATATCAGCATTGAATGTTTTAATTATACCAACATCGCATAATGATCCAGGGTGGATTCAAACTTTTGATGATTATTACAATAAACAGACTAAAAACATTCTAAATAATGTTGTGAAATACTTGACCCTATATCCCAGTATGAGCATGATATGGCCAGAAGTGGTGTTTCTGGAGAGATGGTGGAAGGAAGCTTCAGATCGACAGAGAACATCCCTTAAACATCTTATTTCAAAAGGTCAATTAGAAATAGTTTCTGGGGGATGGGTGTCACCTGATGAAGCAACTTGTCACTATTTTGCTGTTCTGGACCAGCTGATAGAGGGGCATCAATGGCTCAGCAGAACTATAAAAATCAAACCTAAATCTTCGTGGCCTTTAGATCAGTTTGGGTATTCTACAACATTACCATATATTTGGTTCAAGGCTGGAATGAAAAATCTCGGCATGTTACGGGTCACCGAATCAGTTAAATCGTATCTGGCACGTGAAAAAATGTTAGATTTTACTTGGAGGCAACAGTGGGATACCTCCGGGGAAAATGACATGTTGTGTCATGTAGAACCATATTTATGGTTTGTTACATTGACAGGGTGTGGTCCCGATACGAATGTTTGTGATCGCCTTGCATTTCATAAACAAGTAGAAGATCTAAATCACGCTGATATAAAGGATATAGCAAAAGACATAGTTGATCAATTTAAACAAAAAGCCTCTCTGTACAAAACCAATGCAATTGTTGTTCCTCTTGGTACAGATTTCGCATACGACACACAGAAGGAATGGATATCGCAATACAAGAAAATGTCAAAATTAATTGACTATATAAACCGACACAAAACTCGATTTGGTGTTAATATAAAATTTGGAACTGTCAGTGAATATTTCGAGATCATCCATAAAGAAAGTAAATATCCTGTTATACAGGGCGACTTCTTTACATACGTGGAGGGTGGCAATGAATATTGGAGTGGATATTTTACCACGAGACCTTTTGACAAACGCATAGGAAGGATTTTATTAGAATTGGTACGTGCGGCAGAACTATCAACCACCTTAGCTGTTTTAGATTCTTTACAAAATAACTATCCAATAACAAATCTATCAGAACGCTTTCGATTACTAGAGAACGTACATAGAGAGCTTGGACTTTTCCAACATCATGATGCTATTACAGGTACATCAACCCACAAGACAGCTACTGACAACAGAAAACGATTGTTTTTCGCTATAAAGAATGCAAATCAGGTGTTGTCATCTAATTTCGAACAGGTGTTACGGCAAGATGAAAAAATCAACGTAATACCGCTGCTTCTACAGAAAGAATACGATGAACCAATAAGATCCTTGATAGTTAATATAACTGAAATTCAAACGAACATTTTAATTTGGAATCCTTTTACCAGCAACCGCACGGAAGTCATCTGTATAGTTGTGAACGACACAAATATTGAAGTACTATTTGATAACAAGAATGAAGTTAAGATACAAATTAATCCGATATGGGACAGTTTAGGTAAAATATCTGATAAATTTTATGAAGTTTGTTTTGAAATTAACGTTTCTGCCGCAAGCGGTGTTATTTATAGCATTGCTATGGTAAAGCGGCGAAATAACCTAAACATGGCTCGTGTGGGATGTAAGAAAAATAGGATTGTAAGTAATATTTGGGGCAGTATCAATATGAACAAGGCAAAGACATTCCGAAATAAATACCTCAGTGTAACCTTTACCGCTGAAGGTGTGTTAAAAAGAATGTGTAAAATAATCGTTAACATTTGTTCTAAAGTTCATTTAGACTGGATTATGTATGAAAAATACCCAGGGGATGCATATGTATTCCAAGCCGATATGGATGCTAAATCCCTAATGGATGATATAAAGAATATCAGAATAGTATCTGGAAATACCCTAACAAAAGTCACGTTAATCCACGAATTATTTGAACACACAATTATCCTATACAACACCACGTCTATTCAAGCTCACTACCTTCATATAAAGAATGAGGTATCTTTACTCTCAAAGACAGATAATGGTAAAGAAATGTTGATGAGAATTAGAACAGACATACAAAACAGTGATTGTAGTTACTTTACAGACGCTAATGGTTTACAAATGGTTAAACGTATATATAGACCTAAAATGCCTTCCGGAGCAAATTTTTATCCAATGACAACGATGGCATTTATTCATGATCAGTACAGACGAATTACTATTCATTCAGCACAACCTTTAGGTGTCGGTAGCTTTCATAATGGAAGTCTTCAAATACTGATAGACAGAAGACCCTCTCTATCAGGAAAAGGGTTAACTGAATCAGTTTTAGATAACAGACCCACAACAAGCACATTTTTTCTACAATTAGAAGAAATTATTGCCCAAGATAACGGCAAATATGGGAAACCCAGTTATGATTTCCCTTCTTCCTTCTCTTCTTTCATTAATGACCTTCTTCAAAATCCTTTTAATCTTTTTCTAGTTCAAGGAAGCCAGCATATAAAAAATGAAGTGAAACTCTTCCGACATGAGTTGTCACAAGATATAGTAGTAGCCAATTTTAGGACATTTTTCACTGAAAAATACACCTGGAATGGGACAGGTGTAACGTTTCACAGAAAATGGACACCATGCGAAGACGAATACGTAAATGATTCTAAATTAATTCCAAGTCAACTTTTCAACAATAAAATCCCGGAACATATTTATAAATCTCAACTGACTTATATCCACAGCGACGGAAAAATTGACAAAGATATACCTTTACATTTGAAACCAATGGACCTTGCGTCCTATTATTTCAGTTGGGATGAAGTTTGAATAATTTGTAAGCAACAGAGAAAGTTCATCTTTATTACACTTATTTACAAATTTAAAACACGTGTAGGCAAGAAATATTTGTTTTCAATATTCTAATGAACTTAACTTACATGCACCTACTTTTTTTCATAGTTTGCATTTGTCACCATAATGGACTTTTAACACCAGAAACACGTGCATGTCTATGTAACATACTTCAAATGTTGAATTAATACGCAGTTGGTTTTACTGTGTTTAATATTAAATTTTTATGATAAGTCACATTATCTGTTCCTGAAAAAGGACAATTTTCTTTCTATATTGAACATTCATGCTATATAATAATTATCTGTTTGACAGTCAACAATAAAATGTTCATGTCTGGTATAGATTTTATCACTTTTAAATTCTGCACAACATGAATATTCGATTTACAGCTCGCTGTCAGTAAAGCGTCCAAGATCATATATACATTAACTTTAAAAGGAGGTCTTGGTGCACACTTCGTGATAAATCAACAACATATACGATATTTTGATCCCATAATTGGACATAATTTGTTGTCAGGCGGTGGATCCTCAGTTTAAAGCGATATGAGCTGTTGTAGGCGAAAAAATTTACATACCCATTTTATGTAATATTTAATGTCATATATCCCAGAGAGACCATCTGGTGGTTAGAATTACAAATGTATGCGTATAATTGCAACAATTGTGCCAAACGTGACCCGTAATATCAATTTTTTTTTGTCCGCCATTAGTCTGAGCATTGCAAATTAACGTACAGTAATTTTTACGAAGAGTACAGTGTCCAATAAGCACGTGCGATTTTTGGTTAATATATATTATATTCTTATCACCCATTGTGTTTATTTTCGTACATCATCATTCCATACCTAAATCAGGCAAAGATGGTTTCCGTTGTCAGCTTATATCACTTTAAATATAAATTGTGGACGTATTATTCTTTGTAAATCAACTACTGTTTTACACTGGAATCATCATCCTATTTATTGCTAAAATGAGCAATATAAATACATGTATATACAAATCGGATAAACATTGGACAAACAGGGATTACAGAGGTAGGATTACGTGCCATGGAGGAGTAAGCATCTCCTATTGACCGGTCACACCCGCCACTAGTCCACAGTCAAACTCAAATGAAATGTGTGAGGAATAATAAATGATTCTTTCTCGCATGCGAATTAGGCAGTCCTTCTTTTAAAATATCATACTAGTTCCATTTGGTCATCATTACGTTGAAATTGATCTTGAATTAAATATATCGACTATAATAAGTCATATCATGTGTCCCCTTTGGTTTGATTCCTTTAGTATTCCAACCAAAACAACTCTGTTTTTTAAAGTCTACGTAGATCAACAGGCAGTGTAACAAAGGATATATTTCGAATATTTTGGTCTTACAAAGTGTTTGTCTATGGAATACATTTGTATTTTTATTTTGCCCCTCCAAACTTTTCATCGCGGACATAACTTAATTTAAACTCAAGACCTTTATTGTATCACAACTTCCTGTCATACATGCATACATACATATAAAACTAGCTTTCCGTCGAGGGTTTTGCAGTTTTAATGAAGCGATCACCAAGAATGCTTTTTATGGCATCTATCAACAAAGTAGCGAAGTTATAGATTGATATTGCCGTACCATCTGATCCCATGGTATTATAAAACCATAATTTGCTATTAAGTCTTTTATCTCTTTTTATCTAATGCTACCACGAGGAACCAAAATATTTAATTTTAAAAATTACCAAAAGTGTCACGTATTTCATAAATGTGGAATATGTTAATTTCTACACGTCACATACAAAATATGTTAAAAGCTTATTGTATACCTGTATATTTTCGCTCTTTTCAGACATCACTTTCACCCCGTCTTACATTGGACCTAAATCCTCACAGTCACAATGGATATCAGTGTTTCAATTATTTAGTTCTAAAATTCTGCTTTTAATTTAAATTCAAACTTTCGTCTAAAGACAAAAATTAAACGAGCGAAAATGCCCAGGTATACAATATATAAAATTAAGTGTCAATCATTGGTTTATACAATTAACTTTTCTCCCTCCCTCTGAAGCTTCAATTCCTCATCAACATCCCCAAATGAGAACCATTCATTCTGATATACTCAATGTTGAAAAGTTACCAGTGGCAAGAACATTTCCAGAAATAATAAATAAACACAGTTTCAAGTTAAATTACTTTATTACATGTGTGACACTTGACTCAAGCTGAAACACTACAACACAGAAAGATTGATTAAAAACAAATGGCATACGCTAGAGGAAATCATCAAATGCATAATGTATCTAGATTTACCTCACGTTTCCTACTTACAAGGAAATGATTTGTCACTGACAAAAGTGGTAAGGGAACAACCATTTGACCATTTGATTTTATGGGGGTGGGGGTAGGATCAAATTTGAAATAAAAAGGCAGGACCAGAGTTCACAGTGAAAAAAAAATCCAGGACGAGCAATTAGGTAAAAATAAGAAGGCAGGATGCAACTGATGAAAAAGGTTGGGACCAGTTTTTGGAAACATTTTAATACTGAATAAAATAAATAAACTGCTATATTCAACAAAGATACAAATATTATAAAACAAATCAAATGTAAAGATTTTAGCAAAACCAATGTTAATTCTTGACCTTCACTTGGTAACAAATAAAAAAATAATAATAACGTCAATACTCGCATTAAAAACCACAATTCAAAAAGCAAAATACCAAGTCCCAAAATAATTGAAAGTACATCATTACATTTGTGTCTTAATTGTTTATTACACCAATATGAACTACACTCACCTCGGCCACTCACCAACTATATTATATGTAGGATTTCATTTTAGAAACTATACTCACAAGAATTCCATATTCTTAAACATGGTTTGTAAATATCTTACATTAATTGTAAAGAATCATTTGACACACAATTATTTTGTGCTATAAAATTTAATGCTTATTCTTAAATATTAAGCTAGTAAAATAGCAATTTCATGTCTAACTGAAGTTGTTAAAATTGCAGAACGTAATTTGGAAGATGGTTTTTGGTTCTTGGTTTTGTTTTGATAATTTTCTTATTATGTTTTATGGTTTCACACTTTTTGTTCTTTTCCACAGAAAAATGATATGAGTTTTATGAGGGTACTGGTCTGTCAATTTAATGCATCTGAGAGATAAAAAAGTTATAATTTTATGTCTGAAACGTAGATAATGAACTCTATGGGCTTGTAATATTGAGCATTTTCTGGGGAGCATAGACTGGACCACGTGGAAACTCGTGATTTAATGTGTGGTAGCTGGAAAATGCCTAGTCAGCCTTTCCATTAGACAATTCCAAAATATATATAGGGAGCATCAACATACTCCTAAACCCAATACCGGTAGCTGAATTTCACTTTATTTTGGAGATTAAATCAATCTATATACACATGTACATGTAAATGAGATATTTGGATAGGATATACCTAATTTAGCATTTGGAAGCTATAAAAAGGCCTCTAAGAACTTGTAGAATTTTAGGATGCATACACTAGCATAAAATTTGTCTCTTGTTAAATTCCAAAATGTATCATGGCAGCATTCACCCAAACTCTTAGCTTTCAGCTTATGTCTACTGAAGTTTTCTTCGTTTCATTGTGAAATTTTAATCTATTAATAAAATGTTTCTGAACAATAAAGGGGTAATATTTTTGTGTCTGGAAGCTACAAAAAGTCCTTCATGTATTGTAAAATGAAAACAAAAAATAATTCGGAAAAGCATACCCCTGGATCCCCTGTCATTACGCTCTCATATGGAGTATTAAACAGGGATTTTCCTACCTCCTAGATTCTGGGTCTAACGTTCCGAAAAATTGGGAAAATATGCAACATTTTCACTCAAACAGAACTTGATTTATAACATTTGTTTAAAAATATTTTATTCTATATTTTAAAACTCTAAATTGGAAATTATTTCATATTCTGGAGGAAGATACAAACCATTTTTGCATTGGGAATGGGTCCTGTGACCGGATCCCAAAATGGCCTAGGAAAATCCTTGATGAAACAACCTTCTTTTGATATGGATACTTTGTGTGATATAATAGTTAGTAAATAGGCATAGCTTTATGTTTGGATGCTGACAAATGCCTCTTCGCGCTTCCACATTTCAAAAAAATTCTGAAAGATGTGTGTTACCAGCTACCATAATGAATTATTGCACTACAAATAATCAATTAGAAATATGTGCAGTGAGTTATGTATTCATTTTTTTTAATGTAATTCAATTTTATGTTTCCAGTCTCACCCCCTTCGAACAATTTCTAGATCCGCACTGCATTAGAAATAACATATTAACATTTGTACATGCTAGTAATCTAATATGTACATTCTTTAAAGCAGTTTTATACTGACATAGGTAACTTTGTCCTATACGGGTACCCCCCCCCCAAAAAAAAAATCCAGGACAGGTTAGTGTAAAAAATTTAACATTAGGACGGAAATTATGACGAAAAAAAAAAAAACAGGATGAAAAATTTGATCCTAGCCCCCCTCCCCATAAAAATCAAATGGTTGCTCCCTAAATACAAATAAGACCACAAAATCAAAGAATTACATCACCTGTAACATTTAGGAATGACATAATGTATCTTTAAAGCGATATAAGCTGTCGTCGGTGCAAAATTTTACATGCGCATTTTATGCAATATTTTATATCATATATGTCGCATAGTTTTCATTTATATTGTTTTTATTTTGGAAATATTTGCATTCTTTTCAAGGTAACAGTAAGGATTGAAAATAATTCTTTTAATTACTTGATACTTTTATTTACACAAGCATGCAATCGCTTGCAGATCACGCGATACTAGATTAACTCAACTGACATACGTAGATACGCGCAGGGATACGGATTTGCGTCAGGTATTTAAAATAGCGTTGAAAAGCACATACTTACTTCACAAATAATTTCCAAAAGAAATCACAACCTGTATTTTAAAAGTAAATATAAAACACATAAAATATAGGCCGACTTTAACATACGCCGAGTGTGTTAAGGGCCAAGAGTGTTGGACCGATATTGCTGATAGACCGATCGTGTAATGGACCGAGATCCCCCTGACCCATTTACGAAGTGCGTTTGATTTTCTGAAAGGTCATTGTATACGGAAATACAGACGGACTTTTTAGGGTACGGGAAGACTGAACTTTAAGTCATTTATCTATTTACAAATAACTTCGAAATGAAGCTCTTACAAAGTGATATTTGAACATACATTGTATAATATTCTCGTTTAGATGCCATGGTAAAAATAATCTTTATGACAGCTTGTATCGCTTTAAGTTTTAAAAACTGTTAATATAGTGCATCGAAGTAACAGATTTAAAGGGACATTGGCTGTGTTAAAAAAAATCTTCCTTCTTTACTATTTAGATTGAAAAACAATGAAAAAAAATAGATATACACAGGCATAAAAATTCTTTAACTCCTATATATTTTGTGAAGATTTCTTTAGAAACCCAAGTTTGGTACTCCATTAACTCAACCGTTCTATAGTAAAATCCACATAACTTGGCGGTGCGGAGTCTCATGAACCCCTTTTGACCTCGGCAAGTTCAAATTTTAGGTAATAAAACTTAAATATTAAAATCATACAGGCTAGAATAATCGTTCCTATTTGTCACGATGTCTACAAGTGTCTTGTGAGGAATAAAACGTTTTACCCGTGCAGCTTGCCATAACCGAAAAGTGAGTAGAATCAGCCGTTTGATAATCAAAAGGTTACTCCACCCCGCCATCTTTTGTGAATCGGATAATATATATATATAAATACCACACTGGGCCTGACCTTATTTTCATAAAATATAAAGGGATATACGATCGTTTTGCCTGTGTGTATCTTGTATTTGTTATTGTACATCAAGTACAAATAGTAAAGTAGAAAAAAGCGGTGTTTTGGTAAACACATCTAATGCCCCTTTAAGGTATGTTTTATTTTTAAAAATTTATTTATAAATGATTACGTGAGTTTTTGGAAAAAATGTCTTATGCGAATTAGACCTATTTTGTGAAAAGTATCATGTTTTCTCTCTTTTGTCACAATACTGTAGTCTATACTTT
Organism: Atrina japonica; assembly: GCA_030159075.1. NCBI lineage: Eukaryota > Metazoa > Mollusca > Bivalvia > Pterioida > Pinnidae > Atrina > Atrina japonica. The sequence continues at coordinate 298,250 of BROG01000506.1, read as the reverse complement.
ACACTATGTTACACGTGTTTTCGTCTTAGTGAAACAGCTTTCACGTTATAAACAGTCACAAGGGGTCTGAAGACGCTCACCTGAGAAATTTGGTAAATTATGCGACTCATATTTTGTTTACTTGTGTCTGCAACCTTCGATTCCATGACCTCAAAACTTTGTTACAATGACCCTTACTTCTTTTTACAACTTCTGCATATATATTTGTATGAAATGTCCGTTTCGAGCTAATAAGCCATTTGTACAAAAAAATACTGTCATTTGAAGCCCTTGATAACAGGTCATTTATGAACAAATTTCAACATCTATCCCAAACTTTGTATGCCAATTTGAAAAAAAATCTTATCAATGGTTCAAAGGAAGACTTAAAATATGTACCAAGTTTTATTCTTTGTGGAGAAGCAAGTTTCCTGGCAAATTTGGTTCTCTAGAACAATTGTTTTAAATGGAAAAGTTGATGACGACAGCAAACATTGGGCCATGGCAATAGCTAACCTAGCCCATTGGGCTAGGTAAGATTATGAAATCTTGCAGTTTTGAAATATGTAAGAAAAGTTATATAAATATGGAATCTGTTCAGGTAACTATGAAGTTGACATTCTAGGAACCCATGTTAAAAACTAATCCTGGAGGTGTCCGTTGACATAGCCATGAAGTAGATATACAAGAGCCCATGTAGAGAGCCATCTTGTACCAGTATCCATATCACTATCTATTGAATACCCTGTAATGCAAATAGATATCGACCTGGTAAACATTAATGTATTTATAGGTAGTTAACCAGTGGATACATCAGCAACATACGCAGGCATCTACCTTATAGATATATAAATGTTTACCTACCGGTATATAAATAGCTGTCCTATTGATGTATCAGTGGTGCATGTAGGTCTCTACCTCGTGTAGATATCAATGCATTTATATAGGTAGATATCCTGGTAGTACATGTAGGTAAATACATGTATAGGTACGTATCCTCTGGGTGTATTTAAAATATACACATATGAATTGGTAGTCATCCTCTGTATGTACATACACACATACGGTATATATATAGGTAACCATCCTGCCGATATACCTGTAGGATAATATACATGTGTATGTCTTATATATATATATAGCTATCCTGTTTATGTACCGGCCGTGCATGTAAAAAAATACATGTACATAACTTCTATGAATACATACTGTGTAATGCATCAGTAGCACAGGCAAGTATCTAAGCAGTAATTCGAAAGGTTACCCAGTATATATTTGGTGTAGCCATCTTGTCGGTTCCCTACTGTGTTTGTAAGCAGCTATTCAAATTTGAAAGTTACATCAGTAGGCCCAAATCTCCTTGTACTTATCAAATAAACAGCTAATCCGGAATAAGACACATCACTATAGAGTCTATGTAGAGATATCTTATAACACATGGTATTTTGGTTGCTCATTTCTGATACAGGTATGTGTTGTCTATTGTGTCTGTTATGCGGTGATGCAGTTTGAACAAATAATAAATTTCTCCTGCGACGTCTTATGCCATTTATTGCATTACATGCACAAACATCATCACAGTATGAGACATCATCTTTCACACAATTTAGGGTCATTTATTTGGACCAAACCTGATTACAAACCAGAAGCACTTGTGGATAGCAAATATAAAACCTCCAAAAAAAATTAATAATTTACTGACATAATTCATCTATGCAACAACTTTCCCCCGAAGTAGCCTACCACACTAAATTAAAATAATAACATATATACACACATATCAATCTATCTTCCAATCTTTGTCTTGGAGGATGAAATAAATTTGCATACAATGTCTTGGAAGATGAAATAAATTTACATTAAAAGTCCATTATTTGAAGGAGTATGGTGGGTTATTTTTAAGTTTATCCTGGAATGATGACAGAAATGATTTATTTTGAATGGAATAGAACAAAAAAGTCCATTAAATATTTTCAGCCTTACATGCACACCTTTTAAAATAGATTTTCAACCCTAATATCATATTCTGAATAAGATCTCAAGCTAATTTTACTTCACTTTCCTTCTGTACACCAGAAATTGAAGTGTTCCTATCAGTTGTGGGATGATTACCCTACAATGCTTTATTAATGCCCTTTCCAATAAAATATTTTGATATAATGGGGGGTGGGTGTATTACATGCTATGGTTGGAGGTCAATAAATGAAAGTTGAAGAAATGTTTTGAAATTAACTAGATCTACCTAGTTACCAAATGCTCTTCATCAGCATTGATTTCAAAGGGAATTAACTCCAATTAGTAGAATGGCTAATGGAGACTTGTATATACTGGTCCAAGTTAATGTATGCTTTTCATCAGCATTGATTTTCTAAGGGAAGACTGACTAATGGAGACTTGTATATACTGGTATCTATTTGTAGATCCAAGTTACTGTATGCTCTTCATCAGCATTGATTTCAAAGGGAATTAACTCCAATTAGTAGACTGACTAATGGAGACTTGTATATACTGGTATCTATTTGTAGATCCAAGTTACTGTATGCTTTTCATCAGCGTTGATTTTCTAAGGGAATTAACTCCAATTAGTAGACTGACTAATGGAGACTTGTATATACTGGTATCTATTTGTAGATCCAAGTTACTGTATGCTCTTTACCAGCATTGCTTTTCAAAGGGAATTAACTCCAATTAGTAGACTGACTAATGGGGATTTGTATATATCTATTTGAAGATGTGTGTACTCATTAGTTCTGCTTCTTATATAACATTTATATTTTGGGAATAAACAGCTGTCAGTAGCCAATAAAATTATATTTCAAAAATTGTTTGTAGGGATTATCTCCATTTAGGCGTAAAATTGAAAACAGTTGCCGTGGTAACTTTTCTCTGAGGATCATTTACCTCACATAATGAAATAGACTTTTAATGTGTACATGAAGAGGTGTGAAATGAACATTTACATGGTAAAACATTTACATACAATATTAGTATTTCATCTTGATATTTATCATACATCCTACCAATGCAAACTGAATAAAAAGGAGACACAAAAGACCAGCTGTAGAAAATAAAGAACTTCTAAAGCACCTTGTTTATCACACAACATGGACATCTGAGTGTACCTGATTAAAGAGATGTGTGGTTTTGTATACACAATTCACATTCATACATTTTTCCAGTCATAACCAGCCTGACACTACAATTATTACTGCTACCAAACCACTTAACTATCATCTTTCTCATCCTTCTGTTTCTTGTGTTTCTTCTTATGTTTTTTGTGTTTTTTGTGTTTATTTTTCTTATGTTTGGTCTTCTTTTTCTTTTTGTGTTTCTTTTCTTTGTCGGTGTCTTCATCCTCATTTTCTGCCTCACTGCTACCTTCTCCAGGAGGTGGTGATCCAGTACTCACTCTTGCCTCTTTCGTATCTATTTCTGGTTCAGATTCACTAGAACTTGCCTCATTATAGTCAGGTTCAAATTTATCTTCATCAATCATTGATTCTTTCCTTTCATTTCTATTGCCTGGGAATGTTTTCAACTTTTCTTCTTCTTTTTGAATACCTTTTAATTTGTCCTCTTTGATAGATTCTTCTTTTTTATTTCTCTTTTCTTGTACCCCACCTTCTCTATCCATTTTCAATCTGCTCTGAAGAGAGTGTGGCTTTTCATCCATGGCCATCTTTTTTCGCTTATCATCACCTTTTTTCTCCTGTTTCTCTCTACTTCTGTGCTTATCCTCATACTTCTGGTCATCCCAAGTTTTACCTTTCTTTTCCCTTATCGACTCTCGTGTATAGTCCAAATCATCATCTTGGTCAGAAGACTTTTTACGTTCTGCTGCTCGTTTCTCTCTCCTCTCCATCAGTGATACACGTAAATCTTTCATTTCAGTCTTACCCTCAATCTGCTTTTGTTTATTTTCAGATGAAAATGTTATTTGCATTGAGCTATCACGACTAAGCACCTTTCGTTTGTCTTCTTCATATTTTTTATTTGAATTCAAATTTTCATCAACATAAACTCTTCTGGACTTCCTACTTTGAGATTCATCTGTATTTCTAGGAGGAGATTTCTCTAAGCGACTTGAATGACTAGAGGTAGATACAATTGAGGATGCCACTGAAATTGGCCGATTACTTTTCTGAGCAAAAGCTTTTTCAGCACTTTCTATCACAGACCTGAAAAAGTATATGAAAATACATGAACATAATTGATTACATATTTAGGGTTGTATTACCCTTTCAACTCTACAGACCATAATACACCGGTTTTAAACAATAGAAAAGCACATACCACTCAGATATTCTGGGGTGAAAGGGTTAAGGCTTGACAAACTTAATCCATTTATATTTTGGGTCTTTAAAAATATATCTCAAACCAAAATTTTCATTAACATATTATTGCTGCTTTCTTTTGCTAAACAAATGTTCAATTTGTCCGTTGTATTTCACTGAATATAGAACCTTTACCCTATCAGCTCTAAGTATGTAAATGGTATAATCTTGTCTATTGTCTTAGACCAGTTATTATGATTTGTACTTTTGAAAGGGTTAAGAAATGGGTAGAAATGAGCTGATCAGAGAAACATGTGGTCCTGATTATTTAAACCTAAGTGAAAATCAAATCAGACAGGTGTATTTTCTTAATCACTTGTCTGAATGAACAATTTAAAATAATCAGTGACATTTGTAATTGTGATTTCAAACCACAATTAAATTTAGGTTATTCGTGTGTGTCTAATTTAAAAGTGAAGCTTAAATTTCTAAGACAAAGAGTTTTACCCTCCTCATTGTAAAATAGAACATTTTCTGATCAGATCATAGTACAATAGGTACAAATGTAGAGGGATGAGGTTTTCAGAATAAAAATCACTAAAACTTTGTCAGCTCGAATGTGATCATTTTTTTCTCAATGTAAGTCATAAAGGCTAATTCTGTAGTTCCTGTGATATTCAAAATTTTGAAATGAAAAAGATTGAGTGTGTTTGAAGAACATGTATGAGTAATAGAGATAATGTCAGTTGAATCTTTTGAGATAATCATTTGAGTTAAAACCCACATAACTAATCTTCAATATTATTATGGTTCATTTTTTTACCTGGGCAATTTCTTTTCACGAGCTCTTTGTTTCTGTCTTGGTTCTGGTGATTTATTACTGCTGTACTCATCACGTTCCCATTTAGACAGTTCAGGAATTGACAACATTAATTGGTTGCTTTGACTATTTTCTGATGATAAATCATTTTTAGATGTAGTCTTCACATCACTGACACTTGTCTGACTGTCTGTTCTTACTCGCTTTGCAGGACTTTCATCTGTCTCATCTAAGAGTTTGTTTTCTTTAACAGCTAAGTTAACATCATTAGTATTATGTTTGCGTTTTCTTTTCTTCTCTACTTCTGAAGCAGAATCACTCTGTGAAGCATCAACATTCTCTTTTAAACTCTTAGATGATTTTGTTTTCTTTTTGCTTTTCTCTGATTTGATCTTTTCTTTATTTTCATTTTTCTCCTCTTTACTACTACCTTCTGTTTTGATATTTTCTGTATTTTTTGTTATCTGCTTTTCTTTTTTCACATTATTTTCCTTTTTCTCATTCTGTTCTTCTTTTACTGAGACTACGTCCTGCATTTTCTCAGTTTTAACCACTTCTTTATCTGTGCAACTGTCTTTGACTCTTTTTCTTTCTGCATCACTTTTCACCTGTTTTAATACTTCTTTCTCGGGAGAATGTCTTTTAATTTGTTCATTCGTTTTTTGAACAGCAGTCTTTTCCTCTTTAACTGATTCACCACTTAGACTCACCTTGGCATGTTCCTTTTTAGGTTTCTTTACAACAGTTTTACTTGATTTCTTAACATCACTTTCATTTTTCTTTTCTGTCTTTTTTTCTTTCACACCTTCATTTCCATGTTTTTTTGAATCATTTTCTTTTTTGCCTTCTTTTCCTGTACTCTTTTTAGCTTCAACCTTTTTAACATTTTCTTTACCAGATTTTGTATTATCAGATTTTTTCTCAGTTATCTTTTTCATTGGTTTTCTATCTCTTCCTGCACTCTGTCGCCAGCCTTGACCTCTGTCTCGTGAAGGTCCCGATCGATTATCCCGGGGTGATAATGACCTGCGCATTCCATACTTAGGATCATAATAGGGATTTTCATTGTACTGATTAGACATTGCTGGAGGTATTGGTGGCGGTGGTGGCATTCCATACCGTGCCAAATATTCATGATAAAATTCATCATAACCTGGGTGTTCATACCTGTTAAATATTCAACATAATTTGAAATAAAATTAAGATGTAAAACATTAATACATTGAAATCTATTCTTACAATGTTTAAGCTTGAACATGTAATTTTATAGAAAAACACATCAAAATATTGTATACATAGGAAAATATTTGAATAAGTACAAGAATCTTTACTGCAGTAAAACTCTCTGGTCAAACCAATGCTGTCTCAACAAAGAATCTAAATATTCAATATCACCTAAAAGATGAAAATATTCATGATTTTTAATATGAGCATCTTTTTGTGTTCATGGCCCTGTACATATAAAGGTCTGTTCATTATTTGTACAAACGAGCATCATATTGTATTCATGTCTACATATGAACAGCTACATTAATAATAATTTGTGCATAAGAGCATCTTATTTGTTTTAAGGTTTGTAAACATGAGTAACTTTGACATCAGATCTTATTGTGTTTACAATTTAAGTTTTGTAAACAGGAGCACCTTTGACCTTACTGTGTTCACAATTTATACATTAGAGTATTTGTGTTCATGAAATGTACAACATGATAATCTAACTACAAATAGGTTACCAAGTTACTTGATGCCATGACTGTTTCTTGATGTAGATAATAAAGTCTTGAAAAAAGATTTACCTGTATTGTTCCTGTGGATATGGAAAAGAACCTCCACCTGCAAACCCACGTGGAAATCTGTTTGGTGAATACCCTCCTCGTCTACCTGGTGGTCCGGATCGAAAATCTGAATAGGGTGGAGACACCCAACCATCTTTGTAAAGTGGCTCTCGAGGATAGTTTGGAGATCTTGATCTCCCCCTGTATGGAGGTAAGGGAGACCTTGACCTACGTCTTCCATGACCTGGAGGAGTCCACCTATCATGTGGACTCCTTGATCTAGAATGCCACCGAGGAGGTGGTGATCTAGACCGTGATCTGTATCTCGGAGGTGGACTTCTAGAAAATGATCTGCTTCTAGATCTTGGCCTTGGTGATCTAGGTCTTGGTGACCTTCCTCTTGGAGATCTAGTTCTACTTCTTGGTCCTGGGGATCTGGAACGAGATCTAGATAGGAATGGTTTTCTAGGTGGTGTCCGTGACCTTGACCGTGATAATGATCTAGTAAATGATCGTCTCTTCCTGATAGATGGTGATCTAGACCTTGACCTTGATCGTGATCTAGACCTAGACCTAGACCATGACAATGGAGTGAGAGATCTTCTTCTACGTGGTGACCTTGATCTTGATCGACTTCTACTTCGCACTCTGGATCTAGACCTAGACCTTGATCTTGATCTGGAAAATTGTAAGTGTCATCAAATCTTAAATGTATCCAACTGACAAATGTTAATACTTCAATTTCTTAAATGTATAAACGGATATACGTATCAGATATATGTAGGTAGAAAACCCTAAAACTAAAACCAAAGACAACACTTCATTTTTCATATTATAATGACCATTTTCTTTTCACTTGCAAATATACCTTTTCATTCTTTACTTTTTGAGGTTTCACTGTATTACAAAAATTATCATAACTTTAACAACTGTATTAAATAAGTTATCATTAATTTGCATTTATCAAGCTTGATCTTTTTTGACATCAAACTAATGAGAGTCCAGTCGCTTTGTTGCCTGTTAAGCTCACATTTACACAATGATATCAAATTCCCCAAGGAAAACTACACATGATGCAGGAACCAAAATCCTAATGATAATACATGACTGAAATGGAATATATTTTCCATGGTTTTTATATCATAATTTTGGTGTCCCTGTAAAGATTTTAATTAAAGGTATTTTGTTGTTAGCTTTGGGGCAACGTGCATTCTATTCTTTGTGTACCTCTTGTGTATATGTATTAGCTATCTTCCTAATACTTTTGTCTCTAAAGAAAGATTTGGATTGAGTGCATTTATATATGTCGGCCAATGCTTCTGTATAACAACAGATTGTAAAAGTCCTGGAGAAAAGAGATTATGTACATCTTAAAAGAAAATAAAAGAAAAATGGATATAAGAAGGATAAGATTTCCGTACATCACTTCTAAAGAATAATTTGCTTTGAACAAATTTCAATTGTCCCTCTGAACCCCCTATTAACACATTTTATATCTGGACCCTACTAAAAGACAACTCCAAAGCTAACCTAAAAAATTCCCCCTGAAATTAACTGAATATAGAAAATGTTGAACGAAACTGATATATTAGGTATAAATAAAAAGACTGATTTGTGTTTAAACAAGAGGCCCAATGGGCCTTAACAGTCACCTAAGAAAAATTTGAGTCAGGTTTGGCTAAACTTAGTCCACTGGTTCTTGAGAAGAAGTCAGAAATGTCTTAAATTTGACAAAAAACTTATATTTTTTGTCAAAAACACCAAAAATCCACTAAAAGGGGAAATAGCTCCCAAAAGGGGGTGACCTGATAATTTCGGCTCTATTGACTTTTTTTTAAATAGATTTTTGCTTGCTGAAATTTTTGCTTCTTTCACTTTTATTCTACCTATTATATTTTTCAAGATAATGTTAAAAAACGTCCAAAAACATGAAAAATCCACTTAAAAGGGTAAATAACTCCCATAAGGGGCGACTTGACAATTTTGACCCTATTGACTTTTTTGTAGATCTTTGCATGCTGAACATTTTTGTTTCTTTCACTTTTACTCTACCTATAATACTTTTGAAGATAATGTCAAAAAACATCCAAAAACATGAAAAATCCACTTAAAATAGGAAATAACTCTCATCAGGTGCAACCTGACAATTTCGGCCCTACTGACATTTTTGTAGATCTTTGTGAGCTGAAAATTTTTGTTTCTTTCACATTTACTCTACCTATAATACTTTTCAAGATAATGTCAAAAAACATCCCAAAACATGAAAAATTCACAAAAAAGGGGAAATAATTCACATAAGGGTCGATTTGACAATTTCCACCAAAATGAAATAATTGTAGATTTTTGCAAGCCACTCATTTTAAGGCAACGTTTTTTCTCTAGCTTTCAAAATTTTGGAGATACATGTATTAAATCAAAAATATCTGCCGACTCATTCGTTCTATTTATAACCATGACAGCCATGTTTGGCCCTAGCCTTTTTTCATCTGCAAACTTTATGCGTCTTTACATGGTTATACTTCCTGTCAAGTTTGGTTCAAATTGGTCTAATGGTTCTGTAGAAGTAGTAAAAAATGTCAAAAATTTTACAAAAAAAACTTACATTTTCCATTTACTTAGGTGCCTGTGACCTTGACCCCATGACCTTGAAGTTTTGTCAAAATGATCCTCATATAATTCCTAACAACTTTCTCATATATCTTTGTATACAAAAAGTCAAACAGTTTTGAGTTATTAAACAATTTATAATAAAATTGTACCCTGTGTCACTGAAGTACCCCTAGTGGTTCGTTTATGGACAGATTTCAATTTTGTTCGCAAACTTTATGGATATTGACTCAACCATCATGCATACAAAATTTGAAAGTAATCGGATCATTGGTTCATGAGAAGAAGATTTTTAAAGATGTACCAAGTTTTGGTCCTTTTTGGCCCCTTTTAGGGCCCCTATTGGTATATCCCTTTTTCGTTCACAAACTTTAAAGTGGCTTCACATGGGGATGCTATATGCCAAGTTTGGTTAAAATTGGCCCACTGGTTCTTGAGAAGAAGTGAAAAGTTTACGCACGACGCATGGCACACAACGTACGCTGGACAAAAAGCGATCGCAATAGGTCACCGTGAGGTTTCAGCTCAGGTGACCTAAAAAGCCAGTTGAAAAATTTGTGCTGTTTCAACATGAACTCCAATTGTAACAGACTAAAACCAGTGAATAATACTTCTACTGGCAATTGTCAAGGGCAAATATGTTTAAAAGTTTTAGCTTTTTTGAGTTAGTAGTAAAATACATTAAATGATACATAATGGATAAGATCATATCACGAAAGGTCATCTAAGTGACAAAGTTAACTGATGGACATATAAACAAGGGACTTCCAAAATCACCAACAATCATTTTAGAAACTTACCTTGACTGTGGAGTTTTCTGTCTTTTCTTTTGGTCTTTACTATACTCCATCAATTCTCTTGCAAAAGCATCTAGCAGATCCGACTTTTTCTCAGATTTTTTCCTTGAAATTACAAAAAAAAAAAGTTTTATGTGCATTATAAATTTATACAAGCATGTAATAAATGAAATAGACATATACCTTTGATCATATAACCGTTATTCATTTACTGATTTTCTCACTATACAGGGTAGTACAATGTATTGCAAAAATAACAAATGATATATCCTTACAGGTGTAAATCATTAACTGGCTAAGTGGCACAACATTCATCCAGCAAATGAATGTTTCAGAAATTGGATTTCTGGGTGTGTAAGATCCAAAATATTACAACTAGTGACTTTTCCATGGTCAAAAACTCATATTAGATGTGAATGTCATAAGTCTTTCAGATAAGATTGAAAGTTGGGTCCCTTTTTCATAGTAAGTATGGCACATTTGTCACCCCTATAGGAGCCCCTAAAGGTACTAGCCTCATTCTGGTAGCAAACTTAATGCCCCTTCCTAGGACCAAGCTCCCTGCCAAATTTGGTTGAAATATGACAACTGGTTCTTAAAAAGTTAATTAAATGGAAGAGTTAACAGATGGACATTGGTCATATTGGTAAGAGTAGTTTGTAGAATTGGTTACTGAGAATACCACCACAGATATAATTTTGCTATCAATTAACAGCATATACTGGTATAGTCAAATTATTTTCAAATAAAGAAAATATATGTACATCTTCATTGATCATTGCTTCATGAGAAAAAGATTTTTAAAGATGTACCAAGTTTTGACCCCTTTAGACCTTATGGGTACTGGCCCCCTTTTGGCAGCAAACTTAATGCCCATTCCTAGGACCAAGCTCCCTGCCAAATTTGGTTGCAATCTGCCCACTGGATCTTACAAACTTGATTGAAATGGACATGTTAACAGACAGACATTAGTTATGTAGAGATGCTAAGCAGCTTACTTGAAAAATTCCTGAAATTACTATCTCAGCCAATCTAGGCCAGGGATAAGAGACCTTTTTAATATCGGTGAATTGATCTAAAACACTAATGTTACATTTTCAAATTTCTGTCACCATGTGCTATTACATATCAACCTTGCTTTTGCAATGAGTCAATGCAACATCGATGCTGATAAGTCAATTCAATTACAATCAACGAATGAAAATAAAGAAATCAAAAGTCATCAGATTAAGTGGAAATGTATATCGAAAAGAACCAGAGAAATTGGGTTACACTAAATCACTTGAAAAAGTAATCAAATTCTTGAACGTTTGGGGATAATCTAGAAAACCAGCATCTATAGGTATTGTGAGTGAAAAAGTAGATCTTAATCTGATCTATATCACATTAAGATATCTATAAACAATTTTCAGTATGACACAAAGAAAAAATCAAAGTACTGAAAGTACTGATACGAGTTTATGGCAATCGTAAGTTTTATTGAGGAATAATACACTCGGTATACTGAATACTTTTTAATTCGGTAAAATTAGGTTTTACAAAAAAAAAATTGAGTGAGACATTTGGCCTAACATGAGTACTGATTGATGGCTTATTTATTATGCAACAAACTACATACATCAGCGATATGATTATAACATTTTGTGCTTATAAACATCGTTTCATCGATATTAAATTTCTATGTGACAGGGCAGTATTATACCCTTACGGTATACTTCCTATCAGTAGCCTTAAATCTCTAGGTCAATACGTGTACATGTAAAACATTTTTCCAACTTCAAAGACTGTGGCGAGTTTCTCATCAGATAAGATCATGTGAATGAGGAATGACGCAACTTCTATGTCCAACTTCACAGACAGATCTTGCCAATATACAGTAAGGGAAACTTGACCAAAACTAATTTGCATATTAATTGTGCGCAAGAATTGTTAACAGTCCAACCTATCATTTTTAATGTCAATTCTATCACAAGAGTATAATGGTAAAAAAAATAATTGAAAAGTAACATTCTAAAGCAAATCTATAATATCTTAAAATTCATAAAGGCTGCTGAACTGACCTTTAATAGCATATACTTTAACAAGTCTTGTAGACCTATATTTTTCAGCCAATTGTTACTATATTTTTGTCATTTTAAAAAGCAAAAATATACAAATAAAAGTGTGATTTGGAAATTTCAATTTCGAAGTTGAGTTTATGTTGCTGAAATGCATATAAATGTGTAATTTTGCATCAATATAATGTGTTATTAACCCCATACTGCAAAATGTGCTTTGACTTGTTCCCAATAAACAACTTAGATTAACATAACTGCGTTGATGTTCCATCAACTCGTAAAAAGGGCAAATATGCACCAAAAAATTCTTTTTATATTCAGATACTTTTCAAATTACCTGTCTGCATTTTTGTCCACAACTTATATACCTTCCTTATAAATCTTAACCCAAACAAGAACTGAGTGCATAAATATGCTTGGCAAAATTAAAGCCATTGACATCAACATCATGGACAATACAAAGGTCAAGAGGTAATCCTGTTGAAATCTGACTATGTATTGGGGCATTCATATTTAATAAACATATTGTTTTATTCATAAAATTTCTGGGTAAATTGACCCTTTTGTCAAACCAGATGAAGTATCCTTAGGCACAACATTTCAATTCATAAAGATTCAATATCTTAAAACAGATCTGTCATCAACTGGATGACCACTGGATATCACAAAGGGGTGTCCGGGTAGCACGGTGGTTAGTGCACTCACTTCTCACCAATGCAACCCGGATTCGATCCTTGGACTGGAGTATGCGAAATGGTATGGCCAAGTTGGACACGTGGGTTTTCTCCGGATACTCTGGTTTCCTCCCACAGCAAGGACCCCTGCACGCCAACATTAGAGCCAACAAGAGACATTTATATAGGTTGACATAACTTGTTTACTGGATGACTGAGCAAATTAGTAGTAAAATTTTGTGGTACATGACCAAAATTTATTATGACCTTCAAAGATGAGTAGTCTGTAGAACACAGCAACAGAGAATACTACCATAGATATAATTTTGCTACCAATAAACAACATATACTTTCAATTCATTTTCAAATAAAGAAAATCTATGTACATCTCTTCATGCTGCAATTTCTTTTTTTGTCTGTAAAATTCCTCTTCTGACAATGGCATGATAGGTGGTCTTGCTGGAAAACCTGGTCCAGGAAATCTGTTGGGTGGAGGGAGAAAGGGACCAGGGGGTCCTGGAGGCATTCCAAATGAGGGTGGTGGTATGCCATTGTTCATCATTGCTGCTGAAAATGTACATAAATATGATTCAGTTATACATAATGTTCATAGATCGAATGGTCCACCATCTATAAATATGATTCAATATTGCTTCATCTTTGTATTTGTGACATTCCAACATTTTCAACTGCAATGTTTGCAGACCTGATTGTACAACCATTTATAAACATGGATCAGTTATTTTATATACACCTACAGACATGAGCAACCAAGGAGATTTTAAAAATGACTGGATATGGCTATATATAGAGTAATAGAAAAAAATAACAAAATGTGAAACAATACAATCATTATCATATTTTCGGCCTATAGGTTGATATTTTCTCTCTCCAAATTTGTGACCTTGACCTATCCACCACATCGACTTATCTTAGTCAAATATCTAACTAACATATCTGCATTTCCCCATTTTATCATCGCATTTCAACTTTCTTCGATTGGATAATCGATATAGCGATGTGTTTGTACATTATCAGTACACAAGAGTAATATAAGTGATGTTAAATATGATAAAATGCAACACACATGCAATTTGTAAGCTTTTTAATTCACAATCCTATATAATAATGTACAGTACTCATTTGGTACTATTGTTTTAGCACCAGTTATTAAACATTAACAATGTATTTTTGTGTTCTCCTATCCATGTTTTCATTTCCGCTGAAATCAACCTATCTTCCACTTCGACCCATTTAATACTTAATCCTGGATTTTTGCGGCTCAAACCGGTGCTCACCAGAAGTGAAAGACTTCATGGTTCAAATTGTGATGGTCTAACCCCTATAGAGATCTGATAAGTCCTGAACAAAATTTGAATTAAGGAAGTGAAGAATAGCAGTACATTATCACTTACGTGGGCCTGGTCTAAACTGATGAGAAATTGTCGGAATAGGTGCTGCAGGCGGATAAATTGGCCCTGGTCCTGGATATGGAGGTCTGTTGATTGGTGCTGACATTCCTACAGGTCTGAAAATACATTTATACAATATACTTATAACAGGTGCTTTTTCACAGATTTTAGTGTATAGTATCAAAATTTCATTTTTGTTCAATTCAAGTTTTTTTTAATTTTTTTTTGTAATTATTTGATTATTTGAACCCTATATTATTTATTGGGATTTATATAGTTAAAATATGAGGTACTTAAGTTAAAAGGGAATGAATTTAATTTTCCTCTCTTAATCATAATTTTGAACACTGACATTATGATCCTTATAGAATCAAGTCTGAAGCTGGATGCTGGTTTACCCTTATGTTTGAGCTTATTATATACTGGTATTGTTCAAAGGAATTACTGACTCAAAGAAAGATATTATCACTGCTACAATGACATAATGGTGAATTATTCTACTCTGATACTCTAAGTCAGTGACTTAAAGGTAAACTCTGTATACCTCAAGGAATACCTCGACACGAACCCTGTTTATACACCTCAAATCTCTATACAAAATATGATGCATTAAGTTCAGTTATATATGAATATTTGAGTACACAGCTTGTATAATACGGAATTTCTTATCTACTAAATTCTGGGTCCAGGATCTGATAAATTGGGAAATATACAAAGTTTAAACTAAAACAGTAAAATTTTATTTGAGACATTTATTTGATAATACTTTATTCTTTAATTTGAAACTCCAAATTGGGTATTTTTGCATCAATTTCGGGAAAATAAAAGCCATTTTTGCATTGGAAATGAATCCTATAACCAAACCCTGAAATGGCCTTGGAAAATTCCTGTTTGAACAAGAACATTGTAAAAATGAGGTGTGTTGCACATGCTCTTTGTATATTGCAGCTTTTGTTCACATGAATTATTCAATACAAAGCCTCATTGATCAAATATGTTTCAGAGACAGTGTATACTCGAATATTTTCATTTCTGTTTAATTCTTTATTCACTTTTTATACCCTCGACAGTAAGCAGGAATTTACAATGTAAGTGAATTTTTAAAATATATCTTAAATACATTTGAAATAAATTTAGGGTGAATCTAACACAGAAAAAACATTATATATGATGTAAAAGGGTTAAAAAACAAGAATTCGAATAACTTAGATCAATATTAACCCTTATCCCGCCAAACAAGCATATGTCCGATTTTATGTATACACGCTGTCACTGCCAAGCACGTATATATACGATTGACGCCGACTCGCGATCAATGCCAAAAACGTATATATATACAATTTCCATGTACACTATAAATACTACGGAATCCTATGTAAAAGACCATTGGTGAATATACAAAGATATGAAACGAAAGTATTACAAATGGTGTCTGCATCGCTTTGTTCACTGTACGATAATGGAATTTTGGAAATATATTTCATTAGTTACAACTCGGAGGAGGAAGACAATTTCCTTAGATTTGAAATAGGAGATTTAGATGTAAATACAGCACAAGTTCTCAGAAAACTCTTACGGACAATGCACCAATTGATAGGATTATTCTATGCTTTGATGAGAACGACTGGACCAACATTGACTTGCTACCGGTAAACACTCAGTTCACTACGACACCAAGACTTACGTGCTATGTACCTGGCAACGGTAATCTTTTAGATTTTATTTATTTATTGTTTTAAAAAAACCGATGTGGGAATCTTTTGTTTCTGAGACAAATTGCAGTCTCAAAATTAATTAATTTCGGCAAACATCTAAAGCCACAATGTCAGCCACATCGATTACACTCATGCATAGTCATGGATTGCAACTATGGTCGCAGAAATCAAAACTATAACATTAATAAGCAATGAATACCCGATCTAAAAAAAAACCCAAAAAAACAACAACTTCAAAACCTTTAATTGCAATCATTTTAATCAAAATCATGTATGGATATAGGGGCCATTTTACACAAATTGACACACAATTACAAGTTAAAGTGACCAGTTCAAATTATTAAATATTCACATTTTTAATCTGGCAGTGGTGTGTATACACTAGTATATATGTGCAGCAGTGACTGGCTGAGAAAGCCTATAAATGAGTGGCGGGATAAGGGTTAAGTGTGTGTACACAAATAAATAGCTACCAAGCTGGGTTAAACAAGTATATAGCAAAAAAAAGACTAACTGTTCACCATGAACTTTAGCTGTTTAAGAACAGAGTTTGTTAATTTATGACAAAATTCTATTTTTTCAGTTTACATCTTGACTGAGTAATTATTTTTGGAAGACATAGGTTGTTAATGATAATTTAGTTGTACAGGAGTATTTCACACACATCCTGGTTGTACATGTACATTTTCATGCACAGACAGGTTTAAAATATCCCAAGTATTTGGTAGAAATACAAAAACTAAATCATTACATGTAATTAATACCTTAGTTGTCGATGCTGAGGTGGCTGTAATCCTGCTGGTTGTCCTGTGGTACCTGCAAGATAAAAAAAAAACCCACTTCAATTCATTCATTATAGCTGTCAGGTTTATCCTTCCATGAATAATTTTAGCTATCACAAGATGCTAATAACCCTAACAAAAATCGGCTGTATATAAAAATTTGAGTTCATTCTGGACTCAAGTAATTCTTAAGTTTTATGGTGCAAACCCCAGAAGAGAAACTACCCAATACAATCAAACCAGAGTAATACCAGTTAAGTTGAATGAAAAGACAGATGCTCATCATCTAGAACAGACTGACACCTGAGACAATTTTACATTATATGGAAATATTTGTAAGTATACAGTCTTGTAAATATCTTTATTATTTAATCTAACTTTAAAATTATTGCATAACTTCAGAAATAAGAAGTGTTTGAGAAAAACCTTGACTGCCCTTGAAAGCTAAGCATCAAGATTTTACAGGATGTTGGCCATCATCAGCCATTCTAGATCTTACTGACACAAATTCACATGCCAAATGTGGTTGAAATTTATGGTAAAAACTAAATTTCTTTAATAGAAACTAAAATGTTACAAAAAAATAAACAAAAATCAAATGCCAACCCCCCTCTTCAATCTCAGGGACATAAAAATACTCACTGGTATCAAAATCAGAAATAACTGATAAATCATAGCACTAGCTACATGTTGTCTTCATATCTTTTCTAAAACAATTATAGCAGTGATTGTTTACTTTAAAAACATACAAAAGTTACATTTCTCTTTCCCATGAAATTAAGAATTTCTAAATCTAGCTTTTCACTTCTTGCTACCCTTACATTTCCACAATTTTGACAATAACAATCTGATTGAATAATGATTAATTTCATCATCAGCTTATACTTACCATCAGTCACTGTTGCTATTGGAGCTCCCACAACATCATCTTTGATTTTAGGTGGTGCTGTGGGTGTAGGCTTTAGCACATTTGCAGGAGGCAAGGGCAATGACTTTTGTCCCACCACTGGTACAACAATACCCTGTAAAGCATTAAAACATACAAATAAGGTCAATTCTACTGTTTCCCAGCAACTTTGGAAAGTGTTTTTTGTAAATATTTCATAAAAATGTCATCATGTGGGAACATTATCCATACAGTCATTAAATATAACCAGAGTCATAAACTTTTACCCCACTGATTATATTTCAACATACAATAAATCTTAAACAATCGTGAATCGCTAAATTTCATTCATAATCTTTCTTGGAAATGAAACGGATGTTTACAAACAATGTTCTAGTGTGCAAGTCAACAGAGGAGTCCGTTCACGTGCAGGGGAGTTTCACCAGTATTTTCAATCCAGTGTCTTTGATGACTTACAAGTGATGAGATGTATACACCCAAATAAAAACAATAGACATTTCCAATGAAAATCAACAACAACAATGGCCGCTACCATTACCACTAATCGCGGTCAGAAAATCATAAAGGGTTTAACTAGGATCTTGAGTATTGGAGTATTCATATTTGAATGTGGAAAAGATTAACACTATGTGTCATTACACAGGACCTCACTTTAAAGTCTCTGCGACTTTCACTTTGTACGCTGAATGCTTTACCATTCTTCAATATGACCTGGGCCCAGCACCATAAAATTTAAGAGTTACTTAAGTCTAGAAATTTTACTCAAGTGTGGCAAATCCTGAAATCTGATTGGCTGAGCAGGCCAATTTCAGAATATTCTCAGACTTGAGTAAATTCTCAAGTTTTATGGTGCCGGACCCAGGGCCTGGCACCATAAAACTAAGAATTACTTAAGTTAAAATTTTTACTCAACTTTGGCAAATACTGAAATCTGATTGGCTGAACAGACCAAGTTGAGAACATCCTCAGACTTGAGTAAATTCTCAAGTTTTATGGTGCCAGGCCCTGGTACCAGAAACTGAACCCAATCCTTCTGTTTTCAAGTTGACCACTCTACGACAACCACCACAAGCGGTAGAAATGCTGTGCACCGAATTTGAAAAGCACTGGCTCATCTATTTTGGGGTAATTTAAAATGTACAAAACCTTACACATAACAACCGATGGAGGTCATCTGATTGAGGAAATAAAGTCATCTAATATCACAAATGACTTTATGAAGCCTGTAATGTAACCATTACTCTTACCTCTGGTAGTTTTTCATCTTTCACAGGTGTTGGTGGACTCAATCCTTCTGTACCTTTGCTACAAAACAAACACACATTAACATTAGGATTTACTATGCATTTAGGAATTCAAAATTGTTATGGTTATTTTAAGTCTACCACAAAGGACAGTGATTTGTTAAACCATTAGAAATATTTGCAGCCACTTTTAAATCATTATCAAGGTAATATCTTACATCTGAATTTTCATTCCATAAACTGTTCTTGAGCATTGGTGAAGGGGTTCAAAAAACAAACAAGTCTTACAACTTTTAAAAACTACAATTTGAATTTGTTTAACTTTGTTCAGTAAATGGTACATATAACTAAAAAAAATTACGACAAAGTGTACAAATGGTTTATACTTAAGCAAAAAGGATTACCTGATTGGAGGTAAATTTTGTGTCACAACTGTTATTGATTTAGCTGGTTTGGACTGTAAACTGGAATCTGCAGTTGTTTTAGACACTGTTACTGGTGTTGATGTCTTGGGTATATTTGGAGGTGGTCCTTTCGAAGGTGACCTACCAGACTGATATTGAATCACACTATAATGTTTACCTAGATCCCGTGATTGATAAGTGGGAATAGTTTGACCCACTTGAGCTTTTGACCTTTGCGGTTTCCTCACTACCTGTTGAGCTTTAGATGCTGCAGCAGCTTTTTGAGCTTGTTTTTTCAGCAACATCTCTTTAGAAATTTTTGTATAGCCTGTTTCATTCAAAAAATTAGTTACTGCAGATCTCAGTGATTTGTTTCCGATCAGCTTGTCTGGTGAAACATCTGTTTCATTGCAATTTGGACACATATGTTCTTCAGACTCTAACAGGTGGTTACGTATACCTGTAAAGTTGATAACAAACATTAAGTTACATCTTACTAGAAACTTCAGATATATTCCCCAAATATAACTAAAAAGTGCAGAAAGTAACTGGAAAAACTATATTTTCGCAATTTTATTTGTTAGTATTAAATGGATATGTGCAAAATATCAAGGTCTTTACTGAAATCTTTTTCCAGGAAACCATTCATGGCATACATATACTCATACCTCACTCACTCATCCTCGTGATTTCAATACAAACCATCATTATTCTTATTAGGGATGTAGTTCCAAAATGGTGAAAAAGATGGAGAATGTTAAATCTTTATTTTTGCCATTTGCAGTGGTTTAATGGCAAAAATAAAGATTCAACATTGCAGAAAAATTGTGAAAAAGGAGGAATTTCTCCAACTGGAGGAAAATTCTCATCCCTGATTATTATATACCTTCACATTTATATATATACTTACATTCATCACAAAAACTTGTACCACAACAAGGAATTAGTACTGCCTCACTTAACAATTCTTTACATAATGGACACAATAGCTCATTCGGTACATTGGGCTTTTCCTCATTGACAGGCAATTCTGATTCTGGCAGGAATGGTGGTTTTTCCTTTTTTCCAATTCTGTATGCCTCCCTGTTTGAAAATATTGGATTACCAATGTTATTAATAGAGTAAAGAGATGTCTATATTTGGTATGAAGAATCAGACAGAGAACAAACCAATAACAATTCGGGGATGTTATCTTATTCTAAACACTATCAGAATACTGTATTAATTATTGAAACAATGAAGATCACAGAGGAAACAAAAGCAGCACTTTCTACCAAATACTACTAGAACAACTTGTACATTTTACACTGCTATCAATTCTAGTAATAACATGAAATTGTAAAGGCCTTTCGTGGTTCTCAATTCCTCTACAGAGTCCCTGACCAAGAGGTAATAATATTCAGAATACACAATTACATATCAACAAATGTCTGACACGTAGCTCTCAATTTGCATTTTTTACGTCATTCAAGTGTGACGTCATAATCACACATATGTTTGATGTGCCATTTAATTGTGTGACATAATAATGGAAAGGTTTGCCAAAAGATACCATGTCAAGTGACTTAAATAACACATCAAAACCAGCCAAAACTAAATATCTTAGAACAATACTAAAGCAAGAAACCACTACAAGCGGTATTGTGGATTGCAGGGTTTTGTCAGAAATTGAAAACAGGATTCAAGGGGGTGGGGCACAACAACATTATACAATACTGAATATGTCTCTCCATTAGAAACATAAATATATATGGTCTAGGTGAAGAGATGTGAATAGTTTTCAAGTTAACAGTAAAAAATAGAAATTCCAGGGGGTGGGGCATGATCCTTCTATCACTAAATATGCCTTTCCGTAATTCTTTTAAACTGTACTATTTTCTAGTTATAATAAAATATTAAAAATGTCCCAAAGGTTCCTATAGTACATATGCAAACCCGATCTCCAACCCATTATATTTTTGATCCACCCCAAATATTCAAAATCAAAGGTTGTGATGAAAAGTTTCAAAGAGATATCATCAATGGTTTTCCCACAATGGACCTAAATGCAAGAGCTAAACCTAATTGTTGATGAAGACTGATGGACAGACTTCGCCATTTCATCAGCAGGATTTTGTTTCACAATCCAACCAATAACTTGTTACCCCAAAATACAATTGTACATATAGCTTTAATATTATGAAATAAAATAATTAGTGCTAATTGACGAATGCAGACTGTACCACTTACTGATCAATTGTAGGTACAGCATAGTGACCTGAATTCAGCATCAAAGCTCCTTGAGCAGTGGGATCATTAACAATAGTCAGAAAACTGTTTGGAATTCCAGTTGCACGTTTTGCAATCTTCTCTTTTTCAATGCTCTCCTGTTGTGAATAGAAATAATTGTACAATATATACATACAAGAAAGTAAAACTAAAAACAAACTTACACACCACTGGTGTGCAATGTAAACCAAAAACTATTACACATGGCAAATACTGATAAGTAATACCTAAAATTTTAATCCTAAAACCTAACAGGTCAGAACTTATGATATGACGTCATTGATGATATCATCACATATTAGCATGATCTTTTTTACTAACAAAATGGATAACAAGAACTTGAAGAGCCTTCATTTGATGTTGTTAAATTTTGTTTTGAGTATACCTAACATACTCAAATTGATCTTGATGACTTAGAACAGGTAATTAATGTACAATTGTAAGGATTCTATTAGATATACAAGAAAATGTGAACAGAAACTTCCTGGATGGGTTACAGTTAGTGATAGAAAAAATGATAGACATTTGGAATATGTAATGAAAAATGACGTCTAACTGGTAAATTTCCAAAATTTGTATAGTTTAGAATATGGCTTACTTAGATAATAATTAATGTGTATGCATTATATACAAACAAAATTGTTATGAAACACTCTTTAATATGATATATCCCTTAGTTTGATATGTAGCTTGTAACATATTGAACGGTAAAGTCGAGACATGTTTTTTGAGACACCCTGTATGACAACAGACATCATTGTTTTGGGAATTATTTTCATCCTTTGGGGAGCTATCATCATTCATTTTTGGAATGAAATTGTCATTTTTGCATTGGGAATTGGGCCAAATTTTGACCCCAAATATACAAGGAGGAAAAACACTATTGTGCCACTGCACTTAACTTACTCCAGGTTTTACTGGACAGTTCTGTATAAAGTGCCCACTCTTTCCACATTTGAAACAAATATAGGTAGCAGATGGTGTTCCGGAGGGTGCCCTCTTCACATAGCTAAAATAAAGCAAAAAATGAAATCAAAATTAAGACATAGATTCTTCATTGACAATTAAAAATAACAGACTGTTTTGACAAAATAAAACTTTCCATACAGCACACAGATTTAACAACAGTTGATGTAAGCTGCTTCTATAATTTCAGAAGTAAAATTGAATACTACAGCATAAAAATGTTGCCCATAGCACACATACTGTAGAATAAAAAAAAAATCATAGGTTAAAATATCATTGTTTTGAAAAAAAAAAAAACAAAAACAAATGGTTGACATTAATTTGATTAAATTTTGTTGAAATATAACATATTACTTGGTGTAATTTATTCAAAAATTTTGTGGTGGTTTTAATTTCATTGATAAATGAAAACAACAAAATTACAACCACAACAAATTTTTCTGATTCTACAGTGTTTTACAAACAATTCTGACAAAACTTGCTTCCATAACATGAGAAATCAATTTTTTTCATCAGAGATAAGTTTAAACATATAATATAAATATATATACACACACACACATATACATACACACATAAATATATATATATATATATATATATATATATATATATATATATATATATATATATATATACACACACACACACACACACAGTAAAACCCACTTTAGCAACCACCTGTATATAAAGACCACCTGATCACAAAGACCATTTAAAGCTGCCCCCAATAGTACCATCTGTGTACAAATCAACCTCTAAATAAAGATCACCTCCATATACAGACCAGTTTTCTTGTGTCCCTAAAGAGGTTGTTATATACAAGTTTCACTGTACAGTAAAACCTGTCATAATGGACACCTTGAATCAGCAGATACC
This sequence comes from Atrina japonica, assembly GCA_030159075.1. Classification (NCBI taxonomy): domain Eukaryota; kingdom Metazoa; phylum Mollusca; class Bivalvia; order Pterioida; family Pinnidae; genus Atrina; species Atrina japonica. The sequence goes on along the minus strand of BROG01000506.1, from coordinate 274,690 downwards.
CTGCAATAATAGACAGTTTGTACAAGTCCCAATTTACATGTTATATAAGACTATTTGTGTGCGTTGATAATTAACAAACACCTCCTTTACCTGGAAAATGGTCAAAGTTGTCGACCAAATTTGCATAATTTCTGTATTTTTAACCTTGAATTAGATGATTACTATGATCGACTTCCATTGCCACAGGCGACTTCTCACTAAGCTGTATGTCCAGACTTCTATCTTGAAAAACTCTACTACAATCTGTTGTTTTGTGTCTTTGCTTGCATCATAACAGTTAATTACAAGAACAATTGTGTTGTATGAATATTTTGGCAGTGAATGGTCATCCTTCATTCAGCGGACATCTATCTATAACAGACAATTTGATAAGTCCGGCAACTGTCTGCTAAACCCAGGCTTTACTGTACTACATATGATTCACACACATGACTATTTTGTATTTTCTCCAAGTCGCTCATTTCCCTTACTGATATCTTCATAACAACAGCCAACCAGTCCCAAAATTTAGTACAATAATACTTATGTCTTCATACCAACATTCTACCACTTTAAGTCTCACAACTTCCTTACTATGTCACAAATTTCTTACTGATATTTTGATCTTCAAACTTACTTTGAGGGGTCAAAATCCTTGCCTGACTGGACCATCATAGCTTTGATTTTGTCTTCTTCTGTGGCATTGGCACTTACCAAATTTGCTGTCTGGAGGACAAAATTGAAATTTTAATAAAAATCAACTGTTTGAAGTATAATCTATATTTCAGAAATCAATATTACTGTTGAAAAATGAAATAATTTACAAGATTTAGCTCTAGAACCTACAATATAGGTAAGAAATGGTAATTCTAAATACTAAAGCAGTATCAGCCACATGTATGCACATTTAAGTCCATACTTGCCAACATTTGAAAATTTTCATGTGGGAAACAATGCACAACAAAAAATTCCAGTGGTTAGCCAGACTGTGCATGACCAGTGTTCAAAAGTTCTTTTCTCACTAAGTGTCTATTTCTTACAAATTATTATAACAATGTTTTTAATTTATTACTTGTATAAATATAAATTAAAATATTTTATAAATATAAAAATTAAAATATCTCATTTAGTTGTTTTAATTCAATATGGATCTCAATTGTGAATTTATTGTATTATTAACCTATTATATAGATGAATCTTCGAATTGTTTGACTTTTTTTTTTAAGAAAAAAGAAAAAAATAGATTTTACATATATTACTTATATACTTCTGAAGGGGAAATCACAGAGTATTCTTTGTTGTCAAGCAGTTTCAATGGAATCAATGAATTTACTGTAAATTAATTATTGTTTCTGTTCTTTTTACTGACATAGGATAGGTACTTAAGTGATACGAAACACTGGCAGTATCAGTTACGTTTTATATAAAGTCCCTATGATATGGGTAATTAAAAGGCAACAGTAAATAATAATCCAGTAAATAAAATAACATACAAATTAAGCTCCTATAATATCACTAATGTAAAGAAGATACATTACACTCAGTCAGCAACACAATTACCTCGTTGTCATGGGTGATGTGGGAACAGCAACCATATATTTTCTCAACAATACCAAACCAGTAACATAAGCATTTAAGTTGGAATAATTTGACATGCAAACAACAAATTAACACCATCAACAAATGACATGAGCTAAGTGACCTTGAAATAGAAAGACCATCAAAAACCGATTACTGTCAAATTCACCCCCCAAGATATATATACCATTCAAATTAAGGACCTATGCTAGCAGTACTGAAAAAAGTGATACAACACTGGGGCAGTATCATATCTACCATATAAATAAAGCATATACATGTATTATCTTCCTGGATGAACCTTCTAAAATACTACCAAAAACTAATATCCAATAAAATATACATAACATATTTTGATCACAATTATCAGAGAGAACTTTTAGCACTTGTTGATTTATTGATAAAGCCAAGAATTACTGAACTACACTTGGCATATGGCTATTATCACCACATCATAAAAAATACAGAAAATTGTAACTCATGGAAAAAAAAACTTACCTCAGACAAATTATTAGTTTTTGGCATGGGTGCCTCTGGTTTCTGCACCTGCTAATTTCAAAACAATCACAATACATTAAACATAGCATGTATCCATTATAATATTACAATTTATCTAATTCACACACAAATTACTTCTCCCTCATACAGACATGTACCTGCCCCTCTCACACCAAACTCTTAATGCTCTGTATTTGCTACGTAAGGCACAATGTTAAGCTATCATTTTCACTTTCAGTGTCAATTACTCCCAATTTTGTTTACCAACTTTCAGAATGTGTCCATGAGAATTCATGTAAATGTTATCCTTTTCTCCAAATTTTCAGCTACCGCTAGTTCCAATGTGAGCATCTTCTATCCATAGACAAGTCACTTAGGTTGCTGATCTTGATGGATGTAATGTCCAACATTGGTGATACATGTATGTGTGATATATATATATTATTCTTATCCATAGAAATTGCATAACAAATACCAGTTAAGAGAATAAATAACAACATAAAAATATGATGTATTGGTCATATGTATTAGTATAAGTTAGCTTCCACCACCTGAATCTGATAACAAAGAAGATGGATTATAATTTAGCTATGGTGGGCAGAAATGATAATTTATAGAAAGTGACATTTTAACCTGAGGTATACCATGAACTCTTATCACAATGCAATCACTGAGTCCTTTATTAATAATTTTAATGAATTGTACAAACTGCAGCATGAAAGTCAGAGAAATATGAATAATTATTGATCTAGAAAAAAAGGTCATTATTATTATCCAGCATTTCTGGATGTTAACTACAGTATTACAGCTAGAGGATCTTAGCAAAATGCCAAACCATGTCTGGTATTTCCTGCCCGTTTTCACAAGTTCTGCCCTGTAACTTTGTCTGTATACAGTGGAACTTCACTATTAAGACCTCATATCTGACAGAAGTGGTCTCTTATGAAAGGTTCTGTACATATCAGATATTTATCAAGAGACTGAAATTTTATGGTTTGAAATGTGAGGTGGTCTCCTGGAGGTGGTCTTTAGGCATGATTCCACAATACACAGCAGAAAAATAACAGTGCATTTGTAACTCTTCTGTATCATCATGGTGCTAAAGACTTAAAGTCTATAGAATATATTTAAGAAATTTTAGAAATGAGTTCTTAGATAAGTGCCCTTTATTGGTGGCATATTGATCTAAAAAAAAACAAAAACACAAAACTTCCCACTAAGTTTCTATCTGGAATACTGTTAAATGATAATAACTTACCCAGCAACAGCACATATATATTACTTCTTACTTTGTAACTATACTCCCAACTAGCAGAATTTCACTGTGCAATGTACAATGTGACTCCTTTTGAAACCTCTATGTGTACTAGCCCCTTTGCAAACATGCGGCTTTATATGGGGATAGTTCCAGCAAAATTTTTGTTTCAACCATAAATTGTTTGCACAGTTTTATTTGTGCGCAGTTTAGTTATATGTCTATATAAAGTTTAACTTTATTAAAACTGATATACCTTACTATTAATCCTAAATTTAAATCTGATCATGAAAAAAACTTTTGAAATCTATGTGTATGGCAAAAGCAAATGACCAAAATGGTACATAATTTTTTTTATACAAATGACTTATTAATCCCTAAATTTAAATCTGATCATAAAAAACTGACTGGCCAAATTTTTATCCCAAAAGATATACGGAAATTGTTAGGAATTATCTAAATAACCTTTGTGACAATGTTTCAATGTCACAGGCTCAAGAGTCAAGGTCACAGGCACCTAGATGAACAGAAAATACGCTTTTTGTCAATTTTGTTTTACTTCGTCTCAAAAACAATGGGAGCCGGCCTGGCTCAGTCAGTAGCATGCTCGAATCTTGATCATGAGGTTGTAAGTTTGAGTCCAATCAGTGGCAGGTTTGTTTCCTGCCTTTCGGATGAGACAGATAAAACCGAGATCCTGTGTCACAATAGGTGTTTGCATGTAAAAGAACCCTCACTGCTCAATCGCCGTAAGTTTCAATCATTGGCCTAAATTTGAAGCTCTTCACCTGCATTTGGTGACTTCTCCATATGAGTGAAAGAATCCTGTGTGGGACGTTAACCATCAATAAACAAACAAATAAAAAACAATGGACCGAAACCAAACCTGCCAGAAACTAACTTTGTATGAAGCCACATAGCTTTTCAAAATGCCATGGGCCTAGGATCCATATGGCTCCAAATGGGCAAAAATGGGGTAAACACTCGGTAATCTTCTCATAAACCGAATGGATGATTAGGTTTCTTTCAAATTTGGTATATATCATTGTCAAGTCCATTGCTACAATTTTTTAAATGAAACTGATGTTTCACAAGACTCCAACCGCCAGGTTATACTGATTTTACTATAGACATACTGTATCCAAAGATATATTATAAAGTTGTTCGTTGGGCCTCTTCTTAAATATTCAGATATAATTAAACTTTGAGCACAATATAGTTAAACCAGTTTGTCAAAGTGTCAAGGTCATGGGGTAAAGGTTTAGCTCACAAGCACATAAGTAAACAAACAAAATTTTGCAAAAACTATCCCCATATTAAGCTGCACAATGATTGCAAAGGAAAAAGGGCTAAGAAACATAGTCTCCAAAAGGAGTCACAACTGGGAACATCTTTGAGAATCAACTAATTAATTAAACAGACTTCTTATGCAAAAACAAATATCATCTTTTAGACATTTTGTTAAACTTGATATAGTTATGCAATGTTAAACAAACTTGCCAGCTAAACTGTGACAAGACTATAAGCACACACTTGGGCCGCTTCTTACATATTCAGATTTGGTTAAACTGTGCACATGATATAGTTAAACTGTGCACACAATAGAGCTAAACTGTGCACAACAAAGCTAAACTGTGCATACAATATCACTATATAGTTACTGCACACAATAAAGCTAAAGGGGCACCAAGACCCAATCTGTTTTTCTATTACAATATCCCGAAAAAAAACATTCTACCAAAATAGATAACCTAAATTATATTATTATTCTTCTCTGTATACAAACTTCACTGACCTGCAGTTTCAAAGAAATCCCAAAATGATAAACTGAAAATGGGGACTATTCTCAAGCTACATAAATGGAAAAATTCCTCACATCGTCCAAATGACAGGCATTTATATCCAACATAAAATAGGTATCTAACACTGACAAACTACAGATGATCCGCGATTTAAATTATCCTGGTAGTGACATGGATAAATTATCATCACTGACTTGAAACATGACTGCTAGTAACTGATGTAACATGAATGGTTGTTATCACCAACATGACTGGTTGTTATCAACAACATGACATATGACTGCTTGTTATCACTGACATGACAAATGACTGGTTGTTATTACTAACAAGACACATGGCTGGTTATTATCACTGACATGACTGGTTGTTATCACCAACATGACAAATGACTGTTATCACAGACATGACTAATCATTATTACTGACATGACACGTGAATGGTTATTATCACTGACATGAATGGATTTTATCACTGACATGACATATAACTGTAACTGACGTAACACATAATTGGCTGTTATCACCAACATGACTGGGTGTTATCACTGACATGACTGGTTGTTATCACCGACATGACTGGTTGTTATCACTGACATAACATAACTGTAAATGATGTAACACATAACTGGTTGTTATCACCAATATGACTGGGTGTAATCACTGATATGACTGGTTGTTATCACCAACATGACACATGACTGGTTGCTAATACCAACATAACTGGTTGCTAATACCAATATGACTGGTTGTTATCACTGACATGACTGGTTGTTATTAGTGACATGACTTGTTGTTATCACCAACATGACACATAACTGGTTGTTATCACAAATATAACACATGACTGGTCGTTATCACCGACATGATTGGTTATTATCACAGACATAACACATGAATGGTTGTTATCACTGACATGAGTGGTTGTTATCACTGACATAACATATATATATGATTGTAACTAACATAAAATATATCTGGTTGTTATCATCTACTGACACAATACATAAGTGGTTGCTATCACAGACATAACACTTGTTATAATGGACATAACAAATATGATTATCCCCGGTACTAAGTCTCACTGACATTACAACACATGACTGGTAATAAAAGAACAAGAGGCCCATAGCCTTACTGCTTACCTGAACTGTTGGTATCTTACAAATATGAGAATTTCAATTGACAAATTATTATAACACTCCATGGGAGTGGAGGAGGTGAATGAAAATGTCAAAGTCGGGAAAGATGTTGAATACATGTCAGATATAAATTTTCCAATTTCTTGAATCATACTACCATGTAAATCACTCACATGCAATTATGTCAATCCGCCAAGTAGTTCTGGAGAAGAAGATTTTTCAAAGAGGGGTATCCCCCCTCTCCGAGACCTATTTTGCCCTATCCTTGATCCACAAGAGTTGATCTTGCCCAAAACAAAAACTTAGTTTGGCATTTCTCTACCTAATTTCATATAAATCACATAAAATGAATGCATCATAATGAATAAAATGGGAAAAAATCAAAGAAATCATACAAAAATGAATGAAAATTACAAAGTCTAAAAAGATGTCAAAAATTTATTTTCCGATTTCTATCAAATTAACAAACTTGAACCATACCTGTATGTAGATCACTCAGATGAATTAATTTTTTAATCAATGTAACAGTTCTGGATTAGATTTTTAAAGAGGTACCCGAGGCCTCTTTTGTCCTACCCTTGATCAACCCCTATGCAAATCTGGCCGAAATGAACAAACTTGGTAGAAGACCATGAGTACTTGCTTACTATAAAATTTCATCAAAATCCTGTCAGCCATTTTGGAGAAGAAATTGACAATGTGAAAAGTTAACGGACAGACAATGGACTAAGATGATCAGAAAAGCTCACTTGAACCATTGGTTCAGGTGAGCTAAAAGTCAGGGCAATTGGGATGATGGACTGTAATCAAAGACCAAATATTGTTATGAGATTTTGTGATGTTGTTATTGAACTAATAATAACACTGATGTCTATTAAAAAGCTAGAAGAACAAAAGGTAATGGTTATGATTTATAAAACAACACAAACAGTGACAATGGTTATCATACTACCACAAATGCTAACTGCTTATCACAACATCATAGTTAACATCACAGATGCTAACTGGTTATTATAACATCACAGACATTAACTGGTTATCATAATATCACAGATACTAACTGGTTATCAAAACATCACAGATAACATCACAAATGCTAACTGGTTATCATAACATCACAGATATTTACTGGTTATAACATCACAGATATTAATGGGTTATCATATCACAAATACTAACTGTTATCATAACATCACAGATACTAACTGGTTATCACATCACAAATGCTAACTGGGTATCATAATATCACAGATACTAACTGTCCACCATAACATCACAAATGCCGACTTGTTATCATAACATCACAGATGCCAACAGATCATCATAAAATCACAGGTATTAACTGTTTATGATAACATCACAGATATTTACTGGTTATAACATCCCAGATATTAACTGGTTATCATAACACCACAGATACTAACTGGTTATCACAACATCACAGACAATATCACAAATGCTAACTGGTTATCATAATATCACAGATACTAACTGTCCACCATAACATCACAAATGCTGACTGGTTATCATAACATCACAGATGCCAACAGGTTATCATAACATCACAGATATGAACTGGTTATCATAACATCACAGATACTAACTGGTTATCACAACATCACAGACAATATCACAAATGCTAACTGGTTATCATAATATCACAGATACTAACTGTCCACCATAAATATCACAAATGCTGATACTGGTTATCACATAACATCACAGACATGAACTGGTTAACATAATATCACAGATACTAACTGGTTATCATCATACACATCACAGATACTAAAATGGTATTAACACAACATCACACATATTTACAATATCACAAATGCTAAACTGGTTATCATAATATCACAGATACTAACTGTCCACAACATAAGACATCACAAATGCTGACTGGTTATCATAACATCACAGATGCCAACAGGTTATCATAACATCACAGATATGAACTGGTTATCATAACATCACAGATACTAACTGGTTATCACAACATCACAGACAATATCACAAATGCTAACTGGTTATCATAATATCACAGATACTAACTGTCCACCATAACATCACAAATGCTGACTGGTTATCATAACATCACAGATGCCAACAGGTTATCATAACATCACAGACATGAACTGGTTATCATAACATCGCAGATGCTAACTGGTTATAATAACATTACAGATATTAACTGGTTATCATAAAATCACAAATGCCAACTGGTTATTATAACAAAATTTTTAATGTTCTGGATTATTCCAAAACATTTTCACTTGTATGGAGACATCAACAACAGAAGTGCCACAAATTTTAACCTAAGTTGTAAATTTATGATACTGTGGTTATTTTTTCTAATGTGCCACATCAAGCATGCCTTAGAACATTAGTTTTTTTCCTGCAATCCATGATTTTCTTTTCTATGTTGACCACTACATACAACAACACCAACTGTTATAGGCCTACAGCCCGAGGTGTGCCATGAACAGGGCAAACACTCCAACAAAGCAGTCAACAACATAGTATGAACAGGTTCAATAGCTTTTAAACACTTAAGATGTTAATCACTATGGCAACATCAATAGAGTGGATGGTTGTAGCAACAACATACAAATGGCAGTAATTAACTACCATTGTAATAACACATGGTTATTATTTAAATAACAGCAGAATATACAATTAATGAGAAGTAATATCCAATATAGTAAAAACTGATGGTTAACATAATAAACTGTCCAAACAATCTCACTTTCTCAAAATAGGGCATACTTAAAAACTCAACATTCGAACATCCTATCTTAATGATCCTCAAAATGGAAACATCAATTTTTATACTAATGTCCACACAGTGCACTTTAGAAACATGAAAACTGATTATTACTCAATTTTTATTTTGATTCACTGGGTTCAATAACGCTCTAATAACTTACTTAAGTTGTTGCAGAACTTATATCAGTAATTTTTCATTTATGAATTAAAAAAAAAGTATGCTACTGATAGGCCTATAATTTTTTTCTGTTGGACAAAAAAATCAAAGAGGGCCTCAATCGTTCACCTGAAAACCATCTACAAATGTGGAAAGAGGACCAAGAAGAATATGTACATATAGGCTGATCTAGCCAAGAAATATAAATATTGCTGTTTAAAGAAATTCGTCAAAAATTCTAGAAATCAAATTTCGGCAAACTTCTTGCACAGAAACATTTCATCAACTATATACAAGTAAAACACTTTAATGTATCATTGTGAATGCAAGGGTAGATAATTGAGGAAATCATGCAATCATTAATGAAATGACAAAGTCTGAAAAGACCTCAAAAATTAATATTCCGATTTCTAAGAAAAATACAAACTTGAATCATACATCCATGTAGATCACTCAGAAGCAATCCCTTTTCTAAATTCATGTAGTGGTTCTGGAGAAGATCTTTAAAGAGGGATACCTTTTGGGACTTATTCTGCCAGGCCCTGGATCCACCCCTCAGTCAATCTGGCTGAAAACTACAAACTTGGTAAAGGACCTTGAGTACTTGCTTCTTGTAAAGTTTCATCAAAATTTCTTCAGTAGTTTTGAAACAAAAGTTGATAGTGTGAAAAATGCAACCCTACCCTCTTTGTTTTGCAGTCATACAAAATTCTAGAAATTAAATTTCTGCAAAATACTTGCACAAAAACAGGTCTTCACCTAATTACAAGTAAAACACATTAAATGAATGCATCAAAGTGAATGCAAGGGGAGATAATAGAGGAAATCATGAAAAAATTAATGAAAATGACAAAGTCTGAAAAGACCTCAAAAACGTGTCAAAAATTAATACCGGTATTCCAATTTGTAAGAAAAATACAAACTTGAATCATACAACCATGTAGATCAGTCAGAAATAATCCGTTTTTTTCAATTCATGTAGTGGTTTTGGAGAAGATTTTTAAAGAGAGGTACCTTTTGGGACCTATTCTTATGTCACAAAGGTATGCTTCTGTGAATCAACATTATACATCAGTTTTCAAAATTATGCGAACAGGTGTTTTAAAGAATGGTTCTCCATGTTTTTAGATATTTTGAGAATAAATGAAAAAAAGAAGAGATTTTCCAATTTCTAAAGAGAGCTGTGCAAAAAGTTAGTAGGTCAAAATATACAAGACAAATAACCCAAACAATCATGCAGCACTTGTGCAAACATCAAGAATAATGTCTGAAACCCTTCTACCATCTTTTTTGTTAATATCCATATATATATATATAAACATATTTAACTTGTAATTTTAATTTGGATTCTTGAAGAGAAAGTATATGCTTGTACCAATCCTTCTTTATGCAATTTCTATGGTACAATATTTTATCACATGTTCTTCATTAATGATCTTGTGACTGATTCTGTGACATCGTGCTGACTTTTTTTCACCAATGAACATGAGTGTGATATATACATTGATGACACAAAATAACAAGACTGTCTGCAGTGCAAACAAGAGGTCAACAGAATCCTTGTGTCCACAGGTCTTTATCTTATCCATAAATCAAAATACCCAAAAGCCTGTATGAATTTATTGATCCAGTCTCTATCCTATCCACTGAACCCCATATTTAGGGGTCAATATGTACTTAGTGGACCTAGTCTTTATCCTATCCACAAAACCCCACATCCAGATGTCAATACGGACTTACTGGTCCCAGTCTCTATCCTATCCACAAAACCCCATATCCAGATGTTAATACAGACTTACCAGGCCCAGTCTCTATCCAATTCACAAAACCCCATATCCAGATGTCAATATGGACTTACTGGACCTAGTCTCTATCCAATCCACATGTCAATATGGACTTACTGGGCACAGTCTCTATCCTATACACAATATATACACTATATCCCTTTGGGTGGATATAAATTTCAAATTGATTTTGATAATACACACATTGTAATTTGGCTTTAAACTCTGAAGTCTGTAAATTATTACTTCTAGCAGGACACATTCTTTGAATGTGATAGCAATCCCAGGATTATGTATATATCAGTATATATAAAATATGTATAAGAGTCTTCTTGACTGACCATAACATCATGGGACAACTAAATGTTTGGCGATAATTTAAGGTTTAATCACGACCCAATAGGTTAAAGTTAAACTGAACACACATCACATATACATCTTAACGATGACTGGGGAAAATAGAGTTAAGGTTAATATGACAACATCTGATCCAAAAGTATATAATAACACAAATGTCTCTGTCATCCAGAGATGGTGCAAATACAAAATAGACAGGGGCTGGGTACATGTAACACTCACATACACATTCTTACAGAATAACAAAGAAAGATTTATTTGCCCTGAAAATTAAAATTTATTCTCCTCATTAATTAGAGATACAAATTTCAATTAATGGTTTTGAAAAAGGCACTTTTTAAAGTTGTTCACTGGCCTAGTTTAGAGTCCATGAATTGCACGCATTTTATATGCACTGGAAATGTCTCGTCACACGATTTTCACGCTTGCTGAGAACAGAAAATGCAAATCAGCATATCTGTTCTACAGCATATTTCTGGAACTACTATACATATCGGACAGGTTTCTGGAGATAAATTGAAATATCTGTAATGTCTTTGTCGATTTTACGCAATTCAATCTGTACATCTTCTTCCTTTGATCAGTTTTCCTTTACACTTGATTGTGTACATTGATCTGGTATAATCACAGTTGACTAAACACAGACATTCCACTAAACATAATACCAAACATCAACAGATATATAACAAGGTTCCACATCTGATTTTCAGGCAGTAAATTATTTTAATATATTGGTAAACACCTCTGTGACTCATTAAACATTTTCAATTAACACAAATCACAAAATTATTTATAGACATCCATTGAAATATGGTAAATGAACTTCTGTTCATAATCTCATTTTCAGTACTTAGTGTATTTTTTACAATATAAAATGTTCTTTTCACAATATTAAGTGTAATTTTTACCATGTCAATGACTCATTCTCAAGAAAACTTTTGATTTGCAATTTTTATCACTTAGTCATAGAATGAAATAATAACATGTAGCCATTTTATATTTTTTACCTTCCCTCTTGTTTTGAGAAACATCAAGGTATGTTAATGCATGTATTCATTTTAACTCTGTTAAATAAGTCTTACACAGACACATTGGCTTTACACGCCAATAAATCAATAAAACCTTCTCATAGCAGCAGTAACATGACTAATGTGAATCATTTTGATATGAACAAATATCATTCAAATCAAATTAAATTTTTTACGAGATGTTTGATTTTTGGAATTTTTCAATGAAAGTAATAGAAAGTTTTTCTTTTACTTCTGACTATCATAAAACATTTTGTCTGAACCCATACTACATTTCTGAATAACATTTGCAAAATGTTAATTGTGTTTAAAACATCTCAACTTGGAAATAGATAAATTACTTTAAATAAATTTACCCTTTATGGCTTTCTTAATAATAAAAAAAGAGATCTGAACTTTGTTTCTGATTTTCTTGAGATAGAAAAATCAACATACAAATTATATAGATTTAAAATTCTGAAGTCTATCAAATATTTTGTCTATGTCACAGGTAAATTTTTAATATCTGTCTTATTCTGTTACCATAGGGATGTATACAAACATCTCTGAATAATACGTTTTGTGACACAAAATATGAAGAATGTAGGATACCTTTTTCATATCTACATCCATATCAAGCGAGATTTTACAACATATAATATACATATAATATACATGTAAATGAAAGAGATTCCATACACTACAGTGTCAAAAAAAGCTACAGTACACATTTTAATGACCTGTTGTCATAGCAATCATTTTACAACACTGCATAATTACACTTTTAACTGATTAAATATGACCTGTTACATTGCACACCTAGTTGCTGTATTTTATCTATTGCATTTATCAAAATGTTTAAACTAATAAGAAGATCTCAAAAGAAAAGGTTTCATCCCTGAGAGTTAAAATAATCTGGGCTTTAATCTAAATTCTCTCAATATGACTTTAGAAATACTCCCAAGTACATGTGTCCACCTGGTAAAATATCTATTTCATAAGTCTCTCATTACTTCCTCATGTGAAATTACTCTATTAAAAACTATTAAGAGAAGATACAATTAATTTATAGGAAAGCAAATATCTTCAAAATGAAATAGCACTGTGAGTGGCTACTCACTACACACTTTTATCATCCAAAAAAATGTATTTGTACATTATAACTGATAACTCTACAAGCAGAATACTGGTTTTCATTATTTGAGAAAAAAATAACAGCATCTTTCAAGACCTGCAGCTCAATATGCTGTACATATGTGGTCATTTTCAAACAGTACTAGTTGAGTTGAACAAAAATCATAGGTACAGTGGGCGAGTACAACTGTGTTAGAGAATCCCACTGACAATAGTGTTGTGTAAATTTGTAAAATCATTTTGAACTCTGAACTTATTGTGTAGTTTAATCTATTGATGACCTTCAATTCAAGATCTAGAAATTGGACAAGTAAGGGTATTGTGCAACTGGGTCCAGGTCATAAACCAGCACAAGTGTGAAATATAACAGGAGGTAACATGGTACTGACTTTGTTTAAACATCACACATGATAACAAGCCTATCTAATACATCACATTTAACAACTACTTGATCACATTTCATGTTACCGATAAACACAATAAAAAGTTATGTATCAAAGATACATGTAATCTCTAAACCTTTTAGAGACTGCTAATACAACGCTACACAGATAATAATTATAACAATAAGCATAGAATGACTGAACAATGTCCTCTGTCAGATCTTTCTACATGAAGAATATGGTTATAATTACATATCATTATACTTTTTCACAACATAGTATTTCATATTATCTTTGAATATTAGTAACAACCCTATATCTGCAGGCTAAACTTTCATATTCGTATAAAAGCTGCAATTTATCAAACTGACATATACTCTAGTAGTTACATGTAAATCTAATGATGCTGCACAACACTACCTGGGGAACAAGTGTTTGTTCACCAATTAGGCTGGTCTTTAATAGGAGACTTAAAGATACTGCAATGGTGAAAGTCTACAGTAAAATTCAAAATCTTTGGTACTTCTGTAGTCTCTGAGATCTCCATGTAAGTGAAAAACAATGAAACTGACAAAATACAGTTGAAACTTGTTATCTCAATTCTTGAAGGAGTTCCAAGAATTTCTCCAAGTATCCAATTAAGCACTCATATTCCTATAAGCGCCCCATCTCCTTTTTTTCATATGATTGAGAATTTTTTCTAGCTGGTTGACAATGAGATGTGGACCTGAGTAACCATAAGTAACAGTTTATCTGCAGGCCCCAGCAACAAAAGTATGTTGATAGGTGTCCTAGGTAATAAATACAACAAATTTACCACTCTGTCTTATACAAAATTATGACAATTTGACTATTAATTGTTCCCATTAAGTGCCCATCCCTTTTGACTGATTTTTCCTGTGCCGTCTATTTTTTTTTTTATTATATATATATTTCAAATGTGTAGCTTGTTTTCAATGATGCTTTATGCCACATCCAACAATTTTTCAGTCATATAGTGGCAGCCAGTTTAATGGTGGAGGAGAGAAACCAGTTAAAATGTACCCTGGAAGAGACCACTGGCCTTCAGTAAGTAAACTGGCAATATTTTAAAAAAAATCGGCCTAAGTTCCAGCGGGATTACTACAAGCCTACAGGTAAGTAAAACTCTCTCCATACCCACATGAATTCATATGATTAAAGTCAATTGGACTGTAAATATTATTCCTCTGAACAATTCAGCCTGAGTGGCCATTCTTTTGGTGTGTTTCATTTACAAGTTATTACCCTTGACCCTGTTTGTAAGATTCAGGACCAAAAATTTACTTTGACATTAATGAAAGTTCAAGACATTTACCATTGCAAAAGAGGAAAAATAAGACCAGACATTTCACCATGACATATCCATCTGGCTCATTTTAACACATTTGGATAAGTATATTTCATTCATGTTTCAGACCTTAGTCTATCAAGATTTTCATTTAAATGACATTTTTAAGTATCTAGTCAGCTTGATAAAATCTTTAGCTACTTATTATCGTACACAGATAAATTTGATTCAAATTTTACAATTATAGACCAATAAATCTTAACACTGTCTTAATAATGGAACATACAATCCTCCTTGTGACTTTGTAAGGAGGCAAGACAAATAGTAGAGGTATTTCTTAATCAGTAGGATTCTGGTCAAATGACCTCACACTATACACAGTAGCTTCAAGTATACTTTGGACTCTACCTCAAGTGTCCTGTAGCCTCTAAGCATAGCAACACTAAGTACTCTAACCTTTTGTTTTGTAACTTTTTAGACAAAGCACCACCCTGTACCCCTGGACACTAACACAGAATTTTGTATCCTTTAAGCAAAGCATCACCAAGTATTTTTTAGACTTTACCCAAATGTCTTATCCTCTAGACATGCCATCACCAAGTATACTTAGGCCAGTACATTAGTGTTTTTATCCTCTATACATGACATCACAAAGTATATCTTAGATTCTACCCCAATATTTTGTAACCTCTGTCTATAGCATCATTGTCTACCACTTGGACTCTACAGAACTTTGTATCCTCTATCCATTGCATCACCAAATTTACCTTGGACTCTACCTAGGGTTCCCCCCCACCCCCCCGACGCAAAAATTCTGCGTATTTACGCGTAAAAATCCTATATGACACCTAAATTGAGATCTATTGCATCCTAGTGGATGTGTTAAGTACTTGATGTCTTTCAAGATCGTTTGGGTACATAAAGCAAGCATGCGACCTATTTCTACCAGTTTGCTTCCTTTTTTATGTCCATTTTTAATTCTTATGCTCTAGTGCAATTCCGGAAATATAAATTATAGAAGGGATACAAAACCTGACTTTCATTTGAATTTTGGAAATTAAAAAATAATAATGAAAGTACTAATGATAGTTATATAAAATTATTTATTTGCACAAATGTTTATGTAAATCTTATATATGATAAAGTACTTTAATACTTGAAATGGATATAATTTTCAAATAAATAAATTTGAGGCATCATTTAGTAGGGTACATGTATTTAGTAACTTTTCAGTTTTGCATCTATATTTCTAAAAACATGTATTTGTATTACATTTTATAGGTTTTTAATATTAATTTTCCATATGATTTCAAATGTAGTTAAAACAACTTTATTTTATTTAATTTCTTATAAACCTTTAATCTATAGTACATGTATGTATACAATAATTATATATTGAATTAAGGGAACTCTGAGGGTTCAAGAACAAATCAGGAAATTACGATGGTGTTACAGTTACGTATAAAAATGGCGCTGAAGTTTTGTTTCGCACATGAGTGCGGAAAAAATAACTCAATCTCCCGACATGATTAAGTTATGATCAGAAAATAAATGCTCCACATGTACTCTGGATAATTTCCCTATGGGGATGTCTGTAATTATCAACAAAAGAGCATATTTGACATTCAGTTCAATTCTGGTCGATTGAAGTGGACTGGAAATGGACTCCTAATTTTGTAGTTGTGGGGGTCCATGGACTCCTTATTTGAAAATCCCAGCTCTACCCTAATATTTTGTAACATCCAATTTGTAGGAATACCATCATCATATATACCTTGGACTTTACCTCCATTGTTTTGTAACCTCTAGAAATAACATTACCATGTACCCCATCGACTCTAGCCCTTTATTTTGTAACCTCTAAACATAACATCACTAACTATATTTTGGACTTTACCCCAGTATTTTGTATCCTCTATCCATAGCATTTCCAAATTTACCTTGGACTCTATCTTAATATTTTGTAACATCTAGTTTGTAGGAATACCATCATCATATATACCTTGGACTCTACCTTCATTGTTTTGTAACCTCTAGAAATAACATAACCATGTACCCCATCGACTCTAGCCCTTTATTTTGTAACCTCTAAACATAACATCACGAACTATATTTTGGACTTTACCCCAGTATTTTGTATCATCTAGGCATAGCATCACGAAATATACTTTTGACTCTTCCCAAATACTTTTTAACCTACAGAAATAGCATCATCAAGTACACTTTGGACTTGACAGTGTTTTGTAACCTCGAGGCATAGTATCACTAAGTACACTTTGGACTCTACCTAAGTGTTTTGTAACCACTAGGCATAGCAACACCATGTCAGTATTTTTTTAACCTCCTAGTTAGTTATCAATTGCTTTTAATCAAATAAAACTCAAAGTCACAGATGAAATATTTATTTCCCAATATTTCTATAACAACAATGTATAACCATCAGTATTAAAATGAGATCAAGAAATATGAAAAAATCAAGAAATATGTTATGTATAAAACTTTATATAAAAATATATTGTAAATGTCAACAAGTGATATAAGACTGTATAAAAACATAAACTATATAATACAATATTGCACTTTCTCTATACATCAAATAACATACATATTGTACATAATAACAAAGTGTAACTTATAAATATTACAAACATGAAACCCCAAATATCATCTATAAATATAAGTGTTTGAGGCATTTGGTTAAATTTATTCTATTGATGTTTCAGGTCCAAGTCTCACAAAATTTTCACTTAAGCCTCCGGTCAGACATGGTTTAGATTTTGACATGTAGCTCTGAAACAGTGCTATCTTAATTGAATACAGGAATTTAAGTAATTCCACTGTTAAGGGGTAAATCATAATTTATATGAAGGGTCAATGATTAACATTTCTGTTGTCTATGTTTGTATGATCCTTTTTTTCAATTCTTTATCTGTACATATACTGTATATAAAACACTTTAAAAACAGTAAAATACAGAGGATTTTGTATGCTGTGAATGCAAATCAACATCATTCAATGTCAAAAATTTTCTGTTATCATTATATTTGCTATTGAACAACACGAAAGAAGAGATCAAGCTCTTCCTTTGAATTATATAAATAGCTTTACTTATAATGTAAAAAGGACATAGTCTTTGTCCAAATTTGATTTGGGGTAAATTAAAATATAAACAATTTTTTTAAAGAGTTTCACATTAATAGATCAGGATATTGGAATATACCGTCTGATGAATAGACATTGGTACCTAGATCTACAATTACTCATTGTCATGTAAATATACAATGTAAATATTTTAGCTTACAACAGCATTCCATATTGATACAAAGTTATTATTGGAATAAAAAAAACATAATTATTTACCCAATAGTAAATAAATTCTGCATTAATACAAATATATGTAAATTGTATGTGACAGAATGTTCAACATCTGTACGATCTAGAATTTCCTTTATTTTACCACATAGTATAACCAAGAGAATTCTTAATTAGTGAACATTTTAAGAGAGGTATCAGAATGCATTCAAACATACAAATTCAGACAAGCACATAGGGAGTAAATTGTACCAATATATCTTTGTTTTCAAATGCATCTTAACTTACAAAATAAACTGTATATAATAGGCAATCAATACATTCTCAGCCAAATTTTACATCAATTTTCAGTTTGAAAGTGTTACTCAACGATGAGTCAATTTACGACACCCTGTTACAGTGTCAATCACTGATTAGGTCAAATTAAATCATCCATACATTTAAACAACATATAAAGCTCTGAAATAAACTAGGAGCTCTATGTATGATATTTGATATATTTATGCTTCAAGATTATGTAATGAATGCCAGAATTGGTACTTTTTAGACATTTATTACACATATAGATAAATACTTAGACAGCTGTGAATTATCAAAAACAATCTATACTATACCAATTTTGTGAAAATAAACATACTGGTTTAGGATCTTCTTTGTAAGCATTCCTGTAAAAATAAAAATATGAATATAAATGCAAAAAAATATATATGAAAATTGATATCATCATTCATTTGTGTTATCAATGTCAAATGCTTATGGACACATCATTTACATGGAAGGAAACTTGTTTTGCATCACATTTGATAGGCAAAATGGCTAATAAATTGAAACTTCTTTATATCAGAAATGCTGTATTATTTTTTTTTTCATAGATGAAATGTTTCTCTAGTCAAATACCTACCCATGGACCAAGTTTTACATAAATTGTAACTAGACCTAACAGGGATTTTCCTAGGCTATTTTGGGGTTTGGTTACTGAACACATTCCCAATGTGAAAATGGCTCATATTTTCCCAAAATACAAACAAAAATTCCCAATTCAGAAGTTTTATACATAAAATAAATTATTTCAAACTAAACCATCAGATTAATTCTTTTATATTTTGACTGATTAGCTCTGTATTAAATTCAGATTCTTGATTAAAATTGTCTTTGGAAAAATAAGTCACACTCTTCTTTTCCGGATGTTACAACACATCTTTAGCATCTTCAATTACTGAAACACATGACCTGAGCAAAAACAATCCTGAAGACATAATCTGATATTGTCAGAATATTTCTACATCACTTTTCGTAGATTTTAAAAATATAAATCTACAAGTAACTGAAAAATTGTTGAGTGTGACAGAAAACACTATTCAAAATTCAAATTCAATATACCTACAATCGTGAAATAGGTGGTTTTTAAACATTTATTGCAATCAATTTTATTATATATGACTTACAATGTTTTGGGACCACTTGATTTTCCACTGTTTGACACTGGAATTCTTGCAACAATCACAGACGAATTTTTTGGTATCATCTCATCCTCATCACTGTATGCTGAAAATTTAAGAAAACAGTATGTAAGTGCTGATTGACAGAATACAAGTCCTTTATGTACATTTATGTCAAAAATTATCTACATGTCATTGGAATGCAAATGCTCATTATGTCCCTCAAAATTCTACCTATCAAGCAAACTAATACCAGATTCTGTAATCTGTATGCATCATTTTCACATGTAGGTGGTGTGAACCAAAGAGAGCACTTTTCTCTAAAACTTATATATGATTTGCAAACTTACATGTACATATGAATCGCCATAGGTTGAATTAGCAGTTTGCCGCAAATAGCCATAGCTGCTTAAATCTTAAGTTGATAATGTTGGTTTCTAAGCTTGGAGAAGTTTCATAGTAATTCAGCAGCCAAACCATAACATTTACAGTAAAATCAATGGCAATTATAATTTGGCAACAGAGTTGGAAAATACCCACTTTACAGAAATTTTGTGGGTAAAAAAAACTAAAAATACCCATTGCATTTGGAAATGAAGGGTACTGTACCCAAATGTTCAGAATGTTATCTGAAGCAGCACTGCAAGACTAAATAACACAAGTTAATTTAAAGTGTGGACCACAGAAAATAAAATATTTATCAACTGTTATTATTATATTAGAAAAGTCATTAGAAGAATATTTGAAGGTCTATAGACACTTTCAATAATTTGTCAATAGTTTTAATTGCAGAAATCAAAATAAGGTGACAATTCAATAAACATTGCATTCAACACGAAATTTACCATTAAATACAAAGATATACAATTAAAATTGAATTTAACACCTTTGTCAAAAAGAAACTACAATTCGACAAAAGAAGGAAAAATATCCAATCAACAAATTTTGTAGGTTAAAAATACCAACTGCATTTGGGTAAGCAGCACTCAAAGTAACTTTTCAAGTCCACAGGCTCCAAAACGTGAAAAATGTAGGTGCCAATCTAAAAGTTTAGGAGTCAGAGAAACACCAATGTATTATGCATTTTAATAATTGTTGGACTTCGTTAAGGTTAGGGCTTTTTGAGAGTAATTTCTAGTCATCCACTAGCTAAGTTTTAGTCACCAAATTCAGAAATTGAGTTTTTAGGCGCAATTAGAGTACTGTTAAATACTAAAGTAGTGGGTATTGTACCCAAATGATCTGAAAATTAACTAATTTTGGAATTATAACATCAGCCCTTGACCTAAATTTTTTTTAACAACTTGCCCTAAATCAGACAAGTGCAGAAATTTTTGAAAAAAAAGAGGCTATCAGATGACAACAAATCAAATTTTCCTGCATGAAAATGATATTTGCAAATCTGGACGCCAAATAGGATCACTTAAAAAAAATTAAAAGGTTTGGTTTAACAGCTCATAATCATAAGTAAAAGCATGGACACAACTTTAGAGAAACATAACTCCTGAACACTATCAATATCAAACTTGACCTACATTTTGTCATCAGTAACAACATATCAAAATTTCAAAAGCTTTGGATGAATGGTTCTAAAGTTAACCCACGGACACTACTTGATACACCATTTTTCATTTTTTCAAGAACCATAACTCTTGAACAGTGAAAATGAAAATTGTGAATATTAAACTTGACCTCAATTTTGTCATCAGTAACAACATATTAAAATTTGAAAAGCTTTGGTTGTACAGTTCATAAGTTATTGAACAGACACTGTTTGGATGCCGCTCGCCTGCTGTACATTCCCAAATCAATAACCAATTTTTGATTTTCTATGGAAATCCAGTAAAACAGATATTCATATAACTAGGTAGAATAAGTTCCCCATGAGTCATATATATTGTAAACGTGGATATGTCCGGGTGTTGTTGATTACGTAGGTATCTCATGTAATTACTATTACTGGGTGGTCAGGCTATTGCATTTCTAATGCAAGGTCAAAGAAAACAACAGGTTGTTATGTAGTTCAGTGTGAATGTTTACATAACAGAACATCTTGTCCATTGTCAGAGAGAAACTGGAAGGGTTGTCTACCGACTGTGACAAGGATGTCCATGCATAATGGTGATACATGGAGTCAGAGCTATTGGTACTGTCGACCTGCGTAAACCATGTTCTTGCAATAGAAACCACTGTTCATACTGTATACCTGTATAGGCAATCATAATCACAACAATCAGCCTAAAACTTACAGTAATTGGTTGTGCATGTATAATCTGCGAGCTCATCATCCTTACACTTGTGTTCCTCTCACTTGTGCATGTTGCATGTGTTGTATAGCTTGGGAATAGTCGCTGGCAAGCATTCCCAAACAATTTCCAATGAGGTAATGGAGATGGGTCTTTTTTTAAGCCTAGTTCACTTTTTTCATCCAGATGGTCAACATTGTATATTGATACCATGGGGAATGATTTGTTGATGCTTGTAACTGAGAGGCAAGGTTTGGGATGGCTGGCTTACAGTCTGGGAGGGATAACCACCACTGACTGAAGTAGCTTGGGGCCCATTTTACAAAAGGTCCTAAGTCTAAGACTTTGTCATTGGACCACACTTACGACTTGTAACCATTTTAAAAAGAATAAGAAATCCTGATTTACAACCAAATCAAGTCAGCTATTTATGACTACCAAGAGGCAGTGCATATACTTGAGTTATTTTTATAAGTGTCATGATTTGTCTTTGTAAATGTAGCAGTACTCATAAACTATCAAAATCTTATTTGAAAATAGTTGGTCTTGTACTTGTAGGCAGATCATATAGATCACCTGTATTATGCTTGTTATATTTAGGCCATGTAAAAAAAATATTCTGCTTCTCAGACAATTAGCCTTCCAAAATGGGCAAGGTAGGTAGGTAGGTACTTAATTTTTATTTCCAAGTTATCGCTTATATACCTTGAAGGCAAAAAAAATAAAACTTTATGTAACCAAAAAATGTCCTTCAATAAATTGTAACAAAAAGTTGTGATTGTCTTGTTCACTTGGTTTTAAAAATGAAATCAACAAAAATATGAAATAGCTATAAGATTATATATTTATCAAAACATAAAATGTTTTGAAACTACAAGAAATTTAAAATTAATTGTAAATGCATCATTATAATTATCATCAATCATTATCATTAATATTTTACAAAGCTGTTCAAAATGTTACTACTATGTGTCCAAAAATCAATGCTAATTCCAAAAGTTTCATTTTTGAAAACTAACTAATTTTAATTTTATCATTCACCTACAATTAATTCAGATTTTACAACTTTTATACACTATATAGTGTTACATGTATATGTATCATCATTTTTACACATCCTGAAATTAAGTTCCGTTCAGTATCGGTTCTTTCATTTAAAACCCAACTTCCACTTCCTCCATAAACTGCAAGCAACAGCAGAAAACACATGACGTATTCTGTGATATTTTTGGGCATGAGGTAAAGATTTACATGTTAAATTGTCAATAAAATAATTATTTTAATTTCTAATTGGGTTTTAGAAATGCATTTTGAACTACAAATAGAATGAAATGGATCATTTTGGAAACTTAAGCCTTTTGAAATGATTGACTTTTTTACTTGCAGCGCGGCGGTGATTTTTTTTATGAAATGTGAATATAATGGTTTCATCGGTGATTTCTTTTTGCGCGTGGCGGTATCTGAGAACCAGAAGTATTTTTTTATTTGGCCTTTTGAGGCAATGAGTCTTGTGCAGCTAAGCAGATCTTCATGGTGAAATGCATATTCCAATACATGGTACTGTATCATATGCAGTAAAACCTGCTATAGTGACCACCTATATATAAGGATTACCTGTTTATTAAGGCCAGTTTTTTCAAGTCCTTGACTGCATACTTCAACTAAATTGAACTTGTGTATAAGGGTCACTTGCACATAAAGGTCAATATTTTCTGGTCCCTTGGGTGGCCCCTACATACAGGTTTCACTGTATATGCACAATATTTTACAAACAGAACTGACTGTGACCAACATTTGTCATGCTTATAACAATAAGGGATTTATTTATAAATACATTGTATAACTTCATATCAGAGGTCATTAATTATAGGGGTGGGACGGTTCATGATTTTTTTGGCTCGGTTCATCTAACAACTGACTCTTCGACTCCAAGTGCAACCACAGAAGTATAAACACATTCTAGAACGAATGTCAGTCGAATGGCACATATTTTTAACCCAAATATGAGACCCTGTGGTGCAACACTGCAGTATGTGGGTTCTAGTTCATATCTGTAGCCTACCTTACACTATACTGTGAAATTATATATCTTTAAGATAAATCTGTACATGGCACAATAGCATTTCTAACGAGCTACTGATCAGTGATACAGCAATACATTGTAATTTGCTTATATGGAACACTTGCATTTAAAATATTCTCTCCATTTACACTGTATGAGAAATATGTTGTATTGCTATATTTAATTCACTAACAAATTTTACTCTTGGCATCTCTGCAGTACTGTAGAGTAACTCCGTAGGTGTGTAGACACTAGAGTAAACGCTGCATGTCAAACTGTCATGTTTATTATTTGAAAGACTCGCCTACTCACTGTTGATTATGCATTGCCATATTTGTCATCTGGCATCTGGTTTCAGTTGGAAATAATAAATCCCACATGAAAGTAACTCGAATTACTCAAGCCCTTTCTGTTCCCGATCCCCTCTTCTTTTGAGGAATTAAGTGATTGTAGTGAGTGAGATAGGTAGGATTCACTCCTCATGTATTTCTTTGGACTTGTCTGTGGACTCACGGCGGGTGTGACCAGTCGACAGGGGATGCTTACTCCTCCATGGCAATGATCCCACCTCTTGGTTTCCAGAGGTCCGTGTTTGTCCATTTTTACCGGATTTGTATCTATGTCCTGGACATTCTATTGATTTATACTTTGGTGTCTGAGATTTTTAATATAACGACTGTTTAAAAACACGAAAGAATAGCTACACATTAGCCGCCATTTGCAATTTATACCGATAGCACTAAACACTTAACAGACAAAACATTATGAAATAGCTGCAAGTTATTTAGAGGCTGGAATTATTATCACATCTCTATAGTCAAATTATAATATATCTGTATTTATCATTTATAGATTATTTTATATTCTGATAAAGAATATTACGTTTTTTTTATTAGAAGTATTGGTGTCTGCTTCATGTAAATGTCGTGCCGTTTGGGTCATTAGAAGAACTTTATTGAATAATAGTTTTTGAACCGAACCGAAATCTGGAATATAAGAACCGAACCGATTGCTTCGACGTCAACGGTTCAGTTCTTCGGTTTTTAACCGAACCATCGTACCCCTTATTAATTACTGGAAAATATCTATATGACGTTTCATGGCTGTTGCTGCAGTACAATGCCTACAATGGACTGAAACAAAAGGCTTAATGAAGTACTATTCATATATTAAATGACACAAATACACAAAGTATACAAGAGACCATCAGCTGAAATTGAGCAGTCACTGGTTATGTAAGGCATGTAGTCACCATACAGGATGTATAAATAAAGGAAATATATATGGGGAATCTCATTAGGGCAGGTTATGCATAGCGATAAGTTTACAAACACGTTAAGCATACCTGGATTGGTTTGTTTTAAATATTATATGCCTACAGTACATGAACATCACTTCTAACAGTTGTTTGGGAAAATCTATGTTTGTCATACTGAGAAAAAAAAAGTCAATTTTGCATATCAACCCCAATTTAAAGAGAGCGCACCTCGAATGGCCGTTCGCAACGGGAACTAACTCATGGATAACAAGTGTACATAAGATAGAAAAGTGACCTATAGGACTTTGTCAGAAGCTGTACACTGTAGAGCCTAAAACAATTCACCTGCCAAGACAGTCGATGATGGACCACATCAACCTGACACTTCACCAGATTCAAATCAAACATTTTTGGGACTTTTTATGGTCATATTTATTATTTAGTTCTAAATATTCGATGTCACAATTAAACTGAGGCATCTTTTTGCCGAACAGGTATTGCTGTGAGAGAGAATAGACTTCCAATGAATGCTTTTTCCCACATTTGTAAAACAAAGAGCTGCACTCGCTTTCAAGCATTGCCTTAGTTCATATTATTATATAGGTAGTAAAAACTTTATCTGGTGCACTGTGATCATAATTTTTTTTAGCAGGGTTTGAAAAATCCACTTGCCTGCTCGCATAGGCCAGTAAGAAATTGTTTCGGGTGAGTCAATTTACACAAATAACTTGCCCATGTGGCAAGTGCCGACAATGTACTGAAAATCCAGATTCCCTTTTAATTTTCAAAAGTGATCCATTTCTTTCTGTTTTTAAGTTCAAAATACAATACAAAAAACAATTAGAAACTTAAATAATGATTTTATTGATAATTAAACACCAAGTCTTTACCTCATGGCTGAAAATGTCACATTTGTGTCGTGTCACATGTCGTGTATTGACTGTCGATACTTGCAGTTTGTGGAGGAAGTGGGTGCGAGGAAGTGGAAGTTGGATATTTAAATAAAAGAATCGATACCAAATGGACTTGAATTTGAGGATTTGGTAAAATAATCATCATTGGTGGATTTTATGTAATCACTCGCCGAAAGGGTGAGTTTTTTAAAACCAATTTTTTTAACCTTGTTTAGCATATATCATGAGAAAATATGTACCCATGCTCACTGCTTGACATTTCTAAAATCAAATTCTATGCATTATACACATAATAAAAAAAGCCTACCTTTTTTAGTTATGGCATTTATTATTTGCAAATCAACATCAGTTTCCCTTAGCTTTTTCCGCTGCATAATAGACTTCTTAAGATCCCCAAGGGAAATATGGAGTCCATCAAAAGTAATGGAATCATAATCTAAGCTGTTTTTAAACTTGAAGTGAATACACGCCATTCTTGAGTACTATTCCAATATTGCACTTGTTCTTAAATAATCATGTCCAAACCTCAACTTTTTCCTGTTTCCCTGAAAGAAAAAGAAAATTGAAATGAATCATAGCACATCCAGTAAAAAACATGTAGTTCATCCCCATGTTTTCCAATAATCAAATTTGTTGCCTAACACTGCACTGTCTGCACACTTAGTAGAGTAACACCAATAAAAATTCTCAGATAACAAAAGTAATGAAATTCACTGGAAATATCTTGGAATCAAACAGGAGTCACAGTTAAAAATAAAAATTTTGTTTAATTCTTGACCAAACTTTTACATGACCTTTGGCATCACCAGTCACACTTTAAATGTTGTCTGACTTGTGTCGGTGTGTTTTGTTTGTTCTCGGCTTATATTTCTTACATAGATCTGATTCTACTTGTCATTCACAATCAAAGGGACATTCTACGATGACTATTTATGTTTGATGAATATTGGGCCAAGTGTAAATGACTTTCTGATGAGTTTGTCTACCCAGAAGTAGACCAGAGAAATTTAGCCGGTGACGCTGACAGAGACAATATTTGTAAATATTACAAACATTTACAAAGGTATAATGCCCAAGACGATCGACTGTTAATCTGTCTGTTAATCAGACCTTCATCAGTTGAGCTCCAATTTTAAATAGATTTTCTAAAGAGAAAGTGGCATCATACAAGACCAAATAATAAATCTAAACGTATAATCAAAATCCATAAATTTGTAAATAAACATACATTTCTATGTTGCTCTAATTTCAAGAATTTACTTTGCTGGTCCCAAAAAGATCAATCAATGCACATATCTAGGATGGTTGTTACGCAAGAGTTAATATATGCTACCATTTTGTTTACACTTAAGAATATGTCACACATCTATGAAAAACCAGTGGGGGTTTGGGGGTGGCAGCCCCAGTAAAAAATCAAGGCATCAAAAGTGATATTAATCCCCTTGCAATGGAAGTATTGTATAATACCTGTATATTGGAACAATACATGTATTTGGGAGGACTAACATTTACATAAACAAGTGTCAACAATAACGAAAATGTCCACTTTTGTCGGACTGAAATCTACTTGTGCGAATGCGAAAATGACTTGTCCAAAAGTCAATTGTAACATTTAAAGATATTATTTTGTG
Source organism: Atrina japonica (assembly GCA_030159075.1). Taxonomy (NCBI): domain Eukaryota; kingdom Metazoa; phylum Mollusca; class Bivalvia; order Pterioida; family Pinnidae; genus Atrina; species Atrina japonica. The sequence continues at coordinate 246,678 of BROG01000506.1, read as the reverse complement.
TTTAAATGAGAATAATCTTTATTGAATTAAATTTTGTCTGCAACAATTTTGCTTGTCCGCTTGGACAAGTGTGAGTAGAAATGGGCTCTATTGTGTTTGTACACATGCTCCCGCATTGGAGTTGAAGTGATTGGTCCACTGTTAAATGTGAGAATCCTTCCTTGACAAGGAAACTATATTTTTCGGCATACAGTACAAACGTGGTGTTTATTCTGTCAAACATTCTACTTGGTGTAGAGTGAAACATGGTATGGTACGGTGATTTTTGATGTGCAACACTAGAAAAACTCAGTGAAAAAGAGTTTAAAGGATTATCGCTCAAAATGAATGGCTTGACACTTCAATATGCAATAAAAATCGTCCGCGTATAACAAGCTTACCTGGGCAGTTAATCTCCGAGTGTTAACTTTTTGGACATCCTGCTTTTAATAGGGCAGTGCCGGTATTTACATTTAATTCACTCACAGAAATGATATATTATGGATAAAAATAATAATTAATTTATTGAGCAATTTGATCAGACAAAATGAGACTTAAATTGAAATTTATTTACAATATATTAAGCGTAATATATCGCTGGTTCATCCGGGATCAAGTTGCTGGCAACAGTATATCAACATTTGTTCTAAATGTATATAAAGTATAAATAGTAAATCTATTAATTTGAGATTCTTGATTAAGATGAAAAATTTATCACTACATGTATATTGTATAAAAATCACTGAATCAGGGAACACATTACTAGTTCAGTCTCTGTGTGAATTAAACAGTAAATAAATGGCTACTAGTACTTTCCTGGGTAAGTAATGACGAAATCCAAAAACACTAATTGTATAATAGGCAGACATAAAATATGTCATTTCTTAAAGTCCATACCCTAGATGCAAGCCAGGGGTATTCTTTAATCATGAGTGATTAGATGGAGACACGTCGACGATTAGTTGAATAACACTGATGCAATTTAAAGGTGATCCATGTCAATTCCTAATGTCTTAAAATCATTTACTTATAAATTATTGACTTTTAAAAATAAAAATAAGGGCAGATATGCATCTTTTTTTATGTGGTTACAAAAATTTAAAAAATCTTTTTAAAAGGAGATGCAACATTTCACACCTGATTTTTAAATCCCTCTTATGAAATTGAGGGAGATAACTTGTATACTTCTTTTGCACATGTGTATTCAGCCACAGACTCGAAGATACAGTGTATGTGAATCAACTACATGTATCATCACAATTATACAAGGTTACTATTTCTTTTTAATGTTTGACAAAATAGTAGGTCTGAAATGCCGGAATGTATTACTTTTTAAAAACAATTTATTACATGTACACAATCATACTGGACTGGTGTCAATTTCAGGTGAACACATGTTTCTGTCCGTCGTTTTTTTGAATAAAATTAACAGTGTAAAATTTAGTAGAAGTTAACACTTAAAAATATTACGATATTTGTCAACATTTTCGATTTTGTGTGTGCGTGTGTGTGTGTGTGTGTGAGAGAGAGAGAGATTTATGTTTTACTACTCCACTAAGACACCTATGAAATACAGGATAACTATATGGAAGCTAAAGTTAATCTGACAAATTCTTTTTCAAGAAATATCAAGTTACTATCACGGTAAAAGAGGGGGGTGGAGGTAACAACGTCCCTGAAGGTAGACAGTATAAATAATCCGGTAGGAGTCTTCACCATGGATACTGAAGGTATACAGAGTCCACAAAATAATAGACTCAAAGAATTCCAAAAAGGGGTTTGTGTCCAACACAATAAAAACTCTGTAAGGTTGTATAAATTATATTAACGTTGAGCTTGTTGTTTACATGTTTCAGCTCCAAGCAGAGCCGCCTTCAGAACAAATGACAGTAGAATTACGGACGTAATTACGTAAATACAACCTTACAGAGTTTTTATTGTGTTGGACACAAACCCCTTTTTGGAATTCTTATCACGGTAAAAGTTTGGCATGCAGCCAACGATGATCGGCACATCAAGCATACTCGGTCTGCTTGGGATAATTTATCAAACCAATATCAAAGCTCTCGGAAAAGAAGTTGTTGTAACTTTCAGCAGTAGTAGGATTAACAACAATTAGTGAAGGGCAAAATTTATTTATATGCATGGGCACAACTGAACATGACATTACTGAAGCGACTTTAATATTCTCTGTCTAACAAGACATGAGATTTAAATCTTGTTTATTATCTGTAGGGTGCAAGGCTGTAGTGATAGTTAATTAATCTAGGCACCCTATGGAGAAGTTTAATCCAAAACACTTCAGCTGACCGTTTCACACGGAGTTTCTCGATGTCAAAGAAATATGCCACCATAGTGTAGAGTGAAATCTTGCGTATGATTACACTATAGTTAAAAAGAGAATCACAATTTTTGGGGTGTTTTTTGTCATCATTTTCACAGTGTAGAGTGTTCAACAGAATAAAAACCATGTTTGTACTGTAATGAATACCGTACATACTCACCTGTAAGTCAGATTTTCTGGAGTAAATTTTCAATCTTAAAAAGGGGTACCAACTTACAGGCGAGTCCTAGTCAGTAGGCAAAAAATTAGAGCTCATATTCCAACAGATATCTTGTGAAAATACATGTACATGTATGAGTCTGGGATCAATTAATTTTATTGCCGTGTTTGGGACCTACTTCGGTTTTATTCTAATTGAAGGTATTTTCCATCTAAAGAAATAAAATCATATCACAGGTACCTTGTTGCTTTTTTACTAAAAATGTATACGTAGTTGTTTAAGTTCTTTGACAATTATATTCGTCTTAGCTGTGTAGCATATGTGCTGTCAAACTGTCCCACAGGATTGGCTACCTCCGACTTACAGCCGAATCGACTTATAGTCCAATATTTATGGTAAATTCAGTTGAATTAACCAATTGATAATCGATCAGTTTCAATGACAATACTGTGGTTTTGTTTACATTCAACAATTGTCTAAGCTGCAAAAGTGATTGACTTGGCATTTCCACACATTCAAATACAGAAATGACAATTTCAGAATTAGCTGACAGAAAATGTTTATAAGTGTTTTGCTAAATGGTTTTCTATTTCTTGGTTGAAAACTTTTGTTTAATATATATTATAAACATATTACCAAAGTTATAATGCTTAAGACAATCGTTTCTGTCAATTAGACTTCATCAGTTGAGCTCCAATTCAAAATGTATGTGTATTTTCTAAAGAGAAAAAGGTATCATACAAGGCCAAATAATAAATTAAAAAGGATAGCCGAAATCCGTCTAATAGTAACCACTGTAAAAAGATGACTATCTTAACTTTAGAAAGATTTGGAATTTAACTGGTGTTATCAGTGCCAAATATTACTTTAGTATAAGATTATCAGCTGTTATTGAAATACCAGGTACTAGGTTTATATATACCCTCGGGACTGAAGTTTTAAACTGTTAATTCGTCTGTACAGTTCAAATTTCATCTAAGAAAATTTTGTTTAATATGAAGTTTTTAACTGTTAATTCATTTGTTAAGTTCAAATTTTTATCTTAAGAGATCTAGCTAGGATTTACGAACATTTGCACTTTTCAATTTTTTTTCGTAAATCCTCGATCTCTTTCCATATTCATTGGTCACTGACCTGCAGAGGTTGCTTTATCATCAACTTCTGTAATTTCTACTTTGTCGTTTCAAAATCTTGAGTGAATGTTAGCAATCGAGGACTGATTTCTTATTAATCTTAATAAATAATACATGTATTGATTCAAATGATTGTTTTCTAATAGGTAAATAATAAATGTTCTGAATAGGGGTGAATCAATATACTGATTAATGTTGAATCAAGAGCAACATAGCATAGCCCTTATTTGGAAACATCATGTCCTTTTTCATGATGTGAATCGCCAATAACGCCTCCCCCCCCCCACCCCAAAAAAATCAATTCATTGGCGAAATTGCTTGTGAAACCCCATCCCTATTGTTTACTCTTTAATCTTTTAATTGCCCCAATTACCCGTGTCAAGACTATATTTCAGGTTGATCAGTTTAAATAGCCTCAGGTAATCACCTGATATAGGGCAGTCAAACGACTCGTGTGATTGGGAATATCGGCAAACTCGCGGACTTTCCGCTGTTTTCAAATGGCTAGAAAATTTCACGTATATGTAAAATGTTTGTAAAAATATATGTACAAGCAAATAAAATGATGTTTTATTTCAAAATATCTCATTAAAGAAGGTTACGTGGTTGAATTCATCATTTGAAGCAGGCTCTAGTTCGCAAGTGGGAAAATAGATTGTGTCAATGGACATGTTGATTTTAAACCGATTAACGCAAATTGCTTGTAGTTGCCCGTCGTATGAAGTACTAATATACATGTACATATGTACATGTAGGAATTCACCAAGGACTTTTTAAAGCCATAATCGCTGTGAAAATACTGTAAATGGGAATATACCGCTAAGTCTTCTGCCAAATCCAAAAGCAAATTTGTTCTCGGACTTTATCGACTTCGTGTCACACGACTCCCGGAATTTTCGGGACTTTTCCTTTCCTATGTGATACAGTGAGGAAAAATTCAAAAAGGACTAAATCTAACAAATTTGTTGAATTTATTTAGATAATTTAAGCATGACAATCGATTACCAATTTAGGAAATAATTTTTGTCACATATCAAAGTGTAAATTATGTATCAAATATTTAACTTGAGACATTTACCAGCTTGCTTTAATTAATCAATAGACTAACTTCACAACTATATTTTTTAGATTCCTATATAATATATATATACAGTAGAACTTCGATGAGTCGAAGTTCAAGGGACCATTTAAAAAAGTTCGAAACATAGGGACTTTGACGCATGAATGGTGATCGAGAAATCTAAAATTTACTCAGTGCATTATCTCCATAACGACATGCCACAAAAAAAATCTATTGTACGTGACTGTGTAACTATATAGGTGCTGGGATCACGACTTAGAATCTAATCGACTAATATCATTTACGGCCTATTTAATGTAGATACAATGTATTTATTTTGTACTCAGAGAATAAATCCAAACATTCTGCAGAAAAATCGTAATCCAAGCGCCTATACGAGAAACACAAAGTTGACTCAGAGTTAAGAAAAAACCAAGAAACTAAAATATTTTGTCACCAATTTAATTGCGATATTTATCATAATTATTAAATCATTGTCATACATAATTACGTACACAAACAAAGTAAAAAGACGAAAGTAATCAAAATAATTTATTAAAAACCAGTTACTATTTATAGTTATACCCTTGTGTTCAATCACATCCGACACATGAATTTACATTTACAGATTATCAACACAAAACGAAAGTCAATACATGTATCATGCAGCACTAGTCACTACACATTAAAATATTTTTTTTCACATCAAATTGCTGATACAGTTCATTTCATGCTGTTTTTCTTTACAAGTGACACTTTGAGTTTGAGTAGAAAATGCTTACTGTATATTATTGGGTCATTTCGTTTTGTTTTTACAAATCGGTAACTTATAATGACCCAAGCTACGAGATGGTAAACAACCAACACAACCGCCGGTAATTTGCATATTTGAGTCTGACACAGTCACAAACAATAATAATTAATTAGCGTTTGCTTATTATATTTAATTACTTAAATCTTGTTGTTATTTTTATACTGTCCTGGGTGTTTATCAATAAACACGTGTCCATTGTTCAACGTAGTCGGATAGGTGTGAAAATCACCACGGGGTAATTTACATCTAGTATACAGGTAAACTTCGACTTCGATTTATTTGTATGAATTTTCAATGTTTTTACAGCGATATGACTGCCAGTTTTGTTCGACACACCGAGAAATTCGACTCATGAAAGTTCGATTTATAAATTGTTTTTTAGTAAGGATATATAATGAAATAAATCGGGACTTTGTAAAAAGTTCGAAACAACGAGAAATTCGACTCATCGAAGTTCGACTCATCGAAGTTCTACTCATCGAAGTTCTACTGTATATATTTCGGGATTGGCAAAAAAAAAGAAAGAAGTCAGTCCAGGGCTAGCCCTTGTGCCCCTTTTTTCATTGAAAAAAAATTATTAAATAATTTTATTTCTAGAAAAACTATCTTTTGTTTTTTTTAAAAAACATATTTAAAGAAAAGTATTTAAAATTTGTTAATGGAGCCCCGAGAATATGCACACATTCTAATGCAGGTGCCTTCAAAACCAATTTAGGCGTTTAAAGTGCCCTTTCAAACTGATTTTGTGTGCCCTTTTCAGATTCTAGATTCAACACTACCGATATATCGGTTCATACCATTATCACTAGTTCTTTCAATATATCGATACATGAAATTGTCTTTATTGGTACACAATGCAGTCTTATTATAGGTCTTCAGAACGTTTGTAAATCATACTGAATTTGTTAAGCATCTGTGTGAAATGGATCAAAATAGAGACCATGTATATATCCCGCAGCCATGTCACCTCTGAGTCTGAAGTCAAAGACCACGGAATTACTTTAAGAAAGTAAATGACAATATGCACCGAATGTAAATGAAAATAAACACTGACAGTTCAGAGTTCAGCAAACGGCAACACTGGATTAAAATCATTGATTCAAAATCATACTTAACAATCATACTCAATAGTAAATGTTGCATTTACTTTTATCTTTTTTATTTTCTTTGTTGTTAACATGATATTTTATCTCAGATTTGTAATGATTTTTAAAAAAAAATACACTTGAGTTATCTAACCTTGTTTTAGTAGTTGCCAATCGGTCATTCACCGTTTGTATAATGATGATTTATTCTGCCGTAAAACATTTAGTACAGTACATTATGCTTGGTAATGATTTCAGAAAAAAAATGTAGAATTTTATAGTGCATTTGGGTACATATAGGACAAGGTTCTTCGCGATTTTCTGAAAGGCATTTATATCTGGATTCGCAATTTTCTGAAAGGCATTTATATCTGGATCCATTGTCTATAAAATAAATTCGCTTGTACAATACGTAACTGCACAGAATTTACTACATAAATCCATCCAGAAGATTGAGCCCTGTACTCTTAGAAAATCTTCAAAATTTCTGTCATTTCATGATGATGGTTTAAAACAATCAACAGAACAGCCTGAATTACCTACTTTTTTGTCATGTGAACACAAGTGACCAATCAACTGAGTGAATATAAACACATTTACCGTATGCAAATTTAATCTCACAAGGTTAAAGAGATATGACATGAAATAAAATTTGAAGGGGCTGTGTCAATGATTAATATTGAATTGAGAGGAAATGTGTCATTGTTTCAGAGAGAAATGCTAACAGGGCCAAGAGCCGTTTTAGTAGCACATGGTAGCATCTTGGACAGAATTTTAGTTTTAAATGTCAATGTGTTTTAGGTCTGAATATATGCTTTATATCTGGCAAAAAGTCTAGTTTCGGAGATTTGTGGTGCTGGAAGTGTCATTTTCATCAAAATTTATGTTTATTCCATGACAAAAAAAAATAGTGAAACAGATCTAGGTGGCTTCTCTATGTTCCATATAAATGGTGTTTATATATTGTTCAAAGGTTTAAAATCAAGACATATAATCGGGAGGTCTTGTGTAGGACAATTCCGCTTGGCATCAGACTTTTGCTTCATTGATTGGTGACCTTACCATTTCGGTGACTGGTTAAGGCTGCAACATCTTCAGTAGACCCATGGGACAGGGAAAACATATATAAATCAATGTTACGATAAATATGTTTTTAAATTTTATTCATTTATTTATGTTCATAGACGGTATTGCGAAGTAGTCACGTTATCAGCTTACTTCAGTCTACGCCAAATTCTTTTGGCTCCCACAGGTCATTCAGACCTGTGTGGTTGGGTTCCACCGGACACCTAAGACCGAGGTTCGAGCTATCTAAATAATTTTATAATTTTGGCTTTCTCAAACAGCCCCTATACAGTTCAAAGGGAGGGAATAAAGCATCAGTGATGGTAACCTATTTACGGGTTACCAGGTTTGAGCATCTGGTAACGGTTACCACCCGTTTTTTCCTATGATTGTACCTCTTACCATAATTATTGCACATGTAAACGTATTCTGATTGAAGCTAACAGATTTGCTGGTATATTTGCCTTTTTCCTTACTCATTTTCGTATTTAGCTGTCAGCTGAGCGAAGTGTGTTAATTCCTTCACACAAGAGAGTTCCAATGTTTATTTTGTATACAATTACAAGTGGGGACAGTGTAAATCTAATCCGGAACATGTTCCAGTTATGTCCCGAGTCCCGATGATTTTTATTTTCGTAAAAAATAAGATCTAAAGTACTTGTAATAATATATTTGTACTCCACAGTAGTTAATACATACATTTTATGTGGAGAATTACTTTGAAAATTCCACAGGCAGTACGTTTTGGGACATAAAAAAGGGAAAAGATTTACACTCTTCAAAAAAATAATTTACGTCTTGTTCAACACCATTACATCACCACTGCCAATGATTTCTGCGTATCATGTGTAAAATGTACATATAAACTATTATCAAGGTACAAATATATCATTACAGGTATTTTAGATTTTTTTTACGAAAATAAAAATCATCGGGACTTGGGACATAACTGGGATATATGTCCTGGACTAGATTTACACTGTCCCTTACACATGGAACTCTTTTGTGTTGAAGATACTGATTGCAAATGAACTCGTGTTAGAATTTAGATGTTTCACTTGTGCAAATCATGAATTTCAGCGGAGAATGACAACATAATCACGATTATAAACATGAACATATTATTATTAACAGCTGTTTGAAAAAGGCGAACAATCCATCGTTCGCCCAAAAATAAAACCTGGTACCCATGCGTAACCCGAACAATCGTTCGCTGCTTAATTCCCACCCCAATTCATAATTCATCACTGCTGTTCAATTTAGTAACTAAACACGTAAGAATAGAGGTAAATCCCTACCCGTATTATACATTAGGTTTTACTGACAACTTTCACATCTTTGGACCAAAAATTTTGAAAATTGCGAATGTGTTATGAAGTATATTTAGAAATACTTTGATGTACGTTATTAGTACACATGGTTTTTATTTTCTGAAAGAATTCTATTTTTGTGTGCTATATGTACCATACTCAAATGCACTTTAACACAGGTGTAAATTAAACTTGATAAAATTTAAATTAAGCTTAAATTGTTGTGTTTTGGGACTTGACAAATACATGAATACGTTTTGTGAATTTGTGTATTGAAAAAAATTTATTCAATATGTAGGCCTATTGTATCGAAAATTTTCAACCAATACACCGCCCTAGTTCTGAAGCAGGACAAACCGTAGATTTTACAGTAAATATCATTTACTATTTTGGGGGAATTAACTTGTTATGGGTACTTCCAGGTAAAGGTCTCAGAAGTTGCATACTGCCGCTTGTTGTAATTGTACGTATAAATTACGTCATTTCCGTAAACAAAGCATCATCTACATAGGCGTCGGAACCGCGGGGGGGCCTAGATAGAAATATGTGTTGAAAATTAAGGCTTAGAGCCTAGATGTTTCTGGCGTGTGTGTTTTAAGTTGGTTTAGCCCCCCCCCTCCCCCCACACTTTCAATTTGCTTCCGACAGTGTTGATCTAAGCTTCTAATAAATTTAAGATTTTGTGTATTCAAGGGTCAGAAAAAGTAAATCCTTTTAAAATCAGTTGAAAGTCAGTACTTTTATGCTAAAATCAATAAAATTAAGCCAACTCCCCCCCAAATTCCCACATATATATTATCACTCGATGCCAACAGAGGCACACATTGGCAAGATGAACTTCGTCCACTGTCAATCACAATAAAAAAATCTACCAACCTATGATTGAGCCCTTCGTAAAGCACACAGACTATCTAAATAATGCTTAACACACAAACATGATGAAAAAATAGAGATGGGGAATGACCTATAGTTGAGCATGTGCACAATTACAACAAGATGGTGAACACTAACTGAACACAGGGGTGAGTGTATTTATAGTTTATTGATTACTGTAATACTAAATAAAATGTTTTGTTATTGTTACTGTTTTCTCTGATGTTTGGTGTATTCAATCAATGTTTTGAATCAATTCAAAATGTTTATTTATAGCGATTGCTTGACCAAATTCGTCTTAGGTGCACACAATTACAACAAACCATAGTACCTTTACAGTTTACTCCTACATTTATTATCAGAAACGGGGCATAATCTAAATTGGGGGAAAACCTCGAAATTAAATAAAATTATATTAATAGCATTGAGTAATATTGCAAATAATAGAGGGCGAAGCCCTCATATATGTAGAGAAGTTCACATTTTTTATTCCTACTACATCCGGGGACCCGTACTACTAATGGTAAAAATTTTGCTCACATGGGGAATTTGCGCGTGACATAAACAAAATGTCGGAAACGCAAAGCAATTACTTAAAAACGCATTGCAAACGAAGTAATAAACCACCACACTAAGAAACGTTTTGTAGACCGAGACTAGGCCATAACGACTGGGGTTGTACATCGAACCCGATCACGAAGCGCCTCCATTATTCTGGTAATGTGAACTGCGCGAAATGATGGATACGCTGGGATACAGAAAAATATATGGCATAAAAACATGTTTGTGCATTTAATTCATGACTAATAAATACCACATTTCATTTTAGCGTTAGCACCAAGGAAAGTCAGCCATTCAATATTTTATTTAAAACAATGAGTGAATGACCAGGACATTTCCTTAGTGATTTACGTGATAAAAACACTGAATGTTAATCCCTTTCGTGATTCTGTCATGTTGCCCCCGGCAGGGGGCAATATACGACGGAATCACCAAAGGGATTAACTGAACATGTAAAACTGTTGATGAATGCCTTCGCCCTCTCCATAGGTTTACCTATGTATTATTTATAATAAATTAACAAAATTTAAAAAAAATCCTGTCCTCAAGTTACTGATTGTCACTCGATGGTCATCATATTAATATTTTACCCAATTCAAGGAACAACAGAAATAACGGTAAATATGGAGTAATTTGAACCCCCCATATTCAACAGATTAGAAAGCAACACTGCAAACAGAGCTGTGTCTTTTCCATGTTAGAAGGCAAATCTCACAGAAACGAGTAGGTTGTCCAACTGACCGACACTGTGTACTGCATGTGGGACGACAAGGAAATCGAAAAAGATACTCAACTCCGACCAAGTCCAAGGCCGACTACATGAGAATGGGCACAAGAAAACAAAGGCGCAAATGTTATAGGATTTACGATGGCGTTATCTATACCTACCCAAAATGTATTTCACAATGAATTCACTTTAATTATGGTAGAAATCAACGAAGACTTCTGTTTTAGATCGGTATAGTCTGAAATATTTTGCCTGTGCTCTCATTGAAATACGCAGTGAACAAGACAAGATGGCGTCAACATGCCGCTTCAAATCACGTGACATTTCAAAGCCAGTGAAGTCCATGCGAAAAACGGGACATGGAATCATAATAGACGTTGAGCCACGAACTGCAAAATCGACCCGGTAACTCAATGTCATTATTCGGTACTCAACTCAGGCTCAACTAATTTCTTATTATTCCAAGATGAAATTCTATGATTGCATACTAGTGTAAATACTGATGAAAATTATTGTTTGTTTGAAGAAATATTCGGAACTAACGGTAAAAATAATTTGAGTACATTCTCAAATTTTAGTACCACATTTAAAGTATTTTCAATTTAGGCCTATTTTTTGTCTTTTGTTTATTTCAACATGAAGTCCATATGACAAGCCATTGTGAAATCATTTTCTAGTACAAAAAACTGCAAACAAAAATACACTGAAATTGATAAAAAAAAAGATGCTGGAATTTCTAATAGACAATAGGCCTATACATACATTAGTGTTTGGAGACCTCTGGGCTCGTTTTACAAAAAGTCTTAAGCCCTAAATCCTAAGTCTTAGTCCTAATTGCTATGGGATTGACCAATCAGCGATGCATTGCCATGGTAGGTAGGACTCAGTAAAAGTTAGGACTTAGGACCTTTTGTAAAACAGACCCTAAATTATAACTTTTAGTCCTAACTACCATGGCAATGCATAGCTAATTGGCCAGTCACATGACAATTAGGACTAATATTTAGGATTTAGGACTTATGACCTTTCGTAAAACGGACCCGAGGTCTTTCAGCAAATTATCAGCATTCCAATGAGAACCAATTGTATCCCTTTAAGTTATCAGCCGAACTAGTGGTTCCTTTATTCAAGAAGGGTACCCTGGCTAGGGGTATATAAAATACTGATCATAAATATTTTCTGAATTTTTGCATATTTATTAATAGAATGAATAATCTTGCACATTTGTGGGTATATAAGGGATATTTACATATGCAAGAGTTATGCCTCTTTCCCGAATTTTGATTTTTTTTTTCATCAGCTGTCCTATTCATTATTGGAAAACAGTAATTTATTTACAAAACTCATATTTTTCTGGGGAACTTGGTAAAATTTGACCTGATGTCATTGTATCCATTTGTTTTTATGCTTTTATTGCAATTGCATTGGTGGACATAGAGGATGAAAGACTGAAAGCTGTGACCCAAAAATACCAAATTTTTATCACACTTTAAACTTAAATTTGGTCACTGTAAAAAATTTAAGTCATCAATTTTTTGTATTTTTTCAGTCGATGATCAAATCAGAATTGTTTATATACTTTGTGGATATATAGTGAAGAAGTAACACCTTGAAGTATGCTGAAATTGAGTATTTTTTAACAAAAATCCACTATGAGAAGACTGTAGCATTTGACCTTGAACATGACCTTGACTGGGCAAAGCACCTTACCCAAATGATCTTTCCTGTAAAAAAAAAGTGAAACTTACAGGAAAAAACAGGCAAAAAATTTAGGACATTCTAATTTTTTTTATATTTAGCCAAACCAAAAACATATCTTTCTATCAGAAAAAAAACAACAGAAAAAAACACTACATTTTAGGAGAACAACTGCAATTTAATGCACATTTATGTATTTTACAGATGAGTTAACAAAAGAAAAACAGATCGAATGAAACTTATGAAAACATATCTTTGGCACAAACTTAAAATAACCTTTGGAATAATAGTTTTCACATTGATGAAAATAAATGTTCATGCCTAACTGTTCATTTGAAAGCTATATTCTATATTATTTCCAAGAAGTTTGTGATTTTTCTGTTTTATAAAATCAAAACTAATTCGTCCACGGACGCTGGACAAAGAAAAAACTAGGAATGGCCTATTTAGCTTTCATTTGCAAATGTTGTAGATCTTCAGGCTACTCAACAATAGTGCATACACTTTCTGACTGCTACTAGTCAATAGAGCTACAATCCAGTTTTCCTCTCTAATGTGTCAGTCTTTTGATTTTATTCCACATTTTAGGACATTTCAACAAAACAAAAATATCTTCCAAAATCAAAGGTGGGATGCAAAATACTCTGGATCCACCACTGATACATGATGATGTATGTGTTTGTGATACATCTAGGCAATTCTTTACTAATCTTATATATATATATATATATGTGTGTGTGTGTGTGTGTAAAAGGGAGTTAACCCCATTGGTCACGTTTATATGTTGTCAGATTGTTCTTCACACATTGTCTTGTACATGTAACATATCACATGTAACATATATTAACTTCATAGGGAACTACTGGGTATGTCTTTGCCTGTGTTCGTTATCTGTAAATACCTTAATTTAACGCCAATAACGGATGTGTTTTGATTCAAATACAAACCAAGTGATGTCTGTAAAATAACCTTCTAAAATGAAAACCTATGTCTGATTTTGTTTTCAAAATAGGAAATTTCGCACCCTGTTAATGATATCGGTCACTTCAAGTGGACACTTCCATATTATCCGTCCCAGTATAAGGGGGAAAAGAATACCCATGTACAAATACTGTCTATGGTGTCATTAGATTGTCCTTTTACACTTGACCCGAAAACGGAAATGTGTTTCCGGAAATGTGCAAGGTCATTCAATGAAAACATTGAAGTAACCAGGATCAAAATCAACCACGAGCTAGCGCTGACAGATCTATGAAGTTTGTTGACAGCGGCTTTTATTTCTGATTTCACTGCCTTAGGCATGTCATGGGATGTCAGTGTTAAAAACTCTTGTATAAGAACGAGTTGCTTATATCAAAGCAGTACTATAGACTTTTCTACGCTTTTATCTGGTTATTTAAAGTAACCGAGATACGAATTTTGTCCCGATTCTGACTCTGAGTCTGAGTGAGTGAGGCCCTGGGCAGGGATGGCTGTTGATCGAACTCGTCGGAGAAACGTAGGACTACTGGATGGACACAGAAAAAATGATGCAACTAAGGATTATTTAGATAATAGTGAAAGTCGATATCCGGAAAAACGAAATATAGAAAATCAACCGTATAGTTCTTTCATCATATGGCTGACAACAATTATTTATATTACAATTGTATACTTGACTGTTCATTGGCACTTCCACTCTTTTCCGAGTGCGAAGTCCTCCTTAACCTCAGAGCATGGACCAGAAGCAGAAATATTTTTTGAAGACAATGCACGCAGACATACAACAACACTGGCAGGTTTTGGACCCCGTGTTACGGGTAGCAAAGCCAATGAAGTACAGGCATATAATTATATTCGAGAACAAATAGCTAAAACAAAATCACATATTCACACCTCAAAGCGTATGACAATTGATTTGCAAATTGTAAGCGGATCTTTTCTTTTGGAAAATTTTGTCAACGAAAATTTTTACCATGTATACAAAAATATGAAGAACATAGTTGTAAAATTGTCATCAACCAAAGAAGCAGCAGACAGTGTTTTAATCAACTGCCATTTTGATTCAGCAACAAGTAGTCCAGGTAAGAAATGTAGTACTATTTAACTGTATACATGTGTATACCTCACAGATAAATTGGTATTTTTTGTTCTTCCATTTTTACTAATTAATTTAGTTTCCACTGAATCCTGGAAAGGGGATGTAGTTTTGAACATAGGTATAGTGCGTTTGAGTACATATACATGTAGGATAGAGAAAAATAGAATTTTTGCAGAAAATAAAAACCATGTATACTAATAATGTCCATCAAAGAATTTCTAAATATACTACATAACACATACACAATTTTCGAAATTTTTGGTCCAGAGATGTGAAAGTTGTCTATAAAACCAAATATAAATTACGTGTAGAAATTTACCTCTATTCCAACGTGTTTAGTTACTAAATTGAACAGAGGTGATGAATTGCAAACTGTATAGGGACATTTTGGAAAGCCAAAATTAAAAAATTATTTAGATAGTTCCAACCTCGGTCTTTCGTGAATTATTATTTAATGTACAAAACCACTAATACCCAGCTTGGTCGTTCGTGCCTTTTATGGCATTTATGGTCTCGCAGGATTTAATGGAGGCCTAGAAAAGAGGAATATTTGCCCTCTAAAAAAATATATTCTGTTCAAAGGGTGAATTTGATGTAAAATGTGGTTAGCGATCTAAAGTTTTACATAATACATTTAGGATGGTTCATTCTAAACAAAGTTTGGTTTATTTGAAAGAGATTATCTTTCTGATTCCAAAACCAAAAAAATATTTTCAGTCGGAACACGCATTTGCAAGAAATCAACCTTTTAAAGTTCAAAATTAAGCTGCTATGGGGAAATCCTGCTCTGTGATAGAGGGCACTGTTTTTGTGACATAGGTTACATCGTTTCTGAATAGCCATCAAGCCAGTAAAACACGCTCTGTAATGCTCATAATGTCCACAGCTATAGGTATAATCAACTGTAATACAATACCCTGTAAACGTGACTTTCAGAAGTCGAGATGTCGGACCTACATCTTTTAATCCCCTTGATGTTGGAAAATCATTTTACTTACAATGAAATGACACATGGCTATTTAATCAAGTGTGGGTAAGCGTCAAGGATGAAATATAAGATTAATTTTAGAATAGCCGACATTAGTAAATAAACATATAACGGTCTCCCAACCTTAGCCATATGTTAAAATAAGTATGAGACAATTATTTAATAAGCACTGCAGAAATGTATCGTTATTTATTTTTACAAATGTGTATTGAACATTACTTACTAATTTCAATAAATAAACATAAATGAAGTGTTATATATTTTTACTGAAAACAGCTATTAAATTTAATTCAATTGCAAAATGTACTATTGGTATATACATACACGTATATACATACACATATATACAATTATACATTTAGTCATATCTAAAAATTTTATTTAAAATTTCTATATTAGATAGACCCTATATAATTTGGAATTGTAATTACACGGTCTATTCTATCATTGACATTTGGGGCATGTATACTTTAGATTTAGCCATATGAAAACCCAAGGTAATCACACGTGGATGTAAAACCAGGGAGGTCCCTGATAATTCTGAAACCTGTAAATTTGAGTACCTCAGTATTTACCTGAAGTATTTACTATCGGTGAGAGAGAGAGAGAGAGAGAGAGAGAGAGAGAGTGTCTTGGACAATGCACTTTTGATAAAAAGTAACATAAGCGGTAATCATATTCTTTACATCAAACAAAGCTATTATAACACAAGCCAACCGACTTTATACACAGCACCCAAGTGTGCAACTGTGTGACACATATCTGAATGTGGACTGTCACAGTGGGTGCTTTGATAATGATAGACATATATTTTGGAATCTTCAACCCAACACTGAAATCAAAACACACGAATATATTAATAAATCCCAACACTAGGGTAGACCAGACACATGCTATACTCGTCTTTGGGTAGATCTGGACTTACTAATTCATGCAAAACATCCAATTAATAATTATTTGTAACAAAAACAAGATTTTAAAATTTTTATTTCATTACCATTTAACTTGACTTTTTAAAATTCGAAACCCAACATTTTAATATAATTTGTGGAATAAAATGTGATCCAGAATCTGTAAGCATGTATGTATGTGGTATATATGAAAAGAATGGTGTAGCCTACGTCACAAACAACAGAGGGCACTGTTTGAAAAACAACATGGCTGCTTCCTATAGCTGTAATTTGATCGTTCGAAAATGGCTGTATCTTGGTTATTTCTTGTCAGAAAAACATAAAATTCTCAAAATATATTCTAAGAATTATAATGATTATTTTAAACAAAATTTGTCAAATTGGTGAACCATCCCTTTAATTTAAAAAATGATACACAAAAAAATCTATGAACATAAATAAATGAATAAAATTGAATAACATATTTATTGTAACATTGATTTATATATGTTTTCTCGGCCCCATGGGACTATCAATGATGCTGCAGCGTTAACCAGTCTGCAAATGAAACCGAAATGATGAGGTCACCAATCAATCAAGCAACAGTCTGATGCCCAGTGGAATTGTCCTACACAAGACCTCACCGATTGATATGGTTTAATTTGAAACCTTTGAACAATATATAAACTTAAATAATAAACACCATTTATATGGAACATAAAGTTGCCACCTAGATCTGTTTCGTTAATTTTTCATTATGGAATAAACTATTATGAACATATTTTGCAACTTGTCAGTCATGTTTTTTGTCAACCTCTGGAACACTGACAAAACCTGGTTAGTAGTAGTACTGGTTTATCCATTGTAATTGGTAATTACCCTAAGGCCATATAACCATTGAACATTGTCATTTGGTCATATTTTATCAAAGAGATAATACTCTAAAGTACATGTATTTAAAGCTGTCGTCACAAATTTTAAACAAGTTTTGAATTAAAAAAAAAAAGAATTATAATGGTTTTGAAACACCCCCGATTTATTATTCCACAGGCAGACATTTTTGTTAAATGTTATCAATTCAAATTGGCTCGCAATTCCCCTATAAAAGGCGAGGCCGCAGAACGGCCGTTATTTCACACCTGTACTCTCAAAGCGAAACAATGAACAGATGACACGTAATCAAAAAATACACTTTACTTAAATCATAAACATTCCGTATTAATTTTTACATCAAAGACTTCAATAAAGATATGTAATAAATAGATTTTATAATTAGTTTTAAATTCATTATTTTAGTATCTGTAAAATGATATGCACTTTGAACGTAAAAATAAATAAAATTCTACCAGTAATCTGCACCCTTTCGTTATGTTATTTACATTGTCTTACATTCTGATGAATTCAGTAAAATGAAAAGTCGGGTCACGCGCACTTGACCTATGACGAGGTACCCCATCTCACATTTTTACAAAGATGACAACAAATAAACATTATAAGAGACATAGCTGTGAAACATTGCCATCAAATTTTTGGAAATGGATGCAAGTGGTCCTGTAAAACAAGCCGAGTGTTCTATTATATATATAGCAATAGCATTGAGTATAAGAATAATACTAACAGTGCAAAGAATTATAGATTAGGAAAAAAACAGAATCCTGTCCTGTAACACCTGCACAGTTTTATGTTGTGTCTGCCAGTCCCTCTTTTTGCTCTGTCTGGGTCTTGTCGTAAATTCATAATCATTTCTTCAACAACTTCGAATATTTGGAGCAGGTTAATACAGCTTAAAAGTAGACAGTGTATCACAGAAAGTTTGTTCCTACTGCCCTTTTTCTTAGAGTTATTCCCCTTTAGAGATTTTATTTGCCATGACCATATAACTAAGTCATTTCTTCACCTATTCTAAAAGTATCCTGTACTGAATGTTGCATACAAAAAATCATATATTTATCCATCTGTCAATTTACTGTGTCCAAGCTGGTCATACATTTCTCTTTTCTTAAACTAGACTCTCCATATTTGTTGCAGGTATATATTTTAAGCAGACACGGTGTACATCGTACAAAAATTATGCCCCAAACTACAAATGTACCTTACATGTTTGTATAGAGTTATTCCTCTTTCTGATTTGGTCAGGTCGTATGTATATCTAAATCATTTCTTCACCTACTGACCTACATGTACATGTATACTCCTCATATTTGGTGTAGATATACATTTTAAGTAGAAGGAGTGTGCCATACAAAATTTGTACACCTGTTACCCTTATCCTCAAGTACTGGACAAGTGTTCATTTTTCTAAATCTGATAGAAATGAAATTAATTACCTTATTAATGCAACAACAACAAAATAATAATAAAAATAAAATCAAATCAAATAATAAAATAAAAGATTGTTTTTTTCTTGACAGGTACATGTGATAATGTTGATACTTATAACACTACATGTATTTGAATTTTTTTCAAATGTGTGTTTTATTACCTAAACAATTTATACAAATAAAAAAAAATTGTATGTTGATAGGCGATAATACTCTTAGACTTACGTGTGACACACTATAGTTAAGTACTGAACTAGCATATACACGTATATGATTTAATAAATCACCAAAATATAAAAATCTTGGAAACCAGAGTATTAATATTCAGGATGTTTGTTTGTTTATTGTTGTTTAACATCCCACTCAAGAATATTTCATTCATTAGGAGATGTCACCAAATGCCGGTGAAGGGCTTCAAATTTTGGCCTGTGCTCGGCACTTATGGCCATTGAGCCGTGAGGGTTCTTTAACGTGCCGACACCTACTGTGACATGGGACTTCTAGTTTTTACTGTCTCATCTGAAAGACAGGAAACCAACCTGTCGCCGGCGGCACTCTAACTCACGACCTCACGATCCAGAGTTGAGCACGCTACTGACTGAGCCAAGCCGGCTCTATTCAGGATGTCCAAGATACATATACAAATCTGGTGAAAATTGGACAAACACAGACCTCTGGAGTACATATATTGTTTATATCACCAAAAACAAAGAAAAAAAGCGTGATTCTTATTGAAACCACAGAAACAAATAAAACCCTAATTTATTTAATTGAATTCACAAACAAATAAAATTGTTTTTTTTATTGAAACCACAGAAACAATTAATTCTGATTTTTTCTTGAAATCATCATTGATCAACAATGCAAACAAATAGAAGCATCATTTTCTGTTGACAGGCGCTGGTGATAACGCTGTTAGTTGTGCCGTTATGTTAGAGATACTCCGTGTGCTGTCTCAATCACCCAAGCCATTTGAACACAATATAATATTTCTCTTCAATGGAGCTGAGGAAAATATTTTACAGGTAAATTATCTATTATGGTCTTTACCAATCATACTTAGTACATATACAGGTATAATCCTACAATTTGCATGTACATACATACAGTACAGGCATACTACATGTATGTAGCTCTACATGTACATGCATACAGTACAGGCATGCTACAATGTATGTAGCCCTACATGTACATATATACAGTACAGGATACTACATGTATGTAGCCCTACATGTACATACATACAGTACAGGCATACTACATGTATGTAGCCTACATGTACATACATACAGCACAGGCATACTACATGTATGTAGCCCTACATGTACATACATACAGTACAGGCATACTACATGTATGTAGCCCTACATGTACATATATACAGCACAGGCATACTACATGTATGTAGCCCTACATGTACATATATACAGTACAGGCATACTACATGTATGTAGCCCTACATGTACATACATACAGTACAGGATACTACATGTATGTAGCCCTACATGTACATACATACAGTACAGGATACTACATGTATGTAGCCCTACATGTACATATATACAGCACAGGCATACTACATTTATGTAGCCCTACATGTACATACATACAGTACAGGATACTACATGTATGTAGCCCTACATGTACATTATACATACTACATTTATGTAGCCCTACATGTACATACATACAGTACAGGATACTACATGTATGTAGCCCTACATGTACATACATACAGTACAGGCATACTACATGTATGTAGCCCTACATGTACATACATACATTACAGGCATACTACATGTATGTAGTCCTACATGTACATACATACAGTACAGTCATACTACAATGTACATGTATGTAGCCCTACATGTACATACATACATTACAGGCATACTACATGTATGTAGCCCTACATGTACATATATACAGTACAGGCATATTACATGTATGTAGCTCTACATGTACATGCACATTTATGTATGAAGCCCTACATGTACATGCATACAGTACAGGCATACTACATGTATGTAGCCCTACATGTACATACATACAGTACAGGCATATTACATGTATGTAGCCCTACATGTACATACATACAGTACAGACATACTACATTTATGTAGCCCTACATGTACATACATACAGTACAGGCATACTACATTTATGTAGCCCTACATGTACATACATACAGTACAGGCATACTACATTTATGTAGCCCTACATGTACATGCATACAGTACAGGCATACTACATGTATGTAGTCCTACATGTACATGCATACAGTACAGGCATACTACATGTATGTAGCCCTACATGTACATACATAATACAAGTACAGGCCTAGCCTATATGTACAGAGAAGTTATAATTATAAACACTCATGTGTATCCTAAGCATTTATGTGTAATGTACATTTATGGCTGTGTTATGTAAACAAATATCAATACTGACATTTTCAAAGTTATTGCCTCAAGTAAATTGTAATGCTACACTTAATCTAGACCAGATTCATCATGTTGTAGACCAGCTATGACTTACAATGTATGCATGTTATGATGCAGAAAGTACAAGTTTACTCTGTCACATATATCCAACAAGTTCAAATAGACCATATATTAAAATTTGCCCAGCATCTGTCTCTAGGTTCTTCTGTTTATGAATAAACTTTTCACATTTTCAACTTTGCAAAACTGAACAATTTGTTAAATTGAGGTCAAATGAAATGTTAAATTATTTAAATATTGAAACTTGAAACTTTTGCTTTGTTGTTGCAATGTATCAGGGAAAATACTCCTGGCCGTTCAAAAATACATATATTGACAAACTTCCCCCTCTTGGTTAGGTTAGATGTACGTTTCAACAGGTCACATATTGACCCCAGCTAAATATGAGAGAGAGAAGTCATGGTTTATGGCATGATACTGTATATTTATACCACTCTGCTATAGAATGTGTATCATACATGTAAAATCAAATTTCTCTGATGATGATTCACACTGACTTCATTAGTTTTTACTCCATACAGGTTGATTATTAATGCATGTGCTAGGAATCCCAGGTACATCTGTTCAATCAAATATATATACCTAATGTACAAGGAATGTTTCTGTGCAGTAAAAGTTTCCTGATTATTTGCTTAATTGCCTCTACTGGTACATTAAACAACAATAAACAAACAAACACATACTCATACAATGTAATTACTAACAGTAGGTATTTCAGTAATTAATGCATTCTAAATTTGTATCTATGATACATCATGCTTACTGGTTGACCTTTTGATTTTGAGATCTAATGGGATCTACATGTACAGTGGAACATCGCTGTTAGACCACCTAACTAACTGAATAAAAGTGATCTGATTAATCAGGTGTTACAGTGGAACCTTGCTATTAAGACCACCTAGCTAACTGAATAAAAGTGGTCTGATTATATTCAGGTGTTACAGTGGAACTTTGCTTATTGAGATCACCTTTCTGACTGACTCAAAGTGGTCTGATTAGTCAGGTGTTACAGTGGAACCTGGCTATTAAGAACACCTAATTACTGAATAAAAGTAGTCTGATTAGTCAGGTGTTACTTTTACAGTGGAACCTTACTATTAAGACCACCTAACTGACTGAATAAAAGTGGTCTGATTAGTCAGTGTTACAGTGGAATCTGGCTATTAAGAACACCTTTCTAACTGACTTAAAGTGGTCTGATTAGTTGGGTGTTACAGTAGAAACTCACTATTAAGACCACCTAACTGACTGACTAAAAGTGATCTGATTTGTTATTTTTAGTGAGAGTTTGTTCCTTTTTAAATACTTATTAGGAAATTTTCAAGAGACTGAATGTTTGTGGTCTACATGTAAATTAAGAGATGATTTCTTAAGCAGTTGGTTAGGACGTTTGTTTAGAAAAACACATACTTTATAGGTATAATGAATTGCATGAATTTCCTCAAATGTTCCAGCATACATAGATGCTTCTTTGCCACCAAAATCCCTTGATTATTTAAGTGTTAGATTTCCTCAGCAAATTGAAATACATGTACATATAGGACATATACTGTGCTTCTGAACTCTTTGTTTCCTAAAACAAATTTCTGGATTTGATTGTCTACCTGTACATTTGTAATTTTTATGTTTAGAATATTTACAGCAGTATGGTCAATGTGGTGGTATACAGTTGTGGTGTTTGCAATATTTCCAAGTGCATGTACAATGCATTTAACATGGTGGTCTTTACCCGGGTAACCGGGGTTTCTCCTCCACCAATAAAAACTGGACGCCATCATATGACTGAAAGATTGTTGAGTATGGCGTAAAACAAAAACTCAAATCAACTCAAATCAACATACATTTGTACATGCCCCTGTACCTATTATCAGATTTCATCTTTTAGAATTTGACCATCCATGCTAGATGAATTTAAACAGTTCATAATTTCATATATATTGCCTAGACCTTCTACTATCATATATGGTGTTTGGCATATTTAAGTATCATCATCTAGGTGGGGAAAGGGGGTGGGGGGCAGTATGTGTTCAAACAGCTGACAAAATATTGAATCAAGAGTTCAGAAATGAGTATGTATATGTACTAAATTTATTCTATTTAACTACATGAAAAATAGTGGCACCCCAAGTTTAAATCTGAACAAACAAATTTATTTATTTATGCCAGTTTAAATATTGACAATTATTTCAAGCATCCATTCTGGACTTACATCTTATTTGTGATTTAACCGAAAAAACTGACTTGGGGATTCACACCAGTGAATACCAGTGCTAATTGGGTACGTTGATATATAGATGTATAATTCAAGTTTTTTAATTTCATATTAATTGGAAAATAAATTTTTGACAAGTTTTCAACTTCTTTTTAGACTTTGTAATTTTCATTAATTTTTGTAGGATTTCTTTGATGTTCTCCCCTTTAAAGCGATATAAGCTGTCTTAGGTGAAAAAATTTACATGCCCATTTTATGTGATATTCTATCTCATATATATTCCAAAGAAACCATCTGGTTGTTAGAATAACAAATGCATGTGTAAAATTGCAACAATCTTGCCAAACATACCTCGTAATATCAGTTAATTTTTGTCAGCCATACTTTGAGCTTTCTTTAATTTTTTATGAAGATTACCGAGTGACCAATAAACACTTGCTATTTGCAGTAAATATACATTAAATTTTATTACCCTTTGTGTTTATTTTTGTACATCATCATTTCATGCCTAAATTAGGCAAAGTTTGTCTCTTTTGTCGTTTCAAAACATTCGTTTCTGAAATTGTCCACGTGCCAGGTATATTGTGTGATCTTGACCCATTTTTAACTTGTCCCATCGCATTTCCGGTTATCATTCTTGACACATATGATCATGAACTGCCCAACTCCACCGGACATGGTGGCACAATTGTAAAACATGAGGTACGCAAGCTTTTCACAGTTATATTGTTTTGATTTTATCAATTCAGGGTAGCATTAAAGATCAGGAAAATTTCTTTTAGTGACCTGATATATTTATCTATATATTTATCCGATTTTCTTCAGGTATTTAGAATAGCGTTGAAAAGCATATATTTTACATAATACATGCACTTACCCATAAAAATCATGTCCTGTATTTTAAAAATTAATATAAAATACATAAAAATCGGCTGACTTTGACATAGTGTGAGCGCGTAAAGGACCGAGATCCCCTGACCGAATTACAAAGTACATTTGATATGGCGAAAGAGTTTATCTGAAAGGTCATTACATACGGAAATACAGCTGGATTCTTGAAGGTACGGGAAAACTTAAATTCTAATAAAACAAATAACTTAAAAGCTGATCTTTTACAAAGTTTTACGTGTTTGATAATGTATTTGAACACACATTTTATCAAATTTTCGACTATATGTCAGAGACAAAAAAAATCATTGTGACAGCTTATGTTGCATTCATTTTATGTGTTTTACCTGTGTTTTGCTAGATAAAGGCTTTCCTGAAAATTTTACTGAAATTTCATATTTTGAATTTTTCATGAATTTTTTTAGATTGCAAAAATGAAGGGAGGGTGTAATTTTTCACTCTATTGACATCTTCTTCAAAACTGCTGAAGGGATTTTGATGAAATTTCCTTGGAAGCAAGTACTTTAGATCAACTATTAAATTTGTTCATTTTGGCCAAATTGGCTAAGGGGTGATTCCAGGATGGGGCAAAAGAGGCCTCACCGGGTACCCCTCTTTGAAAATCTTCTCCAGAACCACTGCATGGATTGAAAAACTAATTGCATCTGAGTGATTTACATGGACGTATGATTCAATTTTCTGTATTTGGAATAAATTGGAAATGATTCTTTTCTGGCTTTGTGATTTTCAGCCATTTTCAACTCTCCTCCACTCACAAGGAATTGAAGGAGTGTTATAATGATTTGTAAATTGAGATTCCCATGTTTGTAAGATCCCAACACAGTTCAGGTGAGCGATGTGGCCCATGGGTCTCTTGTTTATCTTTTGATTTATGCCACACTCAACAGTTTTTCAGTCATATGGCAGTGGCTAGTTTTTGTTGATGGAGTAGAGAACCAGGTTACATCTGTTCCTGATCAGTTTTCTGCAAGTAAACTGGAAACTTTCTCACAAAAATCAGCTTAGGTTCCAGCAGAGCTTGAACCTGTGCTGACCAGAAGTGATATGTTTAAAAAAAGTTTTGCCAGTAATAAGTGAAATTAAGGTGATAAAAACAAAGATACATGAATACTAGTAATACATGTACAGTATGATGACAAGCAGTCAGTTACTCTAGTCATGTCATTTTAATGTTATGCTTTATTACCTAAATTTTAAACTAGTCCAGGTCAAGAAAGGGTTTACAATTTAAGACTCCACCCATCCAGGTTATATGGATTTGTCTATACTTTGCAAATTATGGTGGTTGAAAATTTAAAGGGAAGGGTCAGATGAGAATAGGTATTTTCTTTTGGTACAGAATATACTACAAGTTGTAAATATGTGAAAATTTGAGGTAGAAATGCAACAGCAACCTATACTTTTGATTGGATATTTTATTATCTAAAATATTGATCTTTCATGACAGGTTACTAGATTAAATATACATGGGAGAAACATTGACCTGAAACTTCGTGAATTATCATTGAGCCCTATGGGAAAATATTTGATGATGTCTGTTCTTTATGCAGCTTAGGTATATGTGTGCTGGCTTTATGTAGCTTAGGTATACATGTTGCTCGCTTTATGTAGCTTAGGTATACATGTGCTGGCTTTATGCAGCTTAGGTATACATTTGCTGGCTTTATGTAGCTTAGGTATATGTGTGCTGGCTTTATGCAGCTTAGGTATACATGTGCTGACTTTATGCAGCTTATGTATAATGTGTGCTGACTTTATGCAGCTTAGGTATACATGTGCTGGCTTTATGTAGCTTAGGTATACATGTGCTGGCTTTATGCAGCTTAGGTATACATGTGCTGGTTTTATGCAGCTTAGGTATATGTGTGCTGGCTTTTATATAATGCAGCTTAGGTATACGTGTGCTGACTTTATGCAGCTGAAGTATACGTGTGCTGGCTTTATGCAGTTTAGGTATATGTGTGCTGGCTTTATGCAGCTTAGGTGTAATGTGTGCTGGCTTTATGCAGCTTAGGTATACATGTGCTGGCTTTATGCAGTTTAGGTATGCATGTGCTGGCTTTATGCAGCTTAGGTATATGTGTGCTGGCTTTATGCAGTTTAGGTATACGTGTGCTGGCTTTATGCAGCTTAGGTATATGTGTGCTGGCTTTATGCAGCTGAGGTGTAACAGGAAAGTAATCAAATATGTAATTGATGCAAATAAGGCACAGAATATTCTAAAAAGCCGTTCACAGGGTGTAAAGTAAACAAAATGCCCAGCACCATCATTTCCTGTGAACTGGTTTCTAATCTTTACACATATCAATCAGTTTAAAAACTACCTACTTTGTTTAATGTAGGCCAATATTCCCAAGAAGCCTAGAGTAGACTACATATTTCACCACACAAGATTGCACATTTATTGCTTGGGGTAAAAATTTCCACAATTTTTTGGTTATTATTTCCTGTTTTATCACTATTAAAATCTTTCACCTGTGATTTTATTGTCTTTTATATTGTCAGGTACTTGATAACAAAATAATAAACAACAAGGTTTGACATCAGCACTAGTCTGCCAGTCCGAGACTACATGTAGTTATTTTGTATTGGACTTAGTCATTATGCTGTGCTTCAGCTAGTCTGGTTGACTTGTTAACAATATGTATTACATTACAATAATATGGACATATGAGGAAAGATTAATATATGTTATTGTACAGTTAATACACTAGAATTACCTAATCAATCCCTTCATTTTTTTCAACTCAAACTGGAGATAATCAGAATAGATATCTGAGGTAATTCTGGTAGTTTTATTGTTGTGTATATTTGTGTTATGAGTTAAACATTATTATCATACTTCTTCTGATACTAAATTATATTAAAGTTAATCATCAAAACTATGTTAATCCTAAAATTCACTGGAAATGAATATTTCTCTGTAAAGAAGTACCTTGGTGTGAAGACTTTTTCTCTGTAAAGGAGTACCTTTGTGTGGAAACTATTTTCCTGATGGCAGGGCAATTTGTTTCAGCCACTCAGGGCATTTCTAATTTGACCGTCACAGAACACATGACCAACAAATTTATCACAAATGCAGCGCTCAGGTTTGCCGAGATGAACATGGAAGAATTACAGGATTTATTAGATGCTCACAGTAGGAAAAACACAAAAAAACTTAAAATTTCATCCTGAGTGTATATGTTTGTTTAGTAGAATAAAACAGTTAAAGTATAACATTGAGCAATTTAGCAAGATTACAGAGTAGTTCCCCTTGACTAGACTTATTTTCCTGTGGGAAATTGTTATGTCGTTCACTTATTGAGCTGAGCCCTTGGACACGGAACATTCACAACTTTTATTTATAACTCTTAAGTATGACCCAGTATGGGGAGTCAAATCTGTGACCCTCCGCTAGTGAGTCATTTGCTATACCACTACCCATGTGACAGATTAGATTATAAAATTTAAAAGCAAAGTTTTGAAAAAAAATTGTCTGCATGTAATGATTCATCGCAAAATTTGTTATAATCATTGTCCAAATCTCTGATCTGGAAAGTGGGCAATGTAACAGGAAAACAATAAGTGCATGTACATGTACTTGTATATATAAATAGAGGCACAGACTTGCAGGCTTGAAATTAATTGAATTATACAAATGTAGAATACTACATTTATATGAAGATGTATTCATGCACTGATGCTTTCCTTTCTTACATTTTGGATATTGAGATTCACAATTTCTTGAACATCTAACTTGTCAAGATTCAAAGGAATTCAGCAAATTCAAATTGTACATATGTTTTGTTGGTTTTTAATCTGAGTATTGAAAACTAGGGATCTAAACAGAAATCAAATAACTATATTTGTCATTGTTCATGTACAAATGTTAGTAACTAGTGAAGTGAGTAATTTCACCTCAGAAATGTTGAATTGCTTTTATCATTTGTAAGAATTTAGTATAAAGTGACAGCAGATACAGAATTTATAATGCATCACTGGTGTTATTTTTAATAAAAATACAACATGATGAAAATGTATGAATCAATATAATCAGTTCTTGGATATAGAATTTAAAAGGAAACTTTAAAATATGATGTTTATTGCTATTGACTTCTAAATATTACACTATATATATATATAATATGTAATCTTGACATGTAAGAACACAGCTTGTGTGTTTTAATGGGGCCTCATGCAGGTTAAAAGACACTCAAATTATTTTAAGATTACAAGATTTATGGTAAATTTAGCATAAAAAAAATATTTTAGGTATTTTGGTTGATATTATGTAGATATTCCAAAATGTCCAATAATATGCCTATAACATTATAATTTCTCAATCCAAATATCTAGAATGGGGGAGGGGAATCTACCATAAGCAATCTGCGATGGTATTTTAACTCCACCCCCTTATTTTTCAAATACGGAACTTTTATCAGCATCTTTGGTTGATATTATGTAGATATGCTTTAATGTCCCATAATTTGCCGTTGACATGACAATTTTTCAATCCAAATATGAAGAAAGGGAGGGGAGTTAATCTACTATAGGGATTAAATTACCATGGAGTAAAAATACCATAGGACTCCGGGGTTAAATTATCCTGAATTTCAGCCATGGTGATTTAACCCCCCTAATTTTTCCCAATAATAAAAATAAATAACCTGTTTTTAACTAAATGGGCTTTAAATACATGTACTTCTAACAAATTAGTTTTTACATTTTGACTGGTTAATACCAAAAATATCTATGTAAAACCAACGGGGGGTGGGGGGGGGAGGAGGAGTTAATCTACCATAGGCAATCTGCCATGGTATTTTACCCCCTTCCCCCACTCCTGTAATTTTTCAAATACTGAACTTTTATAAGCATTTTTGGTTGATATTATGTAGATATGCCAAAATGCCTAATAATATGCCTGAAAATGAAGAAAGGGCGAGGGGTAATCTACCATAGGCAATGTGCCATGGTATTTACCCTGTCCCCCTAATTTTTCAAATACTGAACATTTATCAGCATTTTTATTGATATTATGTAGATATGCCATAATGCCAAATAATATGCCTATAACATTACAATTTTTCAATCCAAATGTGATGAAGGGGGGGGGGGGGGGGGGGTAATCTGCCGTAGGCAATCTGCCATGGTATTTTATCCCCCCGAATTATCAGCATTTTTGGTTGATATTATGTAACTATGCCATAATTTCCCATAATATGCCTACAACATTTTATTTTTTTCATCCACAAATGAAGAAAGGGTGGGAGGATTAATCTACTATTTGAAAAATTAGGGGGAGGGGGGAAAATACCATGGTAGATTAACCCCCACACTCCCTTTAGTTATTTTGCGATTGAAAATTCATGATATTATAAACATATTACAGGACACTGTAGCATAGCTACGGAATATCAGCTAAGAAACCTAATAAATGTTCAGTATTTAAAAAATTAGGGGTGGGGGATGTTAAAATACCATGGCAGATTGCCTATGGTAGATTAACCCCAACCCCCTTCTTCATATTTGGATTGGAAGATTGTAATGTTATAGGTATATTATGGAGCATTGTAACATATCTACAGAATATCTACCCAGAGTGCTGATAAAAGTTCAGTACAGTGAAACCTGTATGTAAAGACCTCTTTATTGGCCTTAGGGACATAACAAAACCAGTCTGTATAGGTAGGTGGTCTTTATAAAGAGGTTGATTTGTACACAAATGGTACTATTGGGGACAGCAAAAAACAGTCTTTATGACCAGGTGGTCTTTATACACAAGTGGTTGCTAAAGCAGGTATTACTGTATTTGAAAATTTGGTGGGGGAGAGGGGTTAAAGTACCATGGCAGATTGCCTATGGTAGATTAACCTCCCCTTTTCTTCATATTTGGATTGAAAGATTATAATGTTATGGGCATATTATAGGACATGGTAGCATATCTACAGAATATCAACCTAAAAATGCTAATAAAAATCAGTATTTGAAAAATTCGGGAGGGGGTTAAAATACCATGGAAGATTACCTATGGTATATTAACTCCTCCTTTCTTAAGATTACAAGTCTTTAAATAAAACAAATTTTTTTATTAAAAAAAGAAAGATCAGAATGCTTTTATGTCATACAGACAGTACATGTACATACTGATTTTACTGTTACTGTTATTTTGGGGAAAACTGGAAGTGGGGGGGTAATCTACCATAGGGGGTTAATCTACCATGGATGATTCCTATGATATTTTAACCCCAAGGTTAAATTACCATGGAGGGGGTGTTAATCTACCCTATGACACCAGATGAGTGGATTTCCTTTTGAAGTCAGCCAGGTGTCAGCAGAAGTTGTTGAAATGGTTGATGACACTTGTGTGGAGTTCAGTATAGGTCGTTTGCTCTTCACTGAAACTAAGGTTTAGTAATTTTTTGCAAAAACTACATAATTTATATATTTTAAATGCTCATCATTGTTATTTTAAAGGTTATACAAGCCATAATACTGTAAACATAAACAGTTTTCAAACCACATGGTTACCTAAAAATAGTCAATGTGCCTGCTATTGTCCAATTAACATAGTGGAATGTGAGTTTAACATATTTTGTTTGTTTTTATGTCGTTTTATATCCATCACACCAAGAATACTACGAATAAGATAAAATTATTTCAGTAAAATAGTTTTTTGCATTATATTAAACTTGATTCAGACTTATGATTCCGAATTTTTTGTTTTCAGTTCATTAAAAAATAATTATGAATTTATGATATAATCCCGTGCCAGTCTTCTGTCATATGGTCCAGAGTTTCTGACTTGCATTCAACCTACTTACATGTATGCATGAATCAGAAAGAATTATGGGTGGTGTTTTATCAACTCTGCATTTACCTACACAGACTTTTTCAAAATTTTGTATTGCAGTAAATGGGTAAAAGTTTTGTTAGCAAACCAAAAATTTGCATATTCACAATTCAGTTATGTATGGTAAAATTAAAAACATTGCTGTAAAATTCAAATTTGATGATTAAGTGAAATTTAAGAAATTTGATAAAACCCAGTTTCAATGGAGAGCAAACAGACTATACATTTAATCCTCTGTATTTTATACTGACTTCTACCATAACTTGTGTTGTTATACCACTCTCAAGCAGTGGTATAAACAAAGCTGCAGTTAGTTAACATTTACAAACAAGGCATCGCAGATGATACTAATTCCCTCGCGACAGAATCGTGATGATGAATGTGAATTATAAATTGAACAGGGGAAAAATTAAAATTGTTTTACAAAGGGGAATAACTGACATTGGAAGCAAGAGTTAAGGTTCTTGCACACTGCACTCTGCCTCGATGACATGTATGAAGTTTGATGAAATTATCATGCATGGTTTGAGAGTTATGCTCCGGACAAATATAGTACGTACATACTTAGGTATGGGCAGACAGGGCTCAACCTAGACTCAGAAAGTTAAGAGCCAAAACATTAGCCAACCAAGATAATTTTTAGCCAATGGAAATTTTGGTTAGCCAGGCAAGTGATCATTTATGTCAAATAACATGGTTGTGACAAGGGAAAACTACATATATATGTACATGTGCCATAATGTAGCACATTATTTGTGTATATATATATATATATATATATATATATATATATATATATATATATATATATATATATATATATATATATATATATATATATATATATTATTAATATTAATTCCCTAAACAAATTCTACCATACTTTCCTATAATCCTCAGTACCAAAACCACCAAACTTGTCCTAAAAACTTTTATCATTTTTTTTTAAACCACAAATTTCAAAAGAATTCCCATAAAATAACACTTATCTTCATGTCTATAGGTACATGTATGTCTATTCTACCAAAAACTCATGTGCTACCACCATAGGTGTCTTAAGAACTTCATTAGATTTCTGCATGAGTTTTGTCATATATGTAGATCAGATAATGCCATTGGTGTTTGAAACAAAATGCTTCTTTAGTCTACTGTACTTTTGAAAAAAAGACCATCATTAAAGGAAAACTGTTAGATCTTTCATTGTTATTAATTGTAGATGATTTTCTAAACAGAGGTCTGAATATATCTTACATTGAAAAAAAATCTGGGCCCCTGAAATCTTAAGGGTCCAGGTGTCCTCTGGATAAAAATGTTAAGCTCTACCCATGATATATATATATAAATGTATATATATATATATAAATAAATAAATATATTATATATATATATATATATATATATATATATATATATATATATATATATATATATATATATATATATATATATATATATATTGGGTAAACTAAATGGACACTTATGCTCTTTTTATCAATTACAAAACTATAGAAATATGGACATTTGTATATGAAAAACTGGGGAAATGAAATGTGTTCAATATAAAATGCCACTATAAATTGTAAAAAGTGCTTTCAGGTATAACATAATTTAAAAAGTGATATCAGATACAACATAATGTACATAGTGACATCAGATACAAATGTAAAAAGTGATACAGCATAATGTAAAAAGTGATATCAAATACAACATAATGTAAAAAGTGATATCAAATACAACATAATGTAAAAAGTGATATCAAATACAACATAATGTAAAAAGTGATATCAAATACAACATAATGTAAAAAGTGATATCAAATACAACATAATGTAAAAAGTGATATCAAATACAACATAATGTAAAAAGTGATATCAAATACAACATAATGTAAAAAGTGATATCAAATACAACATAATGTAAAAAGTGATATCAGATACAACATAATGTACATAGTGACATCAGATACAAATGTAAAAAGTGAAACAAGATAATGTAAAAAGTGATTTCAGATACAACATAAGGCCACAACATAGCATAAAATGTGATATCAGGTACATCATAATGTAAAAAGTGATATCTGATACAACAAAATGTGAAAACAAAATGTAAAAGTGATATCAGATACAACAAAATGTGATAACATAATGTAAAAAGTGATATCAGATACAAATGTAAGATTTATATCAGATACAACATAATTAAAAACATGATTTCAGATACATCAAAATGCCACAACATAATGTAAAAAGTGATATCAGATACAACACAATGTAAAAAGTGATACCAATTACAACATAATGTCACATTTACATAGTATAAAAAGTGATCTCAATTATAACATAATGTCACATTTACATAGTATAAAAAGTGATCTCAATTATAACATAATGTCACATTTACAATGTACTTGATGTAAAAAGTGATATCAGTTACAAATAATGTCAAATTTACATAATATAAAAAGTGATATCAGCTACTACATAACATGAAAAGTAATATCAGAGACATAATATAATGCAACAATATAATATAAATACTGTTATATAGAATATAATGTTTTTATCAGATATAATATTATGTCATGATATAATATAAAAATATCAGACATATCATAATTTATCATGTCTGTACTAGTATGAGTACATTTATATATGTGATACTGACACGCCCCCATGCATTAATTATTCTCGTAATGCACCCCCATGCATTTAATATTCTTGTAATGCATCCCTGTTCAGAACTTCTATATTTATATTGCGATCAATGAAAAGAAAAAAGAATTTCGAGTGTCATTTGTTTTCGATACATTTCATCATCTGCTCCTTCGGTGTTTTTAATTCTGAATATTGGAATGAGAAAGTATGATGTTATTGTTTTATCTTGTTATGTGTTATAATTTTTAATTAAGACACATGATAAAAAGTTTGTAATACGACCATTTTGATATCATACTCCTTCTCATCCCATGGTTCCTGATATCAGCTTTAGGGCTGTATATAGTGTTAAATAAAGGAATGGTAGATACAATGAAAACAGGACAAGATATAGAGACATTATTCAAAGTTTCCAGAATTATTTGACTTGATTTTGGTTTCCTTTAGGCAAGTCATGGATTTATTACTAAGCATCCCTGGGCAGAAACTGTTAAAGCTTTCATCAATTTGGACTCAGCTGGAGCAGGGGGCAAGGAGACTGTGTTTCAGACAGGTAATTGTTATATCCTCTAAATTATTTCTGGGTAATTGTTATATCCTCTAAATCATTTCTGGGTAATTGTTATATCCTCTAAATCATTTCTGGGTAATTGTTATATCCTCTAAATCATTCACAGGTAATTGTTATATCCTCTAAATTATTTCTAGGTAATTGTTATATCCTCTAAATCATTTTCAGGTAATTGTTATATCCTATAATTTATTCCCAAGTAATTGTTATATCCTCTTAATTATTTCTAGGTAATTGTATATCCTCTAAATTATTTCCAGGTAATTGTTATATCCTCTAAATTATTTACAGGTAATTGTTATGTCCACTAAATTATTCACAGGTAATTTCATGTAGGACAGTTTGGAGAGGAATGTCTATAATTTCATGTCGTAATAAACATGAGAAACTGAATGATTCCAAGTTTTTTCAATTGTAAATAGGTTTGATATTATATGTTTATGTGAATGTTGAGTAGATGATGGTGATGTTTTTTAAATACCAGGCTATAATTCACTTGTTTTTCCATGTTCTAAGATCTAAATGAAGATGTATCACTGTAATTATTTACAGGTAATTGTCATATCCTCTAAATTATTTACAGGTAATTTATTGTCCTCTAATTATTTACAGGTAATTGTTATACCCTCTAAATTATTTACAGGTAATTGTTCTATCCTCTTAATTATTTACAGGTAATTGTTATATTCTCTAAATTATTTAAATGGTAATTATGTCCTTTAAATTATTTACAGGTTATTTTTATGTCCTATTAATTTCTTACAGATAATTATGAACTTCTAATTATTTACAGGTACATGTATTTGTTATATCCTCTAATTATATACAGGTAATTGTTATATCCTCGCATTTATTTTGAAATCAGAATGTGGCAAGACTGGTAATTAGTCCCCCACTGGTTATATGATTATACCTCAATAATAATATAAGCAGTTACTTTCCTTACCTGGTCTAATAAATAGGTCTTACTGTATGTTTAAATATATCAGTCTATTACATAAATGATACATAGGTATATGAGGTTTATAATTTGACCCTCAATTTATAGGTCACCTCTGTTAAGAGGTCACTTTCACGATTTCCCTTGTGTGACCACTTAATATACATGTATGTTAGACTATATTTGGAAAAAAATAATTTGCTGTATAATTGTTTGTTCTAAGATTAAATTCAATAAATGCTTGGGTGATTTGTTCATTATTTTTAGCAGATTTACTAATAAAAACTTACACAAATATGACATTTTCAGGTCCAGAAAATCCCTGGCTTGTATCAGCATATGAAAAAGCCGCACCTCATCCAGCAGGTAATATCTTTGGACAGGAAATTTTTCAGAGTGGAGCTATCCCATCAGATACGGACTACAGAATATTCAGAGATTTTGGTCATATACCAGGTATATCTCAGTTTTAAAATGTCATTTCACTTTGGCTATAAGTCCAATGTTAAACTGGAATTAAGATTAAAAATTTGGAGAAGTTAAACTTGTGAAAAATGTGATATTCTAAAGAGTAATGGCCCTTGACAAAGCAATAGATTTTCTATCTTGAATTATATAGTTTGTTTACCTTAAAGGTCTATAGACACAAAAACATTTTTTTTGTGTATATATTTGTGTTTTGTCCATATAAACAATAACTCAAAACCCTGAATGTTGAAAACGGCACAGGTATCAACATATTTACCTTTAATCGCCTAAAAATGCATAGGCTCCAAACAGCTCACTTTGGCAACGATCAGGAAATCTTGGAGCACTTGATTTGTGACATAAAATCTGTCATGCCTGCAATTACCGAAAGGTCCATGACTGGCGATTTCGCTCAGTAAGGTTGTTAATTTTATTTTGAATGGCAATATGCTTTGCAAAATGTTTATGTAAAGTTATTATCTTCCCATTAATTACACTTCTGAGTGATTTTCTATTTTCTAGTAATCTGAGATTGAAGATTAAAAAATGATTTTTACTCATAACGACAATAAATACAAATGGAGTTGTGTAATATTCAAGGCAACCACAGATGAATAAGTTCAACATATAGGTTATTGTCATCTTGTATCCATCATAACTCGTACCTAAGTGAATTGGTTTACTCATACCCTTGTTTTAGCTGAATCGTGCCCAACGATTAACTCATTCATGCCCATCGCCTGTTTGATTGTAGAATAATTTTTGAAGGTATACATGTATTTACCAACAAGGTAATTACCATAATGCCATTTGGTATTGAATTGACATACAACTATCTGTGGAGATGAATTGGCTTCAGAAGTATTTCGCTGACAGAGGTATTGTCCACTTCACAAAACGTGATAGGTGGATGATGATTCTACTCAAATTTTGTTTATTACAATTTTTATTGAAAAAAAAACTTTATATTTCCCACTGGATACTCATAGGTAGGATAACAGGAAAGAATGATCATTCTTGTCAGTGTAGATTTAATGTCGCTTTTTTCGAGCTTTTGGCGATTTGATTATGGTTTCGAAAACAAAGAAATTTAGAACCCCCGAATCGGCAACAGAAGTTATTGCAAAGTCTGTTGATCTAATACAATTCTGTAATTGTCTAATAGCCTCGACCTGATTAGCTGACGAATGCGCGAGCACTGTTTACTGTTCGCATTGGTTAAGGCTTTATGAATAATAAAAAATATGCAGGGTGATTTCGGGCACATGACACTACAGGTAGGAAAGAGCATAGCGAATCTGGACCGTGGTTTTATGAAGATATGGCTTCCTATACTGTTTGTTTACAGTTCATGGCAAATTTAGGAATCACTATGTCCGATTTTTCAGTTGTTTATATGACAGGAGAGAAAACTGTCGTGTAAATTAGTAGTTGTTTTAGAGGAACCTTTAAAGGAACATACTGTTAGTAGGATCGTCATTGCGCGTAGTAAACTTCTCGTCCATTGGCCTCTGTCGTCCGTTGACCTCTGTCGTCCGTCGTCGTCAATCTGTTAACTTTTGCATTTAAACATTTTCTTCTCAAGAACCAGTGGGCCAATTTTAACAAAACTTGGCATATAGCATCCCCATGTGAAGCCGCATAAAGTTTGCAAATGAAAAAGAGATACGACCAATAGGGGCCCAGTAAAAGAGGCCTAAAAGGACCAAAATTTGGTACATTTTTAAAATTCTTCTTCTCATGAACCAATGATCGGATGATTTTCATATTTTGTATGCATGATTGTTAAGACAACATCTACAAAGTTTGCTAACAAAAATGAAATATGTCCATAAACGAGCCACTAGGGGTGCTTCAGTAACACAGGGTATATTTGTATTACAAATTGTTTAATAACTCAAAACTGATCAACTTTTTCTATACAAAGACATATGAGAAAGTTGTTCAGAATTATATGAGGATCATTTTGACAAAATTTCAAGGTCATAGGGTTAAAGGTGAAGGTCACAGGCACTTAAGCAGGGATTGACATTAACTTTAAAATCTACTTGCCCTTCGGGCAAGTAAAACTCAAAACTGACTTGTCCGAATTTGAATCTTGGTTGCCCGAATGTCAGGCATTTGAAATACATATAATAATAAAGATTGAAATAGACCTGTGAAATGTACTTTATTCAGTTGTTCCTTCAACAATGCATGAAAGAAAAGAACAAAATGATAAATTGAACTTCGCTAAAATAGAGGTTTTCTCTACATGTAAGTCTATTCAATGTTAAACATTGTCCCAATTGAAAAAACAGTCAATGCTGCAAAAATATGTATCAGTAAGAACCAGTAATTGAAAGTGTCTTTTCAACTTTAAACAGAAGATCCAAACAATTGCTTTAATTGTGCATGTAACAGTGAGCTTATCAAATGTTCTATCTATTCACTGTTGGATTATAGTTCAGCATGAAATTCAATAAATCATCTTCAAGTGTGTCAGTTTCATGTTGGGTCTCAAAATTTGGTCTTCTTTGCCTTTGGCCACTTGACCACCACAACTGTACTGCCTCTTCAGCATTATAATCATCCAAGGAAGGGCCCTCTATGGATACAACCAAAAGGTGATTCATCATGTGAGTTGTCAGTCGAGATCTCCAGTCTGACTTAATTCTCTTTAAACAAGAAAACCCTCTCTCACAAAACAGCACTAGCTACTGGAATGACCATAACAACCTCAATTAGTGATAGTATATTTTTAAACCTGTCACTATTGCCCATGAATAGGGAGCCAAAAGAAATGTCATGTGCTGGGTTATTGAGCATTTTGTTGCCCAAGTGTGCTTTCACTTGGGTCCACTCTGAGGAATTAGATCCCTTTGGCATTGTTGATTATCCAAGAATAATCCAAAATGATTCAACTAAGAGCTGAATGGATTCATTTCCAAATGTGGCTAAACCCCGTCTAGTTTGGGGCCATTCCTTTAAATCAAATACTCTCTGCAGGCTTGAAGTATGGGTTTTGTTGGATCACTGGGATTCTCTAACCTACCATTTATTTTATCTAGTACTGTGTCTATGGCACCCTGAAAATCATTGTAATCTCTATTAGGATCATAGTAACGAAGATTTGTAGTTTTATATTTGCATTCTGTGCCATGATGACCAAGGTTTCTAGAAACAAATGCAGCTGTGTCCCTTGTTTTGTATCAGTTCAAGATTTGCAGCTTCAAGAGCATCTAAAAACTGTGTGCAAGTTGCACCACTGGCTTGCAGCTTCAGACTCAGTGTACTAATAATCGTAACACCCTCCAGTCTCTCATTTTTTGAGCAACAAAGTTAGCTCGACCTTTCACTTCAGCTGTTGCTTTACCTGGTGCAGACTGAGAAACATGCTCAAAGTGAGTTAGTATCACTTCATAGCTAGCAAGTAGTGCTTTGATCCTTGTGTAGGTGTGGCATCCATCTGGTTCCTTGAAGCCTGGTTGGTTTAATAATTTTTTCATCCATGGATTCTGCAATAGATCTAAGTTCTCGTAGTGCCTTGGGAGAATAATGATAATGTTTGAAAACCTATTCAATATATCATAGATTGTATTAAGCAGGGGTGTATTTTTCAGTGCATTCAAGACCCCCAATTCTAGCCTGTGAGCTACGCAATGAATATTCATTACATATGGTCTGTCAGCACTCAATCTAGTGGCAACACTATCTTTAGCACCCAGATTTACACTTGCACCATCACAACCAGCACCTACCAGTTTGTCCTTCCAATTTTCACAACCATACTTAACCATTGCTCTATCAATAGCTTCATACACACCTTGAGCAGGGCGTGCTCAAGATCCTCCAAGCCAATAAAGTAATCAGTGGGAATTCCACTCTTCAGCACACGACAGTAAATTATTTCTACCTCACTCACACTGCTATCTGTTGCACCATCAAACATCACTGACAGAGCCTTTGCATTTGAATAGAATTCTGAATTTCTGATTTATTCCATCAGCAATGCAAATCTTGTACATGCTTTGTTGGTTTGGTAACTCTTTACTTTAGACAAATCAGACCCATTTTTAATTTGCAGTTTCAGAAGTGTTGGGTACACAGTGAAGGGCATTTCCGATTGCAGTACGCAGTATAAAAAGGGAGCACAAAGGGTGTTTTTTTTCACCAAGTTTTTGTAAACCCTGTCCATGGGACCAGCACATTCATGCTCTGCCTGGAGAGCAGCTGCACATTGCAAGTGCTTTGGCGATGAAAAATGTGACCGTACACAATCTATTCTGTATGTTGTGTTCCCTGTTAAAAATGATGTCGCCCCACTCATACTCTTGTATTTTTTGACAGACAGATCATTCCACGTTCAGTATCAACCAACCCGTCAAACTCGATCTTCCACGAATCAACAAATCCTCTCTTACGTTTCAACTCATACTTCTTCTTACTTTCTTCCTGGCTACACCTTTCTTTCTCTGTTTCTTTATCTTTATTCCCAAAAAACTTGTAACGATGGCTGTTTTGCCATGTTGCACGTTAATGCCCCCAGATGTAACAGCTCTGTTACCAAGACGCTTGCTTCCGAAATTTTGAAGGTTGATCTTTTCGGCCTCCTGGTACACGAAAAAACGTTATCATATAATAATTAGAAACTTTCATTTTTACGCTAAAGATAACGGAATTTTATATCAATTATATAGTTTAAGATCAGAGAAGGACACCAAAATAATATTTTATTTCTCGTTATAAAACGGTATTACGACAGTGTGTGTGTGTTTGTATGCGAGTGTATAAATCAGAGACATATATAACACAAATGGTACACGATAATTTAATAACAACTCAGTTGTTCATCGTTTAGTTTACTTAATTGTGCCCGACCGTATCAAATTTCTGCTTAAAAACGTACACAATTCTCTAGTATTTTTCTAATAAAAACATCAACATTATGATGTTCTCGTATATTTTTCTGAAACCGGAGTTTACTGGTACTTTGGGGTTAAAAGACCAACCACATTATCAATCGTAAACAATGCGCACTGACTGTATTAGCCTAGAAACAGACGACTGAATGAGCGAGAAGTTAGGATTATAAAATGATTTGAGTGTTAATCTACCAAAACAGCCTTATTGTTTATTATAAAACTTATTGGATAAAAAGAAGTACTACACAAATAAATCTTTAAAAAAAAAAAAAAAAAAAAAAAAACACTTGTCCGATCGGGCAACCATCGTAGCGTTTTCACTTGTCCGAACTCGAGTTTCACTTGCCCCGGGCAATCGGACAACCGTTAATGTCAATCCCTGTTAAGTAAATGGAAAATATATGGTTTTTTTGTAAAATTTTCAGCATTTTTGACTACTTCTTCAGGACCAGTTGACCAATTTGAACCAAACTTGACAGGAAGTATAACCATGTAACCCCACATAAATTTTGCCAATGAAAAGTGGCTAGGACCAAACATGGCTGCCATGGCTAAATTTAAATGAATGAGTCAGCAGTTATTTTTTATCTAATACAAATGTACATGTATCTCCAAAATTATCAAAGCTAGAGAAAAAAATTGTTACCTTAAAATGAGGAGCTTGCAAAAATCTACAAATATTTCATTTTGGTGGAAATTGTCGGGTTAACCCTTATGTGAGTTATTTCCCCTTTTTTGTAAATTATTCATGTTTTTGGATGTTTTTTGACATTATCTTGAAAAGTATAATAGTTAAATATTTCAATAGGGCGGAAATTGTCAGGTCACCCCTTTTGGGAGTTATTTCCCCTTGTAGTGGATTTTCATGTTTTTGAGAGTTTTATCCTATTATCTTGAAAAATATAATAGATAGAGAGAAAGTGAAAGAAGCAAAAATGTTCAGCATGCAAAGATCTACAAAAAAAGTCTATAAAGCCAAAATTGTCATGTCGACCCTTATGGGAGTTATTTCCCCTTTAAGTGAATTTTTCATGTTTTTGACAGTTTTGTCCTATTATCTTGAAAAATATAATTGATAAAGAGAAAGTGAAAAGAGCAAAAATGTTCAGCATGCATAGATCTACAAAAAAGTCAATAGGGCTGAAATTGTCAAGTTGTCCCTTATGGGAGTTATTTCCCCATTTAAGCAGATTTTTCGTGTTTTTGGATGTTTTTGACATTATCTTAGAAAGTATAATAGATAGAGAGAAAGTGAAGGAAGCAAAAATGTTCAGCACGCCAAGATCTGCAATACAGTCTAAAGGCCGAAATTGTCAGATCGACCCTTATGGGAGTTATTTTTCCTTTAAGTGGATTTTTCATGTTTTTGGATGTTAATTGACATTATCTTGAAAAGTATAATATCTAATGGAAAGGTGAAAGAAGCAAAAATGATCAGCATGCAAAGATCTATGTTAACAAGGCTAAAATTGCCAGGTTCTTACTTAATGGAGTTATCTCCCTTTAATTGTATTTCTGATGTTTTGAAAATGGGTTCTGTCAATAAATGGTCCACTAGGGGATGCTTGAATAACAAGGTACAGTTGTATACAAAAGGCTCAGGTGAGCTTTTGTGATCACTCCCCATCCATTGTTCGTCCATAAACTTTTCGTATTTTTGACTTCTTCTCTGAAACCACCAAATGATTTTGATGAAACTTGACAGGAAGCAAGTACTCAATGTCCTTTACCAAGTTTGTAGTTTTCAGTCAGATTGGCCCAGAGGTGGATCCAGGGTGGGGCAGAATTAGATCCCAAAAGGTACCCTCATTAAAAAATTTCATCTCCAGAACCACTACATGAATTGAAAAAATGAATTGTTTCTGAGTGATCTTCATGGATGTATTATTCAAATTTCTATTTTTCGTAGAAATCAGAATATTAATTTTTTATGCGTTTTGAGGTCTTTTCATCCTTTGTCATTGTCATTAATTTTTGCATGGTTTCCTCAATTATCTCCCCTTGCATTCATAATGATGCATTAAAGTGTTTTATTTGTGCCAGAAGTTTGCCGAAATTTGATTTCTAGAATTTTTGATGAATTTCTTAAAACAGCAATATTTATGTTTCTTGTCCAGATCAGCCTATATGTACATATTCTTCTTAGTCTTCTTTCCACATTTGTAGATGGTTCTCAGGTGAGTAATTGAGGCCCTCTTGGGTCTCTTGTTTATTATTATTTTTCGTGGTCTATTTTATAATTGACATAACTTACACACTTGTATAATGACTGAGTTTAAATCATTTCAAAAGCTGTGGTAAACATTGTAATAGTGTGTAAAGCCAGTGACGCCCCTGGTAAACTAAAAAATAAAATAATAAAAAAAACATTGACGTTTTGTTTCAGAAATGAGGCTAAAGTTAAGTAGATCGAATTACAAAAACTTAATACAAAATACAATTTTATTCAAATAGACAGAATTTCTAATGTAGAAAAGTGAACATAAAAAGTGAATGAAAACATACCATTTATATCAGCGATTATATATCGCTTCTTGTCTTAATCGATTTTTCTATTTCATTCAAAGATTTAAAATAAATTCAATTTCATAAATTTATACGTAAGGCAGTAACAAATGATATCCAAACTGATAATCAAAGAAATATACCATACATTTGTTATGTGCACTTTAAAGTTAACTTCATATGGATATTTAAGACTAATGTTTTTAATTTATTGTTGTTGTTTTATTTTATGTATTATATTTAATTGTGGAAATTTTAAGTTTTGCATGACAAATTCCTGTCGAGATATTACATTTCTCCTTCTTAGGACTATACGTATACGTATGTCCACACACAAAGATATTTATACACAGACAACATATCAATGGGATTATATTTTACTACCCATAGCACCAGAGTTCACTTCAAAGAACACAGTGCTGGCCAAGACCCCGATTGAGACGATTGAGATGAGACATCCTGTAGATCTTCTCACAAATAACTTTATTAGGGAGGTGTGAAAACTGACTACACAATACTTGATTATCAGTATCTTCATTAGGCTAAATGAATGTTAAGTCACATAGAAAATAGCGATGGCTTATAGATCAAGAGATATATGTTAGGCTTTATATATCAGTGATAGCTCTAAAATAAAAATAATAACTGGGTATAAAATAAATAATTCAGCTATTAAGAATGATATTCTAGAAAGAAAGAAGAAAAATACATGTACAGTAAATCTAGGCTTTTAATCTTACAACATTAAGCCTTGCACCAGACTAGCTATTATACAGTTTTTATTAGGTCACCTGACCGAAAGGTCCTGGTGACCTATAGCGATCACTCTTCGTCCGTCGTCGTCCGTCGTGCGTCGTGCGTTAACTTTTGAACATTTTCATCTTCTATTCAAAAACCAGTGGGCCAATTTCATCAAAACTTGGTAAGAAGTATCCCCATGGGAAACTCCTTCAAGTTTGTGAATATAAAGGGTCAGACTCTTAAAGGGGCCCCATAAGGGGTCAAAAAGGGGTAAAATTAGGAAAATCTTTAAAAATCTTCTTCTCAAGAACTAACAATGGGAATGACTTCATATTTGATATTTAGCATCTTTAGGGGGATGTTTACAAAGTTTGTGAAATAAAAAATTATCTGATGAAAAACGGCCCCACTAGGGGGCGTGAAATCGGGCAAAAATTCAAAGTTGTCAGATTTCAACCAAATTTTGGTAGAAAGCATCCCCCAGGAAAGGCAATCAAAGTTTGTGTAGCAATAAAAGAT
Organism: Atrina japonica; assembly: GCA_030159075.1. Lineage (NCBI taxonomy): Eukaryota > Metazoa > Mollusca > Bivalvia > Pterioida > Pinnidae > Atrina > Atrina japonica. The sequence goes on along the minus strand of BROG01000506.1, from coordinate 201,831 downwards.
TCTGATCCTTTGGGGGCCAATAAGGGGGTAAAAAGGGCCAAATATTGAAATCTTCTTTAATGGACTTCTTCTCAAGAATCACAAGGCCAATTTCAACCTAAGTTGGCAGGAAGCATCTTCATGTGAAGACGCTTCATGTTTGTGAAAATTGTGGAGTTATGTCCCCTTAGATCCTCCAAAGCAGCCTTAAAGGGGTAAAATAAGGAAAACGTTTAAAAATCTTCTTCTCAAGAACCAACAATGGGAATGACTTCATATTTGATATTTAGCATCATCTTGGGGGAGGATTACAAAGTTTGTGAAAAAAAAAATTTATTTGATTAAAAACGGTCCCACCAGGGGGCACTGAAATCAGCCAAAAATTCAAAGTTGTCAGATTTCAACCATATTTAGTAGAAAGCATCCCCCAGTAAAGGCAATCAAAGTTTGTATTAAAAAAATATGATTGTGACTCTTTGGGCTCCATAAGGGGGTAAAAGCGGGCCACATATGGAAATCTTTAATTGAATTCTTCTCAAAAATCTGTTGGTCAATTTCAACCTAACCAGGCAGGAAGCTTCCCCATGTGAAGACCCTTCAAGTTTGTTAAAATTGTGGAGTTATGCCACCTTAGATCCTTAAAATTCCTTAAAGGGATAAAATTAAGAAAATGTATAAAAATCTTCTTCTTAAGAACCAACAATGGAAATGACTTCATATTTGATATTTAGCATTTCTAGGAGGAGGATTACAAAGTTTGGAAATGAATAAATTATTTGATGAAAAACGACCCCATTGGGGGGGGGAGCGCTAAAATCAGCCAAAAATTCAAAATGTCTGATTTCAACCAAATTTGGTAGAAAGCATTCCCAATAGTGAAGGCAATCAAAGTTTGTATAGAAAAAAAAGGTTTAGGGGTCAAAGTTCAAGTTAGAATTACAGGAGGATCATAGGCATATGCATTTGAAAGTTGTAGGGACTGATCAGAGACGCCAATTTCTCTGAGAAACTCCGATTTTGTTTAAACAAACACCGCGCCTTTGATTGATGAAAAATTTTCTCCGATAATCTGCGGTTGTTTTTATAGTGTACAAGAAATTGCATTCACGCCATCTGAGTAGGGCATTATTCGCCAATACACCGGTCGCCCGACTAGTAACTCCTCTGGCCTTTTCGTTATTAACGAAACAGAGATAGGAGAATTATTAAATGCCACCGGTAGCCTAAAATTGCATTGTCAATGGTGCAAATTTTGTATAAACACTGCTATAAGCCTCATGGCCAATGCTGGACAGGCACAAAGGTTTCGGCACAAGTAGAGATGGACAACATATGTGACGGAGAAATGCTGGAAGGCATTGGTAGCCCTATGTCACCCAGAAAAACAAACAAGTCGGTGCATGACCAGACCTATCTTAATTAAGTTGTTTATAGTGTAATTTGTCTAATACTCTGAGATTTGTTTAGTAGGTATAATAAAAATATAAAAATGAATTGCTGCTTGCTTTGAGTGAATTTTATTGCACAATCAGGTAAACCACGCAATACCACATACATGTGTCAATACAAATAAATTTATGTTGTTAGACATTATTCAAACACAATTTTGCAGTCCCTAAAGAGTCTTGCATGATTCCCTTTCTTAAAGTTGGCCTTAACATGTCAATCACTTAATTTAAGCGATTGTTGCTCTTTTACTCAGGTGACCGTTAAGGCCCTTTGGGCCTCTTGTCTTAATACTGCTAAACACCACATGTACGTCACCTCCTGTTTAGCAGACCTAGCAGAGTATTTGATAAAGGGAAACTACACTTTCTAACCTAACATTTTGTTACCTTTTTCCACCTGGTATGTGTAAAAGGAGGGGTAAAAAAAATTATTTGTACATAACACTTAGGTTTTATGTTTATCTAACCATAAATATATCAAAATCAACATAGAATTTTCATGTCTGTTGACCTTTCACAACATTCATCTAATAAAAATCTACTCACAATCATGTAAACTAAAACTTTGAACACTTACACAGTAAGAGACAACACAGTAAGACATACCATGGCAATAATTATATAAATAGTCAGTTGATTAAAATAGTTGAATCTATGTTACTGTCTGACAGAGATGTACAACTGAACTGGTTAGTAAGGACACCAGTTCATCATCATCAGATTTATTATTTTACCTCAAAATTACATTGTCTATTTAATTACTATATAAGAAGGTATCATTCTAGTAAATTTTTATCTGATACGTTAATCAAGAATTTCTTCAGGTTTGGAATAAGTCAAATTTAATACGATATCTGTGTCAAAGAAAAATACAGCTTAATTTGGAGAAGTGTCATGAGTGTCTTGAACATCAAATGCATCTATTTCATGTCAAAATAATCTTTTCTTTGTTAAAATATCAATTTCATGATCTATATCAATTGTTTTAGAATATATTTAGCTCATGCCAATAAGAAAGTATTTATATATTTATATATATATATATATATATATATATATATATATATATATATATATATATATATATATATATATATATATATATATATATATATATTTATAATTGTTTTGAAATGATTCAAACCTGTGATATTTTCTAAAAATAAAATGCAAACCAGACGTGAAAAGGGGGTTTTTATGAGCAAAAACATCATTTTCCGTTAAAATCAATGCTTCCTTTTTGGGTGAACATAATTTTAAAAAATAAGTTTCATAGATTTATGTGTAAGACATAAATGGTTCGTAGATTTTATATTTTGAACTGAAATACATCAATATCACATCAAATAAGCCATAGACCTTCCATGTGTGTATTTATTTAAAATTAATATGTATTTTTATTGATGTTGTTTATCATTATTATCAAGGAAATTTTAAGTTCTGGATTACACATTCCAGTCGGGATATTGTTATCCCTTTATACAGCTACATATGTCTACACATAAGTGTTATACACAGATATCTTTAATGGGATTATATTTTATTATCCTTTAATACCTCTGGAACATATGTCAGTCTCATATCAATATCGTTATCTACGTTAGACCACATACATTTATGACAGCCTAAGTAGTATATTGATAGAAGATTAATTTTACAAACAAGGTTAAAAAGTAGATCTAGGCCTTTCTACATTTATTTTACTGTAAACAGTAGGCCTATTTAACTTACGTTTAGTATAAGGGTCATGTATCCGCTTTATCGTACCAAGCGGGATATTTGGTAAAGGGGAACTACTCTTTTTAATCCTGCAACTGGTGACCTGTTTTCACCTGTTATAGTTAATCGGGAGTGTAAAACATTTTTCATTTTACTTAAAAGAAAGCATTCATGTGTATCTTAACAAAAACTAAATAAAATCAACAATGAAATTTTGTGTCCATTGACCTTCAATAATAATTTCAGAGTTATCAGGTTGTGTTATTGTCTTGATATATTTTATCCTATTTGTGTACACTGTCTCTATTGATATGAGATCTAGAACAGCTTGTGTCAGTGCCATGATGTAGATTGTCTCTATTGATATGAGATCTAGAACAGCTTGTGTCAGTGCCATGATGTAGATTGTCTCTATTGATATGAGATCTAGAACAGCTTGTGTCAGTGCCATGATGTAGATTGTCTCTATTGATATGAGATCTAGAACAGCTTGTGTCAGTACCATGATGTAGATTGTCTCTATGATATGAGATCTAGAACAGCTTGTGTCAGTACCATGATGTAGATTGTCTCTATTGATATGAGATCTAGAACAGCTTGTGTCAGTACCATGATGTAGATTGTCTCTATTGATATGAGATCTAGAACAGCTTGTGTCAGTGCCATGATGTAGATTGTCTCTATTGATATGAGGTCTAGAACAGCTTGTGTCAGTGCCATGATGTAGATTGTCCATTGATATGAGGTCTAGAACAGCTTGTGTCAGTCCATGATGTGATTGTTTTTATTGATATGAGATCTAGAACAGCTTGTGTCAGTACCATGATGTAGATTGTCTCTATTGATTGTCTAGAACAGCTTGTGTCATTGCCATGATGTAGATTGTCTGTATTGATATGAGATCTAGAACAGCTTGTGTCAGTGCCAGATGTAGATTGTTTTTATTGATATGAGATCTAGAACAGCTTGTGTCAGTACCATGATTAGATTGTCTCTATTGATATGAGATCTAGAACAGCTTGTGTCAGTGCCATGATGTAGATTGTCTGTATTGATATGAGATCTAGAACAGCTTGTGTCAGTGCCATGATGTAGATTGTTTTTATTGATATGGGATCTAGAACAGCTTGTGTCAGTACCATGATGTAGATTGTCTCTATTGATATGAGATCTAGAACAGCTTGTGTCAGTGCCATGATGTAACAGTCTGTATTGATATGAGATCTAGAACAGCTTGTGTCAGTGCCATGATGTAGATTGTCATCTATTGATATGAGGTCTAGAACAGCTTGTGTCAGTGCCATGATGTAGATTGTCTCTATTGGTATGAGATCTAGAACAGCTTGTGTCAGTGCCATGATGTAGATTGTCTCTATTGATAAGAGATCTAGAACAGCTTGTGTCAGTGCCATGATGTAGATTGTTTTTATTGATATGAGATCTAGAACAGCTTGTGTCAGTACCATGATGTAGATTGTCTCTATTGATATGAGATCTAGAACAGCTTGTGTCAGTGCCATGATGTAGATTGTCTGTATTGATATGAGATCTAGAACAGCTTGTGTCAGTGCCATGATGTAGATTGTTTTTATTGATATGGGATCTAGAACAGCTTGTGTCAGTACCATGATGTAGATTGTCTCTATGATATGAGATCTAGAACAGCTTGTGTCAGTACCATGATGTAGATTGTCTCTGTATGAGATCTAGAACAGCTTGTGTCAGTACCATGATGTAGATTGTCTCTATTGATATGAGATCTAGAACAGCTTGTGTCAGTGCCATGATGTAGATTGTCTCTATTGATATGAGGTCTAGAACAGCTTGTGTCAGTGCCATGATGTAGATTGTCTTTATTGATATGAGGTCTAGAACAGCTTGTGTCAGTGCCATGATGTAGATTGTCTCTATTGATAAGAGATCTAGAACAGCTTGTGTCAGTGCCATGATGTAGATTGTTTTTATTGATATGAGATCTAGAACAGCTTGTGTCAGTGCCATGATGTAGATTGTCTCTATTGATATGAGATCTAGAACAGCTTGTGTCAGTGCCATGATGTAGATTGTCTGTATTGATATGAGATCTAGAACAGCTTGTGTCAGTGCCATGATTGATTGTTTTTATTGATATGGGATCTAGAACAGCTTGTGTCAGTACCATGATGTAGATTGTCCTCTATTATGGAGATCTAGAACAGCTTGTGTCAGTGCCATGATGTAGATTGTCTGTATTGATATGAGATCTAGAACAGCTTGTGTCAGTGCCATGATGTAGATTGTCATCTATTGATATGAGGTCTAGAACAGCTTGTGTCAGTGCCATGATGTAGATTGTCTCTATTGATAAGAGATCTAGAACAGCTTGTGTCAGTGCCATGATGTAGATTGTTTTTATTGATATGAGGTCTAGAACAGCTTGTGTCAGTGCCATATGTAGATTGTCAGATAAGAGATCTAGAACAGCTTGTGTCAGTGCCATGATGTAGATTGTTTTTATTGATATGAGATCTAGAACAGCTTGTGTCAGTACCATGATGTAGATTGTCTCTATTGATATGAGATCTAGAACAGCTTGTGTCAGTACCATATGCTCTATGATATGAGATCTAGAACAGCTTGTGTCAGTACCATGATGTAGATTGTCTCTATTGATATGAGATCTAGAACAGCTTGTGTCAGTGCCATGATGTAGATTGTCTCTATTGATATGAGATCTAGAACAGCTTGTGTCAGTGCCATGATGTAGATTGTCTCTATTGATATGAGGTCTAGAACAGCTTGTGTCAGTGCCATGATGTAGATTGTCTTTATTGATATGAGGTCTAGAACAGCTTGTGTCAGTGCCATGATGTAGATTGTCTCTATTGATAAGAGATCTAGAACAGCTTGAGTGCCATGATGTAGATTGTCTAGAACAGCTTGTGTCAGTACCATGATGTAGATTGTCTCTATTGATATGAGATCTAGAACAGCTTGTGTCAGTGCCATTTGTAGATTGTCTGTATTGAATCTAGAACCGCTTGTGTCAGTGCCATGATGTAGATTGTTTTTATTGATATGGGATCTAGAACAGCTTGTGTCAGTACCATGATGAGAATTGTCTCTATTGTATGAGATTAGAACAGCTTGTGTCAGTGCCATGATGTAGATTGTCTGTATTGATATGAGATCTAGAACAGCTTGTGTCAGTGCCATGATGTAGATTGTCTCTATTGAGTATGAGGTCTAGAACAGCTTGTGTCAGTGCCATGATGTAGATTGTCTCTATTGGTATGAGATCTAGAACAGCTTGTGTCAGTGCCATGATGTAGATTCTCTATTGATAATAGATCTAGTGAACAGCTTGTGTCAGTGCCATGATGTAGATTGTTTTTTATTGATATAGATCTAGAACAGCTTGTGTCAGTACCATGAGTAGATTGTCTCTATTGATATGAGATCTAGAACAGCTTGTGTCAGTGCCATGATGTAGATTGTCTGTGTATGAGATCTAGAACAGCTCAGCCATGATGTAGATTGTTTTTATTGATATTGAAATCTAGAACAGCTTGTGTCAGTGCCATGATGTAGATTGTCATGATATGAGATCTAGAACAGCTTGTGTCAGTACCATGATGTAGATTATCTTTATTCATATGAGATCTAGACATACATGATTATTGTCTTTAGTCATATGAGGTCTAGAACATCAGCTTTTGATTTAAATCGGTGTCTTGTTATTATTTATCAATTGATGTGAAATTTTGTACTTGAAATTGTGTCATTGCTATGAAATAGATCATCTATGTTGATATGGGATCTAGAGTATCACCTTGTCTCAGTACACTCAAACTTGATACGAGTTCTAGAAATAACTTGTGACCATTTTGTTGGTATCTTTTTATAGATTTTACTTCCTTGTCTGGCCTTGATTGTGTTACTCAGTTAAATATTTGAAATAGCCTACACAACTTCATGCAAGTACTTCCTGTAGATAACATTTTCCCCATGTTCACATAATTTTCCTTCATTTTAAAGCGATATAAGCTGTCACAATGATTATTTTTGTCCCCAGACATGATAGTCGAGAATATGATAAAATATGTGTACAAATACATTATCAAACATGTGAAATGTTGTAAAAGATCGTCTTTTCAAAGTTATTTGTTTTATTAGAATTTAAGTTTTCCCATACCTTAAAAAATCCAGCTGTACTTCCATATGCAATGACCTTACAGATAAACTCTTTCGCTATATCAAATGTTCTTCGTAATTTGGTCAGGGGATCTCGGTCCTTTACGCGCTCAGACTATGTTAAAGTCTACCGATTTTTATCTGTTTTATAATTATTTTTAAAATGCAGGACATGATTTTTATCAGAAAGTGCATGTACTATGTAAAATATATGCTTTTCAACTCTATCTTAAATATCTGCAGAAAATCGGATGAATATATGAATAAATACATGCATATCAGGTCACTAAAAGAATTTTTTGTGATCTTTTATGTTACCCTGAATGCTGACATTGACAAAATCAAAACAATAGAACTGTGAAAAGTAAGAGTACCTCCTGTTTTACAATTGTGCCGCCATGTCCGGTGGAGTTGGGCAGTTCATGATCATATGTGTCAAGAATGATAAGCAGAGAATGCGATGCGATGTTAAAAATGGGTCGAGATCACCCAATATACCAGGCACGTGGACAATTTCAGAAACGAATGTTTTGAAACAAAGAAAAAAGACAAACTTTGCCTGATTTAGGTATGAAATTATGATGTACGAAAATAAACGCAAAGGGTAATAAGAATAGAATGTATATCAACTGCAAATAGCAAATGTTTATTGGTCACTCGGTAATCTTCTTAATATTTACCGAAAGTTAATATGCAATGCTAAAAGTATGGCGGACAAAAAAATAACTGATATTATGGGTTACGTTTGGCAAGATTATTGCAATTTTACACATGCATTTGTTATTCTAACCACCAGATGGTCTCTTTGGAATATATATGAGATAGAATATCACATAAAATGGGCATGTAAAATTTGTCACCTATGACAGCTCATATCACTTTAACAGGGAATGATTTCCTCGTCAACCCCTAGGGTATTGACAAGCTACATGCACTATGATGTCAAAATACAATTTATGATGTAGGGTGTCCCTGGCATCTAGAATGCAGGGCATAATGTCAGATTTTATTTGTGTAGATCTACATATACCTACATGTATTTAAATCAAGGGAGAAAAATAATCAACCACTCAGATTGAGATTCCTTTGTCCTCAAGGTAGGAGTAGAATCTGTAAGTCAATGAGATGTAGTGACAAATCTTCCTGTTTGATACTATCCATTGTTTTTTTTTTTAAGCTCATCAGTACAAAATGTCGGGGAGCTACTGCCATACCCCCTGCATTGTCTGTGTCGTTTATAGACAAAAACTTTACCAGGGCATTTTATTTTGTATAAAACATTAAATATTTAAAACTTTTAATACAAACATAGGAATCCATTTTGAAAGATTGTTTGCCTTCAAGATTTGCGAATTCACTGAATCAGTGGCTGTACGAATACTCAGAGGGTAACTGGATTTTAATTGAAAATGAACTTTTCTGCCAATTTTTATTATTTCATTTCAGGGATAGACATAGCTCACATGGCAAATGGATATATTTACCACACACTGTATGATCAACCAAAGTACATACCTGATGGCTGTCTACAAAGATCAGGTAAGTCATGTTAGGAAATATATACCTGATAATTGTCTACAAAGATCAGGTAAGTTGTGTAGAAAATATATACCTGATAACTGTCTACAAAGATCAGGTAAGTCATGTTAGGAAATGTATACCTGATAACTGTCTACAAAGATCAGGTAAGTCAGGTTAGAAAATATATAACTAGTAACTATCTACAAAGATCAGGTAAGTCATATTTGGAAATATATACCTGATGACTGTCTAGAAAGATCAGGTAAGTCAAGTTAGATATACAAACCAGATTACTATCTACAAAGATAAGGTAAGTCATATTAGGAAATATATACCTGATAGCTGTCTACAAAGATCAGGTAAGTCATATTAGGAAATATATACCTAATGGCTGTCTACAAAGATCAGGTAAGTCAGGTTAGATATGCAAACCTGATTACTGTCTACAAAGAACAGGTAAGTCATATTAGAAAATATATACCTGATAACTGTCTATAAAGATCAGGTAAATCAGGTTAGGAAATATATACCTGATGATTGTCAACAAATATCAGGTAAGTTATGTAGAAAATATATACCTGATAACTGTCTAGAAAGATCAGGTAAATCAGGTTAGGAAATATATACCTGATAACTATCTACAAAGATCAGGTAAGTCATATTAGGAAATATATACCTGATGGCTGTCTAAAAAGATCAGGTAAATCATATTAGAAAACATTTACATGATAACTGTCTACAAAGATCAGGTAAGTCAGGTTAGGAAATATATACCTGATGGCTGTCTACAAAGATCAGGTAAGTCATGTTAGAACATGTAATGATGCATTTTAAATTGAAGAGAATGTTTAGATAGAGTCGACTTTGACCTTTATTTTCTAAATGTGTTTTCAAGTTTAATTGTTACATATTTGTCTAGATTGAAATCTTTAACAACACAGCAGCTTTTAAGTGCTACTTTAATGTGAAAAGAAAAAAATCTTAATAGGAATCAGATATTTATTTTGTTGTTGTTGTTATAAGTTTTACCTGTTAGGTTACCTGAGTAACTCAGATGTGCTCTTGTGACCTGACTTACCTGATCTTTGTAGACAGATTTCAGGTATATATTTTCTATTTATAGATGTATATATTCGATACTTTCAACCACTCAGAAAGTACTTTATTATTGCTAACAAAATTTGCATCAAGCAACTGAATATCTTTTCAAATATAAAAAATTGATACAATCTTTATTTTTCTTTAAATTCTCTTTTCTACCATTGAGCTAAGACCTTTCAAACAATGCACATAAATGGACATTGATTAGCATTATCCTTTGCAACCTTTGCTTGTAAACTACATTCCCAGCCTCAGGGTCAAATTTATATATTTTAAGTTCAGTACAATTAAAGAAAGACAACAGAGATAGTATCTTATCGCCTGGTCCTTGATGACCCTTTGCAATCTTTTATGATCTTTTACAAACACATTTTATTTTCAATTGCTGTCAGTGCTTTGAAATCCAACCATACCATTACTTGTCACTCCTTTATATTTTTTCTTTTTGTACTTCATGGATAAACTAAACTAGGTACCTAGTACAAAACTTAAGAAAATTGGTTTTAACCAATAAATAAAGAGTTTTGAAACACAAATAAATTTCATACAGAAAACAGTAACTTAAAATTGGCCATTTGCATCAACCTCATAACTTACAAGATTTTTCCTGAAACAGTATGTTGACGAAACTCGAGAAATTTGTATTTACATCAGTAATCAAGATGAAAATGTCTACTGTCAAGGTTATAGTGTGTAAAGGATGATAATCAAAGTAATACATTTTCAAGACTATGGATTCACAAAGAAAAGGTCAAGCTGGAATGAGATATGGTGGATGAGCATGCAACAGTCATTTCATGCAACCAGAATTCAAAAACTGATTGGCATTGCCAATTATTGGCCAAAAGTGAATATATGGCTGATCTTAATACATATTGGTAATAAAATTTGCATTTCATTTAAGGTTTGATGGAATCTCTAAATTTGATATGATTTCTTTTGTAGGTGAAAATATTCTGGCCTTGACAAGGGAACTTGCAACAACTGAAAAATTAGCGGACCCTGGTCAAGATAGATATGGGACATTGGTGTTCTTTGATTTGCTTGGGTATATCTTTATTTCATACCCGAAGAATATTGGGGTGCTTTTCAACTGTATGATTGTTGCTGCAGCTTGTTTGAATATCTTGAAAAAGATTTACAAGAAAGATACAGCAGGTAATGTTGAAATAGAATGTTACTTTACTGTAAGTATAGTCAAAATGAAATGTTGCTGTCCTTGTATTCTCTCAGCAGGTATATTGAAAATGTGATCATTTGTTAGTTCTACAGGTATAGTCAAAATATAATGTAACCTTACTGTAGAAAGAATACATGGTATAGTCTAAACTGAATGTGTTCTTGAGTTTAACTCAGCAGGACTTTATTCCAAACAGAACATGTCCTTGTCTTAACATAGCAGGTATAGTCAAACCAGAATGTGCCCTTGTATTAACATAGCAGGTATAGTTAAACCAGAATGTGCCCTTGTGTTACCATAGCAGGTATAGTTAAACCAGAATGTGCCCTTGTGTTACCATAGCAGGTATAGTCAAACCAGAATGTGCCCTTGTGTTGCCATAGCAGGTATAGTCAAACCAGAATGTGCCCTTGTGTTACCATAGCAGGTATAGTTAAACCAGAATGTGCCCTTGTGTTACCATAGCAGGTATAGTCAAACCAGAATGTGCCCTTGTGTTACCATAGCAGGTATAGTTAAACCAGAATGTGCCCTTGTGTTACCATAGCAGGTATAGTTAAACCAGAGTGTGCCCTTGTGTTACCATAGGAGGTATAGTTCAAATAGATTGTGTACTTGTTATTGTTAGTTCAGTAGGTATAGTTCAAATAGATTGTGTACTTGTTATTGTTATTTCAGTAGGTATAGTTCAAATAGATTGTGTACTTGTTATTGTTAGTTCAGTAGGTATAGTTCAAATAGATTGTGTACTTGTTATTGTTAGTTTAAACTAAAATGTGTTTTTGTGTGACCACCGGATATACAGTCAGTAAACGGACTGAATCACAGATCCATGTACTTTCTTCTCTATTCATTTTTTTTCCGCTATTGTATCTGATGTAATTAAGTGAAGGACACTGTAGGGGTGTAAGTAGATTAGCATCTGGTAACAACACTAAAAGGAAACTTAAATAGAGTGTTAGGCTCTTCTTGCTGTTAAAGTAAAACCAGGACTGCCATTGTAGGGTTTTCCTAATTCTTGTGAACACACTTAGATAATCTACCTAGATGAAAAACAAAGATAGTATCATCGAAGGTGATTTCAGATTTAGTCTAACATGTAAAAAAGATCATTGCTGGTACATTTGAATATTATATTGTCATATATATTCACTTGATGTCGATTTGAAACATGATATACGCCCTTTGCAGCACTTGTGATTACCGGGAGATAACTCGTGTTCATGGCAATCAAGCTTGAATTTTAGGTGGTGTGAGCAGCATGTTATGAGGGAGCAGTCATTAATGTTGAATGTGATAGATATTTGTTTACAAGATGTCATCAACTTCGCTCGAGACCGTTAATGCTGAGATGAGAAAGAAGTTGCATATATCTGAAGGAGACGATCGAAGCCCTCTTCATCATGTTTTGACTACTATGAGATATCTCAATCAATTTTTTGGCCAAATAAACAATGTATGCATCCTGATTCAACATGTCCGACTGTAATGTGACAGGGGGCATTGCATCATTTGACCTTTCCGATTCATATTACTTAATGTATACAGCAGACTGCAGTGTACACCTACAGAAGGATACAGATCATGTCTAATGGCCCTAATAGTACAGTTTCAAACTTTTGTTTTTGTAGCTGCATTCATTGATAATGACCCTCTGGGCATATGACATTTAATATAAATCATTAATCACTGATTTCATCAAAAAGTGCCCCTTACATTTTCTTTGAACCCATTATCTGTAAACATGAGAAATGTAGATTAAGTGTCTGCATGAGTTTGGTTTAGTCATATTGTAGAGTAGTTGTTTAAGCATGTTATGATCTATATCCCAATAATTACTGCATGTTCAGTCTTGTCTAATCTTCTGTAACAAAATATTTACTGGTAAATGAGAATTTCTATCAGAAGTGAAAATATTTCCCTGTACAAGGTGGAGTCAGCCCTTGTTATTGATTTATAAAACTGATATGGACAAATCTTCACACAACTTTTCTTTGTTATGAAGTAGGATTAATGTAAAGATTGAAATACTTCATACACTATCAGCTATCTTATAGAGAGTACCAATGGTAATATATGTGATAATGTCTTCAGGCTTTTATTTGTTAGTATGTGTAAATTAGTAACCAGGTGATGTTTACACCAAGCACGTTTTTATCAGGTCTCCATTAATCCCATGGAATGAAATGAATAGATGCATGTGACAGATGCTGCCTTAGTTAAAGTTATTATGATTCAGAATCGATACAAATGGATTCCATATTCATGGTTTCCACATGCGCCATACACTCTGTCAGTACTAGTTTTTTCCAGCTCTGTTGTGACTGCAGTCATATTTTCAGTCTTGAAGCAATGATTTAAAACCAAAACAAATAAACACATTGCAAGTGTGAACAAGACTTACTAGACTTAATAGAATCTTACAAGACTTAATAGAATCTTACAAGACTTAATAGAATCTTACAAGGGTGTGTGGAGTGGATAAGGAAATCTCCACCTGAGTGGTAAAAATTTGGTTGGCCAGTGAATCCAAAAGTGTCACGAGGATTGGACTTTTAGATTCTTACATGAGGATTGAGATTCTCCTTTCCACTCAACATACCCATGTTTGATTATTTTTCTCCCATTATTCAAACACATGTTTATGCACATAAATGAATTCAGAGGCAACTTTTAATGCATTTTATTCACATAGGAGTCTACACTGGAAATTTATGATGTCACAGGGTGTGGACAGAGAAATTCTGGCTTAGCAAAACAATAGATACACCTGTCAAAGGTGGGAGAATAATACAATGTAACACCCATTCAATCTTAGTGCACAAAATTTTGTTTGCTGCTGATCTTGCTGATCAGTCATGGACAAACACAATTTTGAGATTGAGATTTTGCTATCCCTCCCTCAATGTGGTGTTTAAATGTTTTTCTGTCTTGTTAGAACAGTATAAAAGAGCAACTGCATTCATCTTTATTTACAAGCAGATGCAAAAATATGTTAAAATTAAAATATGCAGACGAATTGGTCCAAAGTGAGAGAAAAGTTTGTTACACACAAATGCAACTAGTCACGGCCAATTGCAAATTCAAACAGGAATGTTGAGCCTGTAACTGCTGTTGTCTATGAAAGTTAAAACCTACAATAAACTTATATTCTCTTTTTGTCAATTTTGTCAGATGTGTAGACTTTGTTTTGATTGGTTCAAAAAATAAAAGGGAGTTTAATGTTTTGGACTGAAAAAAACCCAGACACACCAACAAGAATACGCCCTCTCCCAAATCCTTGATTTTGAATGCATAAAAGTCAGGACTAAGAATGTCAAAGTATATCACTTTGGGCAAATACAGTGGAATCTGTCTTTAGGGACTACCCTATCTGCTACTGAAATGTTAGGTTTCCAGGCAGTCTCACAAAAGAGGTTTTATTTAAAGGGTTGTTTAAGTAAGTAGTTTCTTTAATGAGGTCTCATAAGGGGGGATGTTTCATGAGAATGGTCTCTCAAGACAGCTTCCACTGTATTCGTCAGTTATTTAAGATGATATGCTAACAGTTGTAAAAATGTCCATTGTGGAGGAAGAAGTTTCTACCTGAAAACGTAGGACAACTTTGAAGACAAGGTCACTAAAGGAATTTTGTGTGATATCTGTGTCTTTGTAATGACTTATAATGAAGGTAATCAAATACAGCATTACTTTATAAGAAAAAGATTATAAAATATGTGTATTCTTTTTTTATCAAAGATAACTTCAGTTGACATATGGGCATCTTTCTTATATTCGCAGCTAAACTGTCATTTGTTAAGGACTTATTTGGAGCCATATCAGCATCGATATTTGTATGGATAGTTGCCGTAGTAACCACACTATGCATTGGAATGATACTTACTGGTTTGGGGAAAGCAATGTTTTGGTATACTCATACCTACAACATATATCTATTGTATGGAGTTGCTGCTTTGGCTGTTACACTTGGCATCCATGAAATATTCAAAGTTAAATTTTATCGGGTATGCTAACTTAAATGCTCTTACTGTATTTTACTTGTATGATGATTTTTAGTCTGAATAACTGGAATTGGAAATCAAGTGTATGTATGCCTCTATAATTAGACTGGTTCCCTACTCCTACATTCATCGCAAATATGTACATATCCTTTATTTTTCTATATTTGATGGTACACATATACCAGGAGTCACAGCCTGCCCGAAACATTTGTATATTTAAGACAGTCTGTCCTTACTATGTGTATGCAATGAAAGGCATGTGCACAGTAGTTAAGTATATTTAGTGATTAATTGCATGTGCTGACTAGTTGAGTATATTTAGTGACTAAGTGCATGTGCTGACTAGTTGAGTATATTTAGTGACTAAGTAGTACATGTGCTGACTAGTTGAGTATATTTAGTGACTAAGTGCATGTGCTGACTAGTTGAGTATATTTAGTGACTAAGTACATGTGCTGACTAGTTGAGTATATTTGATGATTAATTCCATGTGCAGAGTAGTTGAGTATATTTGGTGATTAATTCCATGTGCAGAGTAGTTGAGTATACATGTTTTTGGTAATTAAAAGCATGTACACAGCAGTTGAGTATATTTGATGATTAATTCCATGTGCAGAGTAGTTGAGTATATTTGATGATTAATTCCATGTGCAGAGTAGTTGAGTATATTTGGTGATTAATTCCATGTGCAGAGTAGTTGAGTATACATGTTTTTGGTAATTAAAAGCATGTACACGGCAGTTGAGTATATTTGGTATTTGCTAACATGTCCACAGCATTTGAGTATATTTTGTGATTGAGTGCAAGTAAAGGGTAGCTGAGTATGTTTGGTGCTTTAGCACATGTGTAGAGTAGTTGAGTATATTTGGAGATTGAGTTTATGTGTAGAGTAGCTGAATATGTTTGATGATAAAGTGCATGTGTAGATTAGTTGAGTATATTTGGTGATTAACTGAGTGGCTGTGTAGTACATATGCATGTGATGGTATAGACGCAAGTGGCATAATTGTGTAATATTTTAAAATTTGACCCATATCTTTAAATGAGGATTTTCTCAAAATTCAGTCCACCAAATCATGCAAATTGAAATTGGATTCCTTAGTTTGTGAGTTCTCACACCATGTAAAGCATCAAGTTTACTAGGTTATCTGAGGTTGCTTCTCAAGGCCCCTTAGGCCTTGTGCTATGACACGATTCTGATGAGTGATCAAGTACCTGTTATTTACCATGGTTAATGCTTAGAGTATCAATCAATTGCACTGTATTTACCCTTCACATGATGTACACATACACCACTATTATATAAATGTTAACCTCTCATTCACATTTTTGTCACATGTTTATCTATATATCATGTGTCATCATATATATATATATATACAATGTATATATATATATATATATATATATATATATATATATATATATATATATATTGAAATCAAAGCAAGCCATTTTCATTTAAGGGGAAAAACCCATGGTTGATAGAAGAGATGTTCTTTGATGCCAGCTTAATGATATGGTCGTGTATGACCATGTGTCTGACACTAGCTGGGATAGCCTCTACATACCTAGCTGTGGTATGGGTCTTGATGCCTTTACTGATCAGAGCATTTATAGTAGAAAATCTCTTTTCAAATTGGAGAAGTAAGTTTCTTTTTTTGTGTTTGTTGTAATCTGTATGTCTATACCATGTAAATATCATATTTGTCCTTAGCTTGCCTGTCCTTGTAAGAGCACCTGATTCAATAAGGGAGACCCTGGATAATTTCATAATATACACTGTACATACCTGTCAAGTCTACCGATTTCGGCGGTAGTCTACCGATTTTTCTATTCATCTACCGCTTGTCTACCGCCGAGATAAAAATCTACCGATTTCTACCGATTTTTCTAATTTTCAACCAATTTCCCTATATTTCTACCGCTCCTTGTCCATTTTCCGGCGATCGGTAGACGTTTTCGTCAGGATTAAATGTTCTAAATCGTAATTTTCAGTCTATTAATTGGCGACAAAAAATAGCTTGAAATTTCTGGCGCCTCCATATCATTGAAGTATTAAGACATCTATTCTAGGTTATGTAAGTCCCCTATATCTTCCAAAAAGTCATGAAGAACAAGTACTAATAACCTTGTTTATTAATTAATGTCATTAGACCATACAGAGGTGTCATTATCGGACGTGTGCCAACGGTAATTACACAATGACCTGTACTGTGGACAGGTACCTAATATACAGATTGATTACCTGTATATCTAAAGACTAAACATCCACACCAATAATCACTATCCATATGTTCTGTCCTATATACAGTTATCAAAGATTAACATAATTGATGTTATATTAATTTCATGCAGCTTCTGTATCAATCCTCAATGATTTTACTTTAAAAATTTAGCTGAGAAATATCGAAGCGAGATCGTGGTGTCTTCTATGACGTCCGCACTCCACATACTATACAGTGTTGTACATGTTTCTTAAATTTGTGATGATTTCAATACAAAAACGATGTTTGATTTCATTTACATAATATTATATACAAAGATAATAATATCTTCTTGTAACACATTGAATTGAATTTAATAAAATGTCAGTAATGACAGTAAACACATTTATATAACCTCAATAATCTTTTTTTTTTCTTTTTAAAAGCAAATTTGATTTTTCTTTATCAAATCTCATTTTTTTAGTGAACTAATCAGTCATCATTTGTTGTTTTATCTTATCAATTAATGAAAAAGGTACAATGTGAAGATAAAAACCTTCAAATAAATATTTGGGTATGCAAATATTTTGGTAATAAATGTTCAAATCTCAAAAAAAAAAAAAAAAAATAATAATAATAATAATAAATAAATAAATAAATCAAGCCTTTGACTTTAAAAATTATCATACTTCCAAATATTTAGCAAACTGAGATTATATTTCTTCCAGGTAAGTCTAGTTATTTATTTTCTGCATTCCAAATCCAACTGTTATATTAGAATATTCAGAATTTAGTATATTTTTATATTTGTTATAACAAATTAAGAAATACAAAATTTTAAACATTCTAATATAACACAATGACCATTACATCATTTTGAGTCCCCCAAGCTGTGTGTGTACATGTATATATTACATGTATTAAAACTTCAAAATAAAGTCTATATCTATTTCTTATAAATTTCAAAGTCGACTAGAAAATTAAAAGAAATATGATATATATATATATATATCATCAATATTATTGACAATAATTCCCTTTTAGATGCATAAAATGGCAGATATTGAAGTTTGAAATTACAATTTTTTCTTGTTATTTTCGAAGGGGGACACCCCCTCCCGTACCCTCCCCCTTTCACTTATTTCGACACAACTGGTGCACGCATATATATCAGAATGACAACACATTCGTAAAAAGTTCGACTGTTGTACGCATTTTCTACCCCAGACAAATTTCCTAATGTTGACAGGTATGACTGTATGATTCAGCAATACATTTAAAGTTTGTGACTTTGACAGTTATAAATATCTACATAATGTTTTAAATCAGCTAAATACATAGACTGCACTTGCTTTGTGTAAATATAACTACATATAACTATGTAATTTCAATCTAAGTGACTGTCAAGGTGTTTCAGGAATGACATGGATCAGAAAACCTTGACTTGGGAAGATAGTTCTCTGTAATCACTGGTAAAGATGAGACAAAGGGATAAGAAACTGATTTATTATATGACTAGTGAATTTTCTGATCACTGATTGGTCATAATTATGGCAGTAGTAGTATTCCATATAGTCTGTATTTACCTGGCTTATTTTTCTGATAATAGATGAAGCCAGTACTTACCTCATAGTTAACCTTGCCAGTAGTAGTGTACCATATAACCTGTATTTACCTGATGTATTCTTCTGATTACAGGTGAAGCCAGTACCTACCTCACTGTTAACCTTGCCTGTAGTAGTATACCATGTATCATATATTTACATGTGATATACTGCATGTTCACAGTATTTGTTCCAATAATGGGAAGAGCTGGAGTGGATGTCATTCCAGAAGTGCCAATATCATTGTTGACAGCACTTACTGTTGTCACTGTGACTCAGTCTGTTGTAAGTATATTTCGTCAATAAAACAATATGATATATGTGTTGATTGGATAATGATGATAGTTCCCAGAATGCTTCATAGCTGATTTGTAATTTTTGCCACAGAGAATTTTGAAATGTTATTGTTTACACAGTTGTATATGTTTGCATAACTCAGTGCACTTATCAGTGAGTTGGTATACAAATTACACAAGATCTTTAAGTGAGTTCTGAGAGCATCTTAGATTATGTTATGGAGTCCTTACAAAGTTGTTCCTTCAAGGTGCTCCTTCAAATATTGTTTTGTGTAAATTAAAACCTTTTGATTTTGCTTAATTATGTTTCTTGTAATCACCTGATCATGTCCATAATTAAGATTTTTATTAAATAAGTTTTATGTAAAGTGGTATCTCGTTATCTTCAAATTGAAGGGAGTCCACCCCTATTACATGTACCTTGGAGATATCTGGAACTCAGGATAGCCAAAATATAAATAAATATCTATCCATAAAAATCAGGACTGGCTCTTCAATGTAACCAGAATTTTGCCTCATTCAGTTTTGACATAACGAGATTCCACTTATTCAAGTGGAATTTTAATCATTGTATTTGTCATATTGTCTCCCCTTCTCAGAAGGGAGACATATTGTTTTTGTACAAGTTTCTTCTTTTTTTTGTTTTTGTTCTTCTTCCAATAATTTCATGTCCAGAGCATAACTCTCTATGTATTTGAGAATAGATTATGATACTTGGCATTCATGGTAATGACATTAAGACAATGTGTCATGAACAAAAATTATGGGGATTGACCTTTTATTACAGAGTTATTGCCCTTTTTGAAAAAAAAGACACTGTCCAGAGCATAACTCTTTTTGTATTCGAGATAGGATTATGATCTTTGGAAGATAGGATGACAATATTTGGTATATATAGTAATGAAATCAACACAGTGTGATATGAACAAAGATAACAGGGATTGACTCTTTTATTAAAGAGTTTTTGCCCCTTTTTAAAAAATACTGTCCAGAGCATAACTCTCTATGTATTTGAGATGGGATGATAATATTTGGTATATAAAGTAATGACATCATGATGATGTACATATCAAATCAACTTGCCTCTTTGCATATTTCTCTTCTATTGACTAGCATATACAGGTCTTTTGCCAGTGTGCACCTTTCAATGAAAACCTCTTTCAATATTTCCATTGTAGTGATTATATTACATACATATCCCACCTTTATTTACGTATAATTCCTCAAAACCCTATTGGGCCGGCCTGGCTCAGTCGGTAGCGCACTTGACTTTGGAATGTGAGGTCGTGAGTTCGAGTCCTGTCGGCGATAGGTTGGTTTCCTGTCTTTCGGATGAGAGAGTAAAAACTAGAGGTCCTGTGTCACAGTAGGTGTCGGCACGTTAAAGAACCCTCACTGCTCAATGGCCATAAGTGTCGAGCATAGGCCAAAATTTGAAGCCCTTCACCGGCATTTGGTGATGTCTCCATATGAGTGAAATATTCTTGAGTGGGATGTTAAACAACAATAAACAAACAAACAAACATCAAAGCCCTATTTATCAACAGACTACACCAAATTAACATTTCCATCCCGTATTATGCCACCTGGGTACAATAGCACATTGTTATATCATTTACACAAACATTGGAAACTGATATATAAACTTCCTCATAGAAATATTCAACAAATTAAATATATGTGTCAATTATTAAAAAACATCAATTAACACAATATTTCTCTAGAACCAAACATTGTCAAAGACACAACAGTACACTTTCATTTTGTAGAAGGGGAGACATTTGATTTAGCCATGCTAAAACAAGACAATTTCTCATTCAATAAGGGAATAATGACATGTTGTTGTCAAAGATACATCCTCTGTACTTTGTTTAGGACAACTATTCATACCTCCATCACAGAAGAACAAATAACTCAGAAATAGCATATTCAAGCAATAGACCTTTTTATGATAAATGTTGTCCTGTAACTTTGAATGCCAAAATGATACAGTTACTTGCAAAATCAGTAAAGTCATCATAGCACCTTATTGTCTCTTGACATCGTGTTCCAGGATTCTGTATCACTTTTGCCCTTCAAAGTTACAAGACTGCAAGCAACGTGAAAAAGTCTATTTTGGTTTGTCAGGCATTGCTTTCTGTCTACAGTAAAATTGATTGTAAAATTACAATGGGTTATCTTCCTTAGCATTATTTTTATGTTTCATTGGAACCTCCATTCAGAATTAAAAAATGAAATTTTATTGTATCTGAATTTTTTTTAAAACTAGCAACATTGGTTGATGATTTGAAAATGAGATTGTTTTATTTTTGTAGATTGGGTCAGTTTATATATGTAAGAATATGAAGTCTTTATTGCTGTCCATGTTGAGTTTGTTCATCATCGTCTTAGTTTTGGTCATTTTTACTCCACTCGGATTTCCGTACAGCAATAATCCAGCATCACCTACTCCTCAACGCATGCTTTCTGTGGTGAGTACTGTATAAATGTAATTCATTGTAATGTTGTAGCTGTTTCAAGTTATATAATTCTATCTTTCACCTTCTCATCATCTTTCAGTTTATTTGTTTAATCATAACATCATCATCTAAAAGGATTATTTCATGTTTTATTTCCAATTCCATATGGGCAGGGTTTTCATGTTTCAACACAACTCCATTTATACCTGACATTTCCTTTGAATGTATGCATACATGATTCAGTTGTGCCCAAAGTAAGACAAAAAAGTGTTTTTGTTGTTTGCTTGCCTTTGATCAGCATTAGAACTGACGATAATTATGTACACATATAATCTATTTGCTTATCTGCCTACCAGTATACTAAACACATTTGTATTATAAAGTAGAAAAAGGACATTGTATATTTTGTTGTAAAACATGGGTGTTTTTTTTTTATCATACAACAATAAAACATTCAAATAGTCCAAATTCCAAAGGCAAGGAATTGTCTGAGAACCAGAGATTTCTTATTTAGCCTTATGTATTTTATATGCTTTTATTTTTCTAACATCTATTTGTTGTCTTTTATTTTGTTTTAAAGCATGTAAACAGAAATATTTATGACAAAGATGGAAGGTTAACAAAGGAAGAATCGGGAATATGGAGTGCACCGTTTGATTACAATTATATTAGACATTTGATGGGATCCAAATTTATAAAGGAATCTAAGCTGGCAGTCTGTGATGGACCATATTGTGGTCTTCCATATTTGATACCTGTTGAACATATTCTGAAAGTTAGGTAAGATTTTAGATATATAGTGAAAAATTCATTTAAATCTTGAGGTATCTCATTTATGATACAGTAAAACCAGCTTTAGCAACCACCTGTGTTTAAAGACAATTTAGTCAGAAAGACCGGTTTTTGCTGTCCCCAATAGTATCATCATTTGTGTACAAATCAACCTTAATATAAAGACAACCTCCCTATAAAGACTGGTTTTGGTTGTGTCCCAAAGGGGTCTTTATATACAAATTTCACTGTATTTACCAAAAATCATGTGCATGGTATACTGTGTACCTGCAACTCCCCCCCCCCCCACCCCCCTAGGTTATTTTATGACAGAAAACGTATTCACTGTCTTAAATTCACCCTACTTCACCATAGTCTCATTGATAGCATGAATGCCCTGCTTCAATTATTTAGTTTGAAAATATTGTAATGATTTTAATGGCAAAATTTAAACAGGAGCAAAAATTTTCCAGCTATACAGAATGTTTCTATGAAATTGTGAAATTCAGTATTCCTGTGTCATTATTTTATTATTATCATGTTAATGAATTGATCATGAGGTTTAAATACATAAAACTTTCGTGAAACTTGATGTTCTACAAAGTCAGACTTGCCAACCATGAAAAATTGTCATGGGGGGGGGGGAGATTTTTCAATCTCATGGGGGAGAATTTAAATCTTAGTAAGAATTAATAAGAAAATTTAAATTTTTCATAGGGGAGATATGTATTTTTCTTGAAGAAATTATCAAAATTTTATATAACAAATATGGAGTCGCCCTATTTATGGGGAGACTTGGCAAGTATGCAAAGTTAATACAGTACTCACCAATATGTTCACACCCAAAGCATGCAAAGCATTTCACATGGAATGACGTAAATACCGAACAGTACAAAAGTCAATTATCATGTAAAAAATCACTGGTCAAAAACTCTTTTTAATTGAATATAAATTTTGTTTATCATATGACTTCCTTTTACAAATGTCTATGCATTGTTAACTTATTCACCCCTAACGACACATTTGGAGCTGGCCCAAGTCATTGATTTACAGATGAGTCAATTGTTTTTCCGGGGTTGATGAGTTAAGAACAAATGTTATGTGCTATCAATTATCTCTAGGGGATGAGTACTTAATTTTGATGGGGTCTGTGTTTATAATCAGCTAATATGTATATGTAGGGCCTTGTGTTCCAGTTGGCAGGAAGAGGAAATGTGAGGTGTGCAAATAGATGTATGTAGATATAGGACCTTGTGTACCAGTCAGTATGATAGGTGAGAGGAGCTAATATGTATATGTAGGGCCTTGTGTACCAGTGGGTATAATAGGTGAGGGGAGCTAATATTTATATGTAGGGCCTTGTGTACCAGTGGGTATAATAGGTGAGGGGAGCTAATATGTATATGTAGGGCCTTGTGTACCAGTGGGTATAATAGGTGAGGGTAATATAATATGTAGGGCCTTGAGTACCAGGGGTATATAATAGGTGAGGGGAGCTAATATGTATATGTAGGGCCTTGTGTACCAGTGGGTATAATAGGTGAGGGGAGCTAATATGGTATGTAGGGCCTTGTGTACCAGTGGGTATAATAGGTGATAATATGTAGTAGGGCCTTGTGTACCAGTGGGTATAATAGTGAGGGGAGCTAATAATTATATGTAGGGCCTTGTGTACCAGTGGGTATAATAGGTAGGGGAGCTAATATGTATATGTGGGCCTTGTGTACCAGTGGGTATAATAGGTGAGGGGAGCTAATATGTATATGTAGGGCCTTGTGTACCAGTGGGTATAATAGGTGAGGGGAGCTAATATGTATATGTAGGGCCTTGTGTACCAGTGGGTATAATAGGTGAGGGGAGCTAATATGTATATGTAGGGCCTTGTGTACCAGTGGGTGAGAGGGAGCTAATATGTATATGTAGGGCCTTGTGTACCAGTGGGTATAATAGGTGTAGCTAATATGTATATGTAGGGCCTTGTGTACCAGTGGGTATAATAGGTGAGGGGAGCTAATATGTATATGTAGGTGTGTACCAGTGGGTATAATAGGTGAGGGAGCTAATATGTATATGTAGGGCCTTGTGTACCATATGGGTATAATGTGAGGGGAGCTAATATGTATATGTAGGGCCTTGTGTACCAGTGGGTATAATAGGTGAGGGGAGCTAATATGTATATGTAGGTGAGTACCACAGTGGGTAGGTGAGGGGAGCTAATATGTATATGTAGGGCCTTGTGTACCAGTGGGTATAATAGGTGAGGGGAGCTAATATGTATATGTAGGGCCTTGTGTACCAGTGGGTATAATAGGTGAGGGGAGCTAATATGTATATGTAAGGGCCTTGTGTACCCAGTGGGTAATAATAGGTGAGGGAGCTAATATGTATATGTAGGGCCTTGTGTACCAGTGGGTATAATAGGTGAGGGGAGCTAATATGTATATGTAGGGCCTTGTGTACCAGTGGGTATAATAGGTGAGGGGAGCTAATATGTATATGTAGGGCCTTGTGTACCAGTGGGTATAATAGGTGAGGGGAGCTAATATTTATATGTAGGGCCTTGTGTACCAGTGGGTATAATAGGTGAGGGGAGCTAATATTTATATGTAGGGCCTTGTGTACCAGTGGGTATAATAGGGCCTTGTGTATATGTAGGGCCTTGTGTACCAGTGGGTATAATAGGTGAGGGGAGCTAATATTTATATGTAGGGCCTATGTACCAGTGGGTATAATAGGTGAGGGGAGCTAATATGTTGTGTACCAGTGGTAATAATAGGTGAGGGGAGCTAATATGTATATGTAGGGCCTTGTGTACCAGTGGGTATAATAGGTGAGGGGAGCTAATATGTATATGTAGGGCTTTGTGTACCAGTTGGCAGGAAGGATATAGATGAGGTGAGCTAATATATATTGGTAAGGCCTTATGTGTCGATGGGCACAAAGAGTGTAGATGAGTTGAGTTCATATGCATATGTGCATGTGATGTGCCAGTGGGTATGATGGGTGACGGGAGCTGATATGTATATGTATGGTCCGTGTACCAGTGAGCATGAAGTGGATAGATGAGGGGAGCTAATATTTATATATAGGACCTTGTTTACCAGTGGGTATAATAGTTGAGGGGAGTTCAAATACATACGTAAGGCTTTATGTGACAGTGGGCACAAAGGATATAGATGAGGTGAGCTCATATGTCTATGTGATGTGCCAGTGGGCATGATAGGTGATGAGAGCTAATGAATACATGTATATATGGCAAGAAAGGTGAGGAGAGCTAATATACATATGTAGGGCCATGTGAACCAGCGGGCAGGAAGACGATAGGTTAGGGGAACTAATATGTATATATAGGGCCTTGTGTACCAGTGGGCAGGAAAGTGTACCAGTGGGCAGGATAGTTGAGGTGAGCTAATATGTATATGTAGGGCCTTACATACCAGTGGGCACAAAGAGTTTAGGTTAGGTAAGATGAAGAAATACATATGTACATTGCTATGACATGTATGGAGGCTTCAAACAGACTAGTGATATAACCTGTGATCCGAGGATAATGGGTACCTAGATCATGTTGATATTATCAATTCATTTGAAATCCTATCTCTGTTAATTCACGTTGAACAAAGAAATTATGTCTGGAAATTGTGATGATTTGGACCCTTTCTGTTGATCAATTTTTATGCAAAATTAGACAAACAGAGCCATTTTCTAATTATTTTTATATTTTACATTACAGCTCCTCCTATTTTTACAAAACAGAAAAATTTCAACTTACATCCACTGATGTTAATGTGAAATTAACAGGAAGTCAGACTATAAAACCGGGTGTAACCAGGCTATCATTTAACATAACAGGTAACCAGTCTACAGTTTATTACTAGATTATCTACCTGTAAAATTCCTTTATGACATTTATCAAGTACTCATTGACATTCTAAGTAATCCTTCTTTATGATATTTCAGGTAATTTTTGTACTGTACAGAGCTTTAATGCCACAGGTTGTAATTTTCATGGTTTTCTCTCTTCTGAAACCATCAAGTTTTTTAATTTGTGGATCTGGAATAACTCACACTAACACCAGGTCCTTTTACATATATACATGTATATAGTTTCAATAAAAGTTATTAACTTTTTTTAAATTCATGGATTTATCAACATCGTGAATTTAGCAAATATTAAGTTATTTTCCCCTGTATAGTATGCCAATATATCAAAAGCAATATATCAGGTAATTTATGTATAACAATATACCAGGAATAGCAATATATCGGGTAATTTGTGTATGACAATATATAGGGTAATAGCAATATATCGGATAATTTGTGTATAACAATATATGAGGTAATAGTAATATATCGGGTAATTTGTGTATAACAATATATCAGGTAATAGCAATATATCGGGTAATTTGTGTATGACAATATATCAGGTAATATGACAATATTGGGTAATTTGTGTATAATAATATATCAGGTAATAGCAATATAACGGGTAATTTGTGTATGACAATATATCAGGTAATAGCAATATATTGGGTAATTTGTGTATGACAATATATCAGGTAATAGTAATTTAACGGGTAATTTGTGTATAACAATATATCAGGTAATAGCAATATATCGGGTAATTTGTGTATGACAATATATCAGGTAATAGTAATATATTGGGTAATTTGTGTATAATAATATATCAGGTAATAGCAATATAATGGGTAATTTGTGTATGACAATATATCAGGTAATAGTAATATATTGGGTAATTTGTGTATGACAATATATCAGGTAATAGTAATATATCGGGTAATTTGTGTATAACAATATATAGGGTAATCAGTTTACCACAATATAGTAGGTGATCAGTAGTGTTCATTTCTTTAAGTGTAAATACTGAATATTTAAAGAGAAAACACTAACAATGGGTAGCCTAAACAGTATTTTTGAAAAGAAGTACTACTTGTACTTCTATCTGATAAGCCAAAATAGAAAGGACAAAAAATACCCTTAGACATTAATACTGTTGGCTGTAAGGAAAGGATGACAGTTAAAAATGTCATATGTACAAAATAAATGTGTGTACATTTCATTTTTTTCAAGTGAATTTGGATGCTAACAAAATATATGTGATTAAACTACTAACATTATGTTGATGCAAAACTGGAACCCAAGCAGATGCTTGGAAAGAGTGTATGGGAAAATGTAATAAATAAAGCATTCCCTGGAATATATGAAGTGGTAGAAGTTATCTCCCCTTGGAAATCATTGTCAACCTGAGCTTCACCTCAGTTGATGCTGTTTTCTCAATTTCCACTACAATCCTCTCAGGAATTTTATATTCATGTAATAAGTACAGGTATACCAGTTTAGAACTAATGTTGTGGTTTTGTATTTGACAAAACATTTGTGATACATTTCAGGACCAGACCACATGTCAATTTATGTGGTGCCTCAAGATGGAGTATCACTAATAGGCTGGTCGATAGACGTTGGTGCTCCAACTCCTCTAAGAAACTCTTTAATCAACCAAACAATGTACTTTATATATTACGCACATGGTGAGGAACCCGATGAGCCGTGGTCATTTTACATGGATCTACAGGTTGGTAGTTCAATAAAGTCAATTTGTCACCCTTAGAAAATATTTGGAGACTAACTTTTATTTGATGAGAATTGAAATTGATATTGAGAAAAATAAACTTTGCGTCATGTGTGAAACGGGATTATAGGGATAATTACTATAAAAGAATCGTGAACATTTGAATCAGGAATAGAGTGTGGTTTTCTAACAACACATACATTACATGTATATCCAAGTAGACCAAACACTAAAATAGAGTACACAAGGATGGAATAATTTATAATACAGAATATTGCATGTATTCAGTGATGGGAATGGTAGGATCAAGGAGCACTGTACATTTACTTCAGTAATTGATTAAACATTAAGCACTGTACATTTAGGCTCAGGTATGATAATAGTACAGCAAAACTACTGTACATTGATATTTTGATATCAAGGCATCGTTGATATGTACTGTACAATAACATCCCAGGTCATACTTTTAGGATCAAAGAGTACTGTACATTTACTTCAGGGAGGGGAGTTATTAGGATCAAAGGGGTAATTGTACAGAGGTTCCATAACAAGTGTTAGTTGATTATCATGTTTATCTAACTCAAGTTTGTTAATTTTAAAATTTGAAAAGACACAAAGTTTACCCTGTGTCTTTTCATATTTTGAAAATTAACTAACAAGAGTAAGATAAAAACATGATGATCAGCTTACACGAGTTATTGAATCTGTTTCTACCATAACTGATAACCACTGATTGGTAGTATGGATTATTAGCCTACATCACGTCTAGACATTATCGGGTTCAGACTCTCATGATCACATTAAACTTGTATGTCACTTCAATCTCCAGATAACATCAATGTGTCAAAATTAGGAAACCCAAAATTGTTACAGACTTCAATAACGGACCTCTTTCCCTCCAAATACTTTAATTGTCAACTTTGACTGCCGACAACTGGTCTGATGCAA
The DNA here is from genome assembly GCA_030159075.1 of Atrina japonica. Classification (NCBI taxonomy): domain Eukaryota; kingdom Metazoa; phylum Mollusca; class Bivalvia; order Pterioida; family Pinnidae; genus Atrina; species Atrina japonica. The sequence continues at coordinate 172,834 of BROG01000506.1, read as the reverse complement.
CTTCATGTACTGGTACAGTACATTTACTTCAGGGGTTTAAGTGTAGAATCAAGTAGAACTGTACATTTAACTCAGGGGTTTAGGTATAGAATCTAGTAGCACTCTACATTTACTTCAGGGGTTTAAGTGTAGAATCAAGTAGAACTGTACATTTAACTCAGGGGTTTAGGTATAGAATCTAGTAGCACTCTACATTTACTTCAGGGGTTTAGCTATAGAATCTAGTAGAACTGTACATTTACTTCAGGGGTTTAGGTATAGAATCTAGTAGAACTGTACATTTACTTCAGGGGTTTAGCTATAGAATCTAGTAGAACTGTACATTTACTTAAGGGTTGAAGTGTAGAATCTGCTGTATTTTATGGCTTATAGGTCGATGTGGTGGATAGGTCGAATGGCAGATATTTGGCAAAAATCCAGGTTTAAGTATTAGATAGGATGAAGTGGAAGACGTTGGCAGAGATGAAAACATGAATGGGAGAACACAAAAATACATCATATCCACATTATTAAATAGGACTGTGATTAAAAAGCATTTTATCATGCTTAACATCACTTATATTACTTGTGTGTACTGATAATGTATACATACATCACTATTATGTTACCTGTCAAATCATCATTAAATTCTTTATGCTGTTAATACAAGCAGACCTCAATTCTTGTCTTATCCTTACATTGGCCTAAGATATTATGTAGCTGCAATTGTCAAACAATTAAATACACAAGATTGAGTGTCAATTAATTTATGTAGCACTTTTTCCAAAACTTTCCCAACTTTTAAGACTGCCCCACGATCCTTATCAGTTGAAGGTCACATTCCAGTGAACACAGCTTGTAGTGTCCTGAAAGTCTGAATGAAGACTTCAACTTCACAGCAGGGTGCTGAGATAAGGGAATCATTCAAAAGTATAAACTTTTTGTATGAGACTGAAATCCGAGGTCCCTTGTCCTGGAAGGCGTGGCATGTAAAAGAACCTTCACTGCATTGATGTCACTCCATAACACTGGCCAAAATTTGTAGCACTTCACCTAAAGCTGGTGACATCTCAATATAAGTGAAAAATTCTTGACAGGATGTAAAACAAACAAACAAAAAAGACAAACAGAAATAGGACTGGTAGTTGGATCATGCCTGACATGGATTTACATTTTCCAATTGGCAATACGTGAAGCTGCAAATGTACATTTGAAACATTACTATCTATTGTTCTTTTTCAGTTTGCTGATGGTCAAAGACCCCCAAATTTGATGGAATTAGCTGTAAATGGTCACTACATACACAGTGGATATCAGTATACAAAGCCATTACAGGATTATCTTGATTCCTTTCCAGAGTGGGCAGCTCCACTGCCCTGGGTGGCTACTTACAATCTGTTTAAGTATTAAAATCTTCCTATAAATGGACACATTGTCTGGTCTTAGTCAGTCATATATTTTGATGATATACAAAATGTCCATACATAGTAATATGTGTAGTCTTAACAGCCAGTGTTAGCTATAAGATAATGGGTTTTGTCTTATTGAGAATTGCAAGTGATTGTTCATTGTTATTCCAAATTTCAAGGATTACATTAACATAGATTTTGAGTTCTGGTCAGATATGTAATCCTAAATGGGCATTTTGTTCTTACTTTTTGTTGGTTCAATTCATGTTTTTATTTAATCAAAAACTGACCATAACCAGTGAAATATTTCACTTATACAAAAATTCAGGAATTTTCCTTTTTTTTTGGCAGTAAATACTTGACTTTGATAAGAGAAAAAGCCATAATAACTTTGTATTGTATATATTGCAAATGATACTCAGGTATGACATAAGTTCTACAATGTAGCCAAAGTTAAAGACACTACAGCATTTTTGTAGTGCCCCTAGCCTATTTTTGTGAATAATTCTAGAAAGTTGTTCTTAAATTAACTTTAAAAAAAATTCATTTCAAACTATAATTAATTACCTTTAGATATAGAGGAGTCATAAAAAGTTACATTCCATATTATCTTTGAAATCATTTGTTTTACTAAAAGTCTTGCAGAATTTAGTCAGTTATGTGTGATGAACATATATACACCATTTTACATTGATTACATTATATAACATACCAAATCAACTTTCAAAGCATCAACAAATTATATGATGGGTTTATGTATATTTACTTGTTTGAGCATTCTTGGCTGCATAAATATTATTTGTTCTAAACAAATAGTTACTTACATGAGTAGTGATGATGGGATGTATGTTAGTTTTTGTGAACAAATATTTGCTCATATGAGAACTGTTATCATATTTTTGGAATACAAACCACAACTTTTTTTCATCACCTTGACTCTAGTAGTTTTTTTTAAAGTGCAGTCAGTACTATTCCAAAATCTGAGAATTTGTGTCCAAGACATTTCAATTTGGCAAAATTAAAAAAATCCTGTTTCACTTCATCATAAAATAATGTATATTAAGAAATACCTGACCTTGAGTTTGGGATTTTCCTTATTTACTTTACTTTGCTGTACTTATTCATAGCAATGAAATTATTGATATATTTCCCTCTCCATGCCACATTTAACATTCCAAACTCTGGCTAACAGACACAAACATTTACAGAGGGTCAGTCAAGGTTGTTTTTATGTACACCTGTTGTACATCTATTGTACTGTATATGTATTTATATACATATATATTCCATTTCCATGCCTAAAAAAACATGGATTTAAAGATACGTGTATTGAAAATTAAATCAGAGGATAAAAATAAATGTAAAAGAAGTTGCAATGTAATTCGTCAGGAATCTTTTGATCTACATTTGAATCTTTATAGCATAATAAAATTAATTAATTCATAGATGCATAAATGAAAGATATCACATAATGTAAAAACAACGGACTGACACATACATATTTTTTTATTTTTAAAGCAACATAATTAAGCAAGTATATATAGACAATGATATGATATTAGACCAGTGCGTCTAATTGGATAATTGGATTTAATGAACAGGACAAATAACTGTTGTTAAAGGGAACAGAAACTAATTACAAACACTAATTTAATCAACAGCATCAACTGAGGTGAAGGTGATTAAACCTATATGTATCAGCCAGAATTCATGCTGCCATTCATCACATTTGCATTTGGCAAATCTTTTCAAAATTTGGTGAACAAAGTTCTCTTTTGGCAAAAATCATTTAGCATTTAGGTTTCATATTGCATGATCATATAGAGTATGCTAATACAGACTGATAGTTGCCGCAACTGTACATTGTAGATGTTATTAGACATATTTGTTTCCTCTGCAGAGTCACTAAATACAGTTCGACTTGTGTAGTTCATGTTTCCCAATATTGAAAATTGGCTAAAAATCTGCACCAGGGTTTAGATAAAAGTTTTGTTTTGAGCAATTATTTGCTTATACATGTATGAGAATCGTTCAATGGATGTGTGTTATTCATTTTGAATGATGTGTTAATTAGGTGGATGTTGCTTGTTTTGAACAAGTATTTGCTGACATGTGAATGTCAGTTAGATTTGTTATTCTTCTGAACAAATGATAATTTCTATGAGCATTGTTCATTGCTTATAAGTTATTGTCAATTGAATACATGCTATTTGTTTTGAATATATAACTACTCACTGGAAAATTGTTCATTACAGGTATTTTGAAGTTATTTTTAACTAGTATTTTCTTATATAAATAGTGTTATCTATAAAATGTATATATAGGTCTCTAATTTATATGTATAAATTACTCCACTATGCATAATATATTTTGGAGATTTCTTTGAAAATTATGATAGTAATTTTTGTTACTAATTTTATAAATTTCCTTTCTCATTTGTTGTTGTCACTAATGTATTTGTTTATGGGATTCATCATTTTTACATTTTCTTAATTACTCGAATTTACTTTTGTATGATTACAAAATTTAGAAAAAAATTAGAATAGATTATTACATTACATTGTGATTTAAATAATTACTTCCATTTTTTATACACAAGGCTGTCATGAAAAAGTCATGTTTGATGTGCCCCAACCTAAGTTGTTTTAGAAGTGGGTCAGGTTGAAAGATGTTATCTTTCAATTTTCTTTTAAAATTGTAAATTGGACAAAATTTTAAAATTTTGATGAAAGAAAATTAGTTGATAAAATTGCCTAAAAAAGTTGGTTTGGGGTTTTTATGTGGGTCAAATCAAACAATGCTTTTTCATTTTTAGCCTTAATACACAGGACCTCAGACTTATACATGTAGCTAGTCATGTTAGTTTTGCAATACAACGATATTATTAAATATATCTTACACATTTAATTTGTGTCTATTTAAGAAGTTATAGGAATCGCACAGGGTATTTGAATAATCTGGAATATGTATATATATATATATATATATATATATATATATATATATATATATATATATATATATATATATATATATATATATATATATTAGATTTTTGACTATCTGGTTTTACTGTGATGTTATTTTATAACAATTTTTATGACAATTTTTAAGACTTGATACAAGGTTACTTACCTTTTAATTATTGAATTTTAAAATGAGCTCTTTTTATAGCTGGAATAATATTATTAAAGAATTCCGAATTCTGTTTCTTAGTGCCCATCTTGATCTTTTTCAGTATTAATTGTGATATTTTTAATTTATTTTGGTGAGATGTATTAATTGTAAAGGTGTATTATTTTTTCAAAAATCATTTTGTATCTTGACTCAATGATTTAGTTATGTAAGTAATTTTAAGACAGACATGTAAGGCTGGCTATAAAGTCATACAATCTTTATAGGTATACTATTTAACTTATCAACCCCTGGAAAAACAATGGACTGTTCTGTAAATCAATGACTTAGATCAGTCCAAATGTTTCTTAGGGTGAATGCGTTATTCAACTGTGATAAGTAACAGTGTCTTTTCCAGTTTGTATTGTTTACTTTTTAGGTCACATGATTGGTTGTTATCCACTGTAATATGTTAACTTTTGAATATTTTCAAAATTATATTAAAAAAAAATTTCTGGGCTAATTCTCAATAAATTTGGTATGTACAAACTGATTAAATCTAGCGTTAGGATAACTGAAAAAATAAATCAATTCATTAAAATTCTTCCTTACTATGGGACATATAGCAAACTGAATACAACATAGGACTTCCAAGGTAAATTGGCATATGTTTACAAACATGGTGGCAGACTTGTTTCCATTAACAAAAATATTAGTGCTGCAGTAATACTTGGAGTCATGTTTTACCTGTGCATTCCTATTTTTTGAGAATAGACTGCATTGTTTCAGTTTTTGACAGACTCAGGATCGGCCACCTTACCCTGGTAGACCTGTACATTGTAATCATCATGAGCATGTAGAAACTGTAGATAGTGAAATTAATGGCCCTTGGGTCAGGGTTGAGTTGTTAGGATTAGGGCAATCATGACCAGAAAGACCATTTTGGCATCTTGTTTACTTGTTCAAAAGTATTAAACTAAAGGGTGTAGCAGCTCGAAGAGAAAGTTCTATGAAACTGTTTGCAATTAAATCGGGTATTTTACTATTGAATGTCAAGTGGGACAATAAGGTCGACAACTTTTTCTTAACTAGTCATATCACATAAATTAAGAATTACTTTTACTTATGCACTTATGCATTCCAAATAAAATGTAATAGGCAGCAAAATAGTAAATATAAACAACAACAAATGTTATCAGGTACACCAAAACAATCAGGAGTATTACATGATTATATGTATTAAAAGTGTTAAGATTGGTGTCTGAATCATCAGTCACTTGTGTTTAAGTCATTGTTTTCCTTGGCAGAGGTGAGCTGGATTCTGTCAGCACTGGATTAGTTATTTTTTTGTCATTGTCAAAATAAAAACTTTTAAAGTGTTGTAAAAGGCACTATTTTATAAACCAAATTTCATTTTCACCCCATTGTTGATAAGTGCTATTATGGAATTAATGTGAGCATGCATATATAAATGTGTATCGAAAACAAAATTCATTGAACTTACATGTTTGTTCATAAAACACATATTGTTGGAATAATACGTATTGTTTTTAATTTAGAATATTTTGTGGCCAGAATAGAAGTTTTGGGAATTATGTAGGAAATAGTGACAAGACAGCTGATATGTACTGTATAATTGTTTAACTTCATGGGTAGAAAATTTTTTTGGTTTTTCTGAAAGGAACTTATTCATGGGTGTTACATTTCATGCAAGACCATTTCCAAAACAGAAGTATTTTGAATGCATTTTGATTTGGAATAAATTTTATAATTTTGATGGTTAATTGTTGTCTTTCTGATGCTTTATTAGTATAGGATATTATATTCATGAGTATTTAATTTCAAGACATTTTCTATAAAAACAACGATACAATGTTTGAAATAATGAAATAGATAATATATTGTGTATTCACAAACAGTCACACATACATACTGTATGAATGAGGCAATCCATGGACTGTATTTACTATCCAGTAGATTTACACCATATATTGTTTTCCTAGAAATTTTCGCCCCTGTTCATTTTTGCCCCTTTACGACAGAAAACATATTCACCCATCTTAAATTTGTCCTAAATCACCATAGTATCATGGATGGCAAGTATGTCTGTACTTCAATCATTTAGTTTGAAAATTTTGCTTTCATTTAAAATTTGCCTTCTCATATAAGGGCAAAAATGGCAGAAAATTCCAGGTATATACAGTATGTATAAATTTAAATATATTGATCAGCTACTGTACATTGTATTTAGTGTTTTAGCTTTTAAAGATTTGTTTTGCCTGTCTAATATACATGTATGGCATGGAATTTAGATAAACTATGTTTAGAGTAAATGTATTTAATGTTTAAGGTCTAATCATGAATGGATTGGTTTGAAGTAGTATTTCCTAGAATACTCTACAACTGCAATGTTTGCCTCAGATGATATTAAAACTGTGAAGTTTAACCTTTTAAATTTTTTTCTCAGGAATCTATAAAGAACAAAGAACCAAAAAAATTTGAATACTCAAGTGATGGCAATAAAAAGGCTGTAAGACTTGCCCTTCCCCTGTGTACGTGTACATGCATTTACATGTATGAACCCTGAATAATACATTATGTCAGATTTGGCCGTCCTTTAAATACAGGTATTTGTTGTGAAGCATTAACACATTATATGTAAGACTCCCCCTTTCCCTGTGTCAGCCCATTGGCTGTGAAGCATTTACACACTATTTTTAAGACTCGCCCTTCCTTTTGTATATTGGCTGTGAAGTATTAACACACTATATGTAAGACTCGCCTTCAACCTGTGTACTTGCTGTCAAGCATTAACACACTATATGTAAGACTCGCCTTTCCCCTGTGTATTTGCTGAGAAACATTAACACACTATTTGTAAGACTTGAATTCCCCCTGTGTACTTGCTGTGAAACATTAACACACTATTTGTAAGACTTGAATTCCCCCTGTGTACTTGCTGTCAAGCATTAACACACTACATGTAAGACTTGCCCTTCCCCCTGTGTATTTGCTGAGAAGCATTAACACACCATATGTAAGACTCGCCTTCCCCTGTGTATTAACACACTATATGTAAGACTTGAATTCCCCCTGTGTATTTGCTGTCAAGCATTAACACACTATATGTAAGACTTGCCCTTCCCCCTGTGTACTTGCTGTCAAGCATTAACACACAATATGTAAGACTCACCTTTCCCTGTGTATTGGCTGTCAAACATTAACACACTATATGTAAGACTTGAATTCCCCCCTGTGTACTTGCTGTCAAGCATTAACACACTACATGTAAGACTCGCCTTCCCCTGTGTATTTGCTGTGAAGCATTAACACACTATATGTAACTCACCTTTCCCTGTGTATTGGCTGTGAAGTATAAAGACACTATATGTAAGACTCACCTTTCCCTGTGTACTTGCTGTGAAGTATAAACACTATATGTAAGACTCACCTTTCCCTGTGTATTGGCTGTTAAGTATAAACACACTATATGTAAGACTCACCTTTCCCTGTGTATTGGCTGTGAAGTATAAACACACACTATATGTAAGACTGATCATCCTACCGGTGTGTATTTGCTGTGAAGCATTAACACACTGTGTAGACTTGCTCTTCCTGTGAACCATTATCACACTATAAGTAAAACTCGCCCTCCCCATGTGTATTTCCTGTGAACCATTAATATACTGTTTATAAGACTTGCCCTTCCTGTGTATTTGCTGTTAAGCATTAACACACTATATGTAAGACTTGTCCTTCCCCTGTGTATTTGCTATTAAGCATTAACACACTATATGTAAGACTTGCCCTTCCTGTGTATTTGCGGTGAAGCATTAACACACTATATGTAAGACTTGCCTGTGTATTTGCTGTGAAGCATTAACACACTATATGTAAGACTTGCCCTTCCTGTGTATTTGCTGTGAAGCATTAACACACTATATGTAAGACTTGCCCTTCCTGTGTATTTGCTGTGAAGCATTAACACACTATATGTAAGACTTGCCCTTCCTGTGTATTTGCTGTTAAGCATTAACACACTATATGTAAGACTTGCCTGTGTATTTGCTGTTAAGCATTAACACACTATATGTAAGACTTGCCTGTGTATTTACTGTTAAGCATTAACACACTATATGTAAGACTTGCCCTTCCTGTGTATTTGCTGTGAAGCATTAACACACTATATGTAAGACTTGACTGTGTATTTGCTGTGAAGCATTAACACACTATATGTAAGACTTGCCTGTGTATTTGCTGTGAAGCATTAACACACTATATGTAAGACTTGCCCTTCCTGTGTATTTGCTGTGAAGCATTAACACACTATATGTAAGACTTGACTGTGTATTTGCTGTGAAGCATTAACACACTATATGTAAGACTTGCCCTTCCTGTGTATTTGCTGTGAAGCATTAACACACTATATGTAAGACTTTATTGCCCTTCACCTGTGTATTGGCAGTAAAAGCAATAACACACAAACTATATAAGACTCGCCCTTCCCCTTTGTTGTTGTGAATTTTTCAGATCCCATGTTTCGGACCTCTATTTGCAAATTCAAGAAACCTGGATAATTATTGTTTGCTGTAAATCCCTAAATGACAAGTCGTTGCCTTTAACATGTATACCTGTATTTTGTTTGAATTGCAATATCTTGAGTTGGTATCAATTGCATTGTACTTAAATTGGATAATGTTAGTTGCTTTTAATTGAGTGGATAGTGCTAGTTGCATTGTATTAACTGAACAAAGTTTCTTGTATTGTACTAAGTTGATAGTATTACTTGTATTGTACCGGTATTAAGTGGATAGTGTTACTTGTAATGCACTGGTATAAAGTGGATAAGTTACTTGTATTGTACAGGTATAAAGTGGAAAGTGTTACTTGTATTGTTCCGGTATAAAGTGGATAAGTTACTTGTATTGTTCCGGTATAAAGTGGATAAGTTACTTGTAATGTACCGGTATAAAGTGGATAGTGTTACTTGTACTGTACCGGTATAAAGTGGATAGTGTTACTTGTGTTGTACTGGTATAAAGTGGATAGTGTTACTTGTGTTGTACTGGTATAAAGTGGATAGTGTTACTTGTATTGTACCGGTATAAAGTGGATAGTGTTATGGTACTTGTATTGTACTGGTATAAAGTGGATAGTGTTACTTGTAATGTACTGGTATAAAGTGGATAGTGTTACTTGTAATGTACTGGTATAAAGTGGATAGTGTTTCTTGTATTGTACCGGTATTAAGTGGATAGTGTTTCTTGTATTGTACCGGTATTAAGTGGATAGTGTTTCTTGTATTGGACCGGTATAAAGTGGATAGTGTTACTTGTGTTGTACCGGTATAAAGTGGATAGTGTTTTCTTGTACTTGTGGATAGTGTTACTTGTATTGTACCAGTATAAAGTGGATAGTGTTACTTGTATTGTACCGGTATTAAGTGGATAGTGTTACTGCATTGTACTGGTATAAAGTGGATAGTGTTACTTTTATTGTACCGGTATAAAGTGGATAGTGTTACTTGTATTGTACTGGTATAAAGTGGATAGTGTTACTTGTATTGTACCAGTATAAGGTGGATAGTGTTACTTGTATTGTACCGGTATTATGTGGATAGTGTTACTTGTATTGTACCGGTATAAAGTGGATAGCGTTACTTTCATTGTATCAGTATAAAGTGGACAGTTATTGTACTGATATTAATTGGATAGTGTTACTTGTATTGAGTGGATATAGTGTCACTTGCATTGTACTAAGTAGATAGTGTTAGTTATGTTCAACTGCCAGTACAAGGTATGTAGAAAATCCAGAATTAATTGAGTGCAGTCTATGTAGAAAATCCAGAATTAATTGAGTACAGACTATGTAGAAAATGCAGAATTAATTGAGTACAGACTATGTAGAAAATGCAGAATTAATTGAGTCCAGACTAAGTAGAAAATCCAGATAAAATTGTGTTCAGACTGTAGAAAATACAAATTTAACTTAAATATAGGCTATGAAAGAAATCCTGATTTATCTGCGGGTATAAGCTATGTAGAAAAACCAAATGTAATTGAGTATAGACTATGTAGAACATCCATATTTAATTGAGACTTGTTTCCGAGTAAAAACTTCTGCAATCTTTAAAATACTGTATCCATCTGAAAGTCATTTGGTTGACACAAATTAAGGAACCCCTAAATATGAAACATCTAAAAAAAGGGCACCTATTTGGATTTATTACGGTATCTGTGATGTTTTGAAGTGTGATGCAAATTTTGGATTTTATTTTTTATTTAAAATACAACAGTGTGATAAACTGTTTATATTTTAGAACATTCCATTATTTTGATGTTGTTTGTTGAAAGTAGATACCATGATGTGATTGGTTGACAAGTATTAGACTTTTGTACACAGCTGTATTTACAGAAAAGATTGTATAGGCAGATTTGATATTTTGCCTCTATTCTTTTTACATTAGATTACAAATCCATTCCTTAACAATTTGTCAGTATTTTTTTGTTCGTTAATGTATTTGATTCTCTCTCTCTCTTTTTGCAACAGGGCTTTTAAATGGAAAGGATTATATATTTTGTATTGAAAGTATATTTTTATGTTCTGGTTGTTTTATTGAAATTTATAAACATGGTTTAAAGGATGTTAAAAGTTTTTAATATGGTTAAAGCAGTATGTCACTTATTTTGATAATATATGTCTCCTTTTTTGGCATTTGGAAGTCTAGTGTATTATCAAAAACTACTCATATACATAATTATACATGTTATGAAGTTTGTTTCCTTACACCTAGGATAGTCTGATCCAATATTTTACCTGTGATGGAAAATTCTATCCAGGGTTGCTAATTCAGAACACTTTGTATCCCTATAAGCATCATCTATAAATATAATGGATCATGGAGATTTCATGTTGGTAGTTTGCATTTATTTTTTATATTGTAGTCAGAAACACATAAATAACAAAGGGAATAAAATGTGTCTATAAGGGGTTTATGTTTATTTGCAGTGGATGAATAAATGGTGAGTGATGTGACTACTGAAACACTAGTAGCATTAGGTCAAACTGATCTATACATAAAAATAAACAAGATTTCAAGTTCCCCAGGTTTGACAAAAAGAACCAAGCACCATATTTGAGTTTTGACATCGAAAAATATCAGTTTAGGGTGGAATGTAGATCTATCCCATCCATCTCTAATTTACACATATATGGGAAATTGTTTATACAAATGTTTAAAAAATTAACATTTTAAATGTGTGTAAGAATGTCAAGTAGGCCTAAGACTGACCTTTGTTACTTTACAATGCAGTGTGTGATACTTAACCATGCAGTATGTTACTTAATGATACACATTGATACCTAAAGCCTTAGTCACAACTGGACGCACAGGCTTTTAAATCTTGCATTCTCTGATTTTTCGCCATAGGTGAGTGTTGTAGAGGTCGTGGGGCAGAGAAAAGTAGCAGTCAATTTGTAAGTTGGGAGAAAGAACAACATGTAATTGGGAAATCGCAGAGTTTGTTGGACATGGGCAACATCCATCGTACGTGCTTACAGGCAGTCTTTGTGCTCTAAATTCTGCAAGAAGGACGTGCAAGGCCAGTTCGTTCCTTCGTGTTTTTGCCATACATACATTGTACCTCGTAGAGTGGAAGTACGGCCAGTTGTGACCGAGGCTTAATCATGCAGTGTATGGTATTTAACCATGCAGCATGTAACTCAACTATGCAGACATTTTACTTAACCATGCAGTATGTTACCTAACCATGCAGTGTAAAATACATAACCATGCTGTGTTACTTAATGATGCAGTGCAGTGTTGATTAGGGGACGACCATTGATTCTGAGGCAAAGGGGGACATGCTGGCAATTTTGTTGAGTCGTATTAATTATTGTCATACCGTCACAGGACAGATTATTTATGTCCTTGACTTTTTCTGCTATTGTCATGTGGTCAGAAATATAATATATTGCAGTGACAGATCTAGAAATTTTTCAAAGGGGGAGTTGAGGTTGAGAGGGTAACAGAAATATATACTATTCAAAAGTGTTATAAAATACAAACCTCACTGCACACTGGATTATTGTGAGGCAAGATTGTGATAAGGAACCTATAGAAAGGTAACAGTTTACATGTTATCCCATTTCAATTATTTGAAGCCTTAACTGGTATTTGTTGGGCCTCTGTGGACGAGTTGTTAGAGCATTTGGGTTTGAACCATGATCAGCGCAGGTGCGAACCCCGCTTGAAAATAAACTGATATTTGTGAGAAAGTTTGCCAGTTTACTTGTGGAAGTCTGGTGGTCTCTTCCCGGTACGTTGTTAACAAGTTCTCTCCTCCACTAATAAAAAGTGGCCACCATCATATAACTGAAAAATTGTTGAGCGTGGCATAGAACATTATTCAAAATTAAAATTTTTGTATTTGGCAAGTGTACAAACACGCACAAATGGATGGAGACAGACATTGAACTATGTCTTCAACCAAACTTTGTTGTTCTCAATTACATCGGTGGATCCAGGAATTTTCAATGAGGGGATGTAAAGTCTTTCTTGGAGTGGGGGGATGACCAGATGCTGTACATGTGAAAATGGTGCATTCCTTTAGTCTAAAGAATTGAATATCATCGATGATTAATTTTTTATGTATCTAGCTGATAATAACACAACATAGGGAAAAATCATATACATTTTTATATAATGCCAATTTTGTTCATATTCATACATACATAAAAAAAGCAAATCAAAATAGAAAAATTATTTACTGATATGTAGGGCAAACTCTTTAAAGATAATCTGAAATAAAACTAAGTGTAGTCAGAAGCCACGAAATTCAATATATAAAGACAAATCCAGGGCAGATGTAATATTTGAAGCTGGAGGGAAGGAAGAGTATAAAGTTGTTCTTGCCGAGCGTAGAGAGGCATGCAAATTTTGGTAATTTTATTAATTTTCCAACTTCTTTTTTTAAAATGCAGTGAGACCTCACCATTAAGACCACCTATCTGACTCAAAGTGGTCTGATTAGTGAGGTGGTCTTGTAAGGTTCTGTACTTATTCAATATTTAATTGTTAATTAAGAGATTGAAAATTCATGGTCTTAATTGTGAAGTTGTCTCCTAATCGATGTGTTCTTTAGGTGTGGTTTCACTGTGTAGAGGTTTTAATTATTTTTTGTAAAATTCTGGGTGGGTGAGTGTAGCAAGCCAAAAAAAAATTGAAGAATGAAATATGTTAACTAATTAATTAATTTTTAACACAACTTTGGCACCAGCTAAAGAAAGATATTTTATTTTCTTGCTGGTCGAAGACAGATTAATTAATTTTCAAGCCTAGAATATTTATTTCCAAAATCTGCTCAGCCCCCCCCCCCATAAAATCGAATGGTCGTCCCCTTAGCCATTAAGTGTGTTAGCTTATGATACTTTGTCATTGCAGAGTGTTACCTATTTCTTTAACTACACATCTGGTAAAGTTTCCACTAAATATATCTACCAGTAGTTTATTTTGGCACATTGTGATTTTGCCTGTTTGATTATGTTCTTTGACAGAGTAGAAAACTGGCCCGAGATACTTAATATTACTGCAACCTATGTAATACACAATCACAAGTTCTTAGTATTAGTAATTGGCACGATACAAAACTTGATAACAATTCATAAGATGATGATTTGATGTTGTATTGCTCAGTGATTTCTAATATGCATATATTTCTTGCTAAAAGATGCCATACTGATTGTTTTTTTTTTAATTATATTAAAGTAATTAACTAAATTTTAATGTTTTTTTTCCCTTTAATATAATGAAATTCCCCAGTGTGCAGAGATACCTGTTGTATACAAGGTTACATGGAGAGAAAAAAAGCTATTGATTGCTTTCATGTTTCGGACAGGACTGGATTTATTGGGCATCTATCTTTGAAGACAATTATTTTAGGAAGTAGTGCTTAACTTTTTTTAATGTATATCATACTTTAGTTATACCAGAAGGTTCTTGGGAAAAAAATTATGCAGTATTGTCAAAACAAAGATTATAATATGTCATCTATATATCAGAAAAAAATGTCCAAACAATGTTAACCCCCACCCCAAAAAAGGAACAGGGCAAGTTCTGTCATGGTTGTGTCTTCATCATATATCTAATCTGGGGTTTTGTCTTCCAATCCTTGCTTGGAAGTTACTCAAACAAACATGTTTTTGGTCACGACCTTTGCCCTGGGTCATATCTTCAAGGTCACACTGACAGATGGACATAATTTTTGTCCAGAGTAACTTTCAAACCTTTGCTTGGAATGTGTTCAAACTTTAAAATTTTGTTGGTCATGTTTCTTGTTTGGTTATGAAAAATTCTTGTTCTTAAAAATGTATTAAGAGTCCTAGAATTTGAATGCCAAGAGCCTGTAGGAACCACAGACTTCAAGGGTGCTTAGTTAATACTATTGCTTTCCATGCATACAACCCCGGAGTGGGCAAGGAAGTATGTGAGACAGTATGGAAGTACCACTTTGGGCACGTCAGTTTTCTGTGGTTTCTTCCAAACTTACACTGGAGTTATTCAGGAATCATGATAGAAAGAAAATTAGGAATGGAAATTGCAACACAAATTGCATCTCAAAATTGAGTCATGTCATAGAAAATAAGGATAATGACGAAAAAATATTTATACGAGTAACAGAAAAAACTGATCATTTATTCTTTCCTACCATTATACGTTAAAACATTTAAAAGCACTGAAACTGAAATTTTAATGGTGGTGGGGAAACTTGGGGTGGCAGAACAAAATTCAAGCATGATTCATGGAGATCCCTCAACCTATGATGTCAAAAGAAACAAGAAATAAATATGTAATAATCAAACATTTATTGCACTGTTTAATTACATGTTACAATTCTCTGCATGATTAACATATGAAAAATGTTAACATCTGTGAGGTTTAAACTTCAAAGAAAATTCCTTAAAAACATTTTGAATTTATTTACATTAAAATATTCTTCCATCAAATAGAATAAAGTAGATTAAATAAAACATTTGGTATTACTGATTATGAAACATTATATATACACTTACTAACTCTTAACCCAGCTTAAAGAAATTATAAAATGTACAAATATCACATGAATTTAAAAAATTCATCAGATGACAATTCACTATTAACTCACCAACCCTGAAAACAATGGAGTCTTCTGTAAATCCATGATTTAAGCAAGTCCAAATGTGTCTTTAGGGGTGAATGAGTAAATAGCTATACATGTATATATTACATGTGATAAAATCTTATTATTATATTAAAATATGATGGTATCGTCGTCAGTGCTTACTAGAGTTAGCTCCCTTGGTGTTTTTTTTTGTGCACATATACATGTACATGCATTTCTTCAGCATAATTTCATATGCAGACAAAGTCTATAATACATTTTCTCTCACCCATCAGTCTAATGAAATATGTTGTATGTTTGATATTTACGGTCATTATTTGACAATATGTGTTATGTGCATTATTTATGATAACAATTGTCCAGGTTGAATGCTGGTGATGAATTGTCTGTTAAATGAAGGAGTAATCTGTGATTAGTGTTACCATGGTGGCGACATTGGTTGAGGATTCTGTAGATAGGACATGACAACAGCTGATATTGATAACCTGAAAATTAATAAGGTATTTAGTAAATAAATGATATCACCTTATTAACCTGATCTGTATTAATAGTAGTAACATGAAATATTTGTAAAATGCAAAATAACGTGTTTTAAAGTGAAACACAAATGGCCCCTACAAGCTGAAATATATTGAGAAACATGTTTTGATAGGTGGTCACAGGTCATGGTCAAATTTACCACATTAACAATAGAAAGGTGTTGTTTCTTGTTCTAAAGATGTAAATAAATAAGTGACTTGGTTTAGCACTATTACTGCTATAAATTCTGAAAATTATTTTACTTCAACAGTCAAAGGTCATACAGGTTTTACCACAGGAGTTTTCATGTTTGTTAACTCAAATCAGCATGAAACCATACCAATAAAGAAAAGGAATGTTTGCACCATAATATATCTAAGAATACTTAGAATTTACCTCTAGGATAAAACATCCATGGAATGTAAACAGACAAGTTTAACAAAATGCTTGAGTTCAAACAATAACTTACATAAAACTACTAAGCATTTGTTTGGTGTCTTCCGATGTTCTTGAGTTGGCAAAGCTGATGAAAGAACAATACACCGCTGCCCAGGCACACCACTTTAACTGAAGTTAAATACAAACAATTTAAACATTTAGTCAATTCAAATATGATGTAACACACAGCAAACTCATACAAAATTAAGTAAAATGTCCAAACAATATGTTTAATATGTTTTTCAAATTTAATATAACAAAAAAAAAGTGAAACTAGTCAGACAGTGAATAGCCATAAAGACCATCAAATAAAATCGTGATAATGACTTACTTTATCATCAGTATGACAGATGAACAGCATAAGAAGGTATATGTGATATATATCGGGTGACTGGCACCATCACGACACAGTAAAAGATAAACCGTAGTAACGACGGGGTCAAAGTGATCTACATACATTTAAAATTCTCTATAAAGACCACTAAAGGGAACAATTTAAAGTACCTGTTATAGACAGGGGTTCTTTATAAAGAGGTTTAAAATTATAAAGGTTATGTTCGAATGACATTTATATGCAGGTGCCCTTTACACAGAGGTGGCTTATAATACAAGTTTTGACTGTACATTGGTAAGCTCTTTGCAAGTATCTTGCACTTTATGAAGTACACTGTAATACAATATATATTTCTAATATATGTACATGTACCTTGTCCAAATAGAGAAAATTTGTGATGCCCTTTGGTTTGGGCACCATGTTTTAAACCCACAATCATAGACACTTACCGGTAATTCTTTCAATAGAGGGTCACCATCAAGTATAATAACCTACAGTAACAGTATATGTTACACCTGTTCTGCCATTGATAAAAACCAGTACGTTAAAATATGTCCTCTATTTTGGTGCAGTGGATGTTAAATACAACAATACTATACATGTTCATGTATATCACTGAATCAAATAGTCATTGTACAAAAATGTCCTAATTTGGGTTGACACAGTTAGAACTCTCATGCTTTGTGCTACAATTTGTACTTCATGTATATCATACTTTATGTCTGCATCGCACGTGTTCAACTGCTTTTGACGTCAGTTATTAAATTTGTAGGCCACAATATATCAAATCTATGAAAATAATGCATAAGGGACATTCTACAGTCATATTTTGAAGGTAATCCAGACAATTGGACCTTTTTACCTTTTAGAAGACAGGGCTCATCCTGTCATATATGTAGCCATTGACTTATTTTTTGGAAGACTAGCTAAAAAATATAGTAATTGGCTAATTTTCTGGCTAATGTTTTTGTGATTATTAATGACTTTTTTGTGTGTATCATACATGTACTGTCATTATAAAGGGAAAGATATATATATATATATATACATGTAGCATGAAAACAGACAACCATGTTTGGCAGTGCACACAGTGTCAGTTAATAAGGCATGCTTGATTAGAAAAACAATCGTCCTGAAATTTTCCCAATCAAGCAAACCTATAGAATTGTAAAAAATAAAAGTGTCACATTATGGAAAATAAACATGTACATGTGTGTGTGTGTGTGTGTGTGTGAGTGTGTATATATATATATATATATATATAGTTCCCACTTGTCACCACCTGGCTACTGAAAGTTTGAGAATATATTTTTGGTGCTAGTGGCTAATCAAAATTTCAATTGTCTACAAACTATCTTGGTTGGCTAATTTTTTTACCCATAGTTTTCAGAGCCCAGGGTGAACCCTGGAAGGTAAAAGGTTTAGCTACCAATATTGTATCTAGTAGCAAATAATTGTCATTTGTGAAAGAAATAGGTTCAATCTGTGTGGTGATAAAATTGAACATGCTGTAATTAATATTGATTGATCAAGCAAATATGGTAATTGCCAAACTGGTTCTTTTTTTAATTTAGATCATAAATAGAAGACATACCTTCATCATGAGACCACACATACTAAATATCATTCCTAAAAGATTCATATAATCTGGTGTTGGATCATCTGATGGTCCTCCAGGTTGGGGTGGCTTGTACCTATCATTATGAAAAACAATCATAGGTCAATGTTATTACAGATTGTGAAATCTATAGTGTGATTAAACAAACGTCCAAATTACGGCATCAACATTTTCATTATAAATATTATTGGAAATAAGTTCAAATAACATCAAGTTAGACATCATAAGAAGATCTGTCCTAACAACAAACTTCTTTTAAAACTATATCAACAAACATCCTTATCTAATAACAAATGTCCTGACCTACCGGGGTAACAACAAACATCCTGACCTTACATTACAATAAATGTTCTATCCCAGCAACAAACAATCTGACCTATTAACAAACATCCTGACCCAACAACAATCGTGTCCTAACAACAAACCTCCTGACCCATCAACAAACGTCCTGACGCAACAACAAATGTTCTGACCTAACAATTAACGTCCTGACTCATAGATGGTAGTTCCATTTAGACATTTTACTTTATTTGTCATAAAAAAATACATTATGTGATATATACTTAAAAACTAATTCATATCAACTGGAATAAGTTAGTCAAAAAAAAAAAATACATAAGAGCAATGAGTAATGACAATATAAATTTTATAATAGATACATGTATATGTTGATCAAAATTCTTAACCATTAAAATACAAGTGCCAATACCAATGTATCCAAACAAACATGCTGGTATCGAAACTCAAGTAATATCGGCACTTGTACAAGTAACTTCAGCACTTGTCTTTTCAGCTTCTAGTTCTTCTAGTAATTTCTTTAACTGGTAATAAGGGCAGCTAATGTTTTATCATTTATTAGGATAAATCAATTAACATATCATGACAAATTTAAACTTCTAAAGCACATGGTTTTGAAGTGCCAAAATTACCGATACCATTTTGCATGACAGGTGTTGCCTTTGTAAGATCAGCTAGACTTCCAAAGAATGCCTTTTCCCTCATTTGTAAAGCAACAGATGCTATCAATTTCAATGTTAGTTCATATCATTATTCTATTTAATGTAATGTGACATTAACATGTTTAAAATGATATAAAAAAGATAACAATAACAATACATGCATGAGCAAATAAATAGATCTGCAATGAAAGTATTATATATTTTGAATTAATGATAAATTCTAATCTACACAGTAGGTTTCATTAAAAATCAAGTTGCTATATAAATTAAACATATAGATGTAAGGGAAGATGAAACATATTACTAAATTTTGTGACCCTGCTGTACATGTAAATCAAGCATTTCTTTAAGGGTCATTCTTTTATAGTGACACTGTCACCAGGTGCTCCATGGAAAAATCGAAAACAATAACAATTTGCTGAAAACACAAATATAAATCAGACAAACAACTTAATCATTAAATATATTTATATTTGGCTCCCTAATGTAAAGTTTAACATAATTTAGATGCATTTCAAAGAACTTATTAGGATATTATTTCTGATACAGAAGTCACATGTTGGAGATCTGTTTTTACATCCTAATTGTGTATTTGACTCGAATTGTGTAAATCCTTTTACTTTTTGCATTTTTGTTCAGAAATACATGATGACTTTTTGTTGATACACCAGGATGCATCTATCACAAATTAAAATTTATATACAAAATGTACGAAGTTAACTTCATTGTGTGAATATGTCAAACCAGAGTCCATCAGCATGATATGTGTATTAAAATATTTTAATAATTTTTTTCAAACAGCGGCAAAATTTACACAAAAACACCCAAAGTACAGTTAAATCAAATTAAATTTACATCAATAATCAGTTTAAATGCATATTCTTCTGTATAAATATTTCATAGACAGCTAGAAATTAATAAAAAAATGAATAATCAACTCTTACAATAAACTGCTACCCGGTTGTTGTTCTGCTTCGCTTCACTCTAAAACAGTCGGGACCAGCTTACTCTCACAGAACGTATGGACACATTTAGTAAATTAAAGAGCCAAATCTGTCTTCTGAAATTAAGTGTTTTCACAATTCCCACAATATTCTTCATATATTATGTCAAATCTATATCATACAGATTCTATGTCCGCAATATTCTTCATATATTATGTCAAATCTATATCATACAAATTCTGTTTTATGGAAAATGATGATTACATGTGTTAAATGTCTTTACCGTGCAATATAATAAACATTCTGGTACATTTTAAAGTGTTGTTCTGACTGTACTTTCAGAAAATCATCTTGAAAATTCAATTTGTTAAAACAGCATTATCAAACTCAAAGTCAAAAATATCTACTGCAGTACAGTCATAAAAATTATTCATTATGTTATAATAAGATTGCTAAAATTGCTACCTTATTAATGTTTTTGTATCTCTAATATTTAAGTTGTTTGTCGGATTTATATTTGTGCTTTTTCTGGTATTTTCGGTAGTTCCTGCAGCGTCCAGGAGGGGGGGACCTTGTTCATGACTTCATAAATTCATTATCCCACATTGAATATTCACAGTGTAAATCTAACTTATGAATGTGTTATGCACATGCTTTGGACTTTCACTTACCGAACTATTTTGTTTGGTCTACGGGGATCATTGGAATTATTTGTAGAGCTCATTTTAAAACAAAACTTTCGCCTTTTACAATGATGCCGGTGTTTGTAATGACGTATGTGGCTTCAAACAAACGTCTCGATGACAGTGATTTGTGATCACCCGATAAAGCATACCGTACCCGAAATTATAACATCAAACAAAGCCACGAAATGAAATAGAAAAAAAAAATGTTTAGAGTAAAACTTAAAGAATATTTTTTGATAGTGTGATTGTAATATTTTGAAATAAATGATTTTATCTAATTTAATTGCCAAGTAATTTCACGATTATCATCATCACACTCCTTGTTTTCTCCTTAAATAGTTGCATTCACCAACAATTTAAAATGATTTATGTGTACTTTTAGTTGTGAAGATATTAATTATTATATCTAAATTATTTTTTGTTCTATTATCTTTTTTCTGCATGCTGCTTTGTATCAAGTGATTTAAATATTTATTATTTTTACAGAGTTAATGCTATCAACATAGACTTTTCAAGAAGAATATAAGGCATACATTACTTATTTCATAAATAGGTAGATTCTACATGTCATTGAACATGAAATATTGATAAGTCTTCTAATCTTGCAATAAGAGTGGAACTGTTAACACACCCTCTATACATAACAACTTTCAAGTCAATGTATAATTATTATACTAGGTTATGAAAATTTAATCTGGATAACAGGGCTTTCTGTAACCCTTGGGTTCTTTTCAAAAATGTCTTTATTAAAGATTCTAAACTTTCTGGGTCAAATTCATGGATGAAAGCCCTACAAAACTTACCAAGTTATTTCAAAATTAAAGATCTTTAATAAAAAATCCAATTTTCATTTTTCATAAACTATTTAGATAATATTTTTATGGAGGAATCAAGTTTACAATGAAAAGCATTCAAGAAAGTCAAACAGGAAAATTATCATTCTATCACAAATCAGTAACACTTGAAAATTTAAAAATTCATGGAAGCATATTTGACTTTTAATTACAATTTAAGAAGTGCTAACCAGTAGATATTATTTAACAAAGTTACATATTAGTGTCAGTCAATTATGCATTAAAACTGGTAGATACTGTAAGCCTATTATTCCAAGAGGAAATAGATTTGCTACTCAAAATAATTCTCCAAATCTTTTAGAGGATGAAGGACATATTTTACGTAACTGTTCTGAGTATGACTGAATTAGATTTCAGTATCCATCTTTAAATGTTTCTGGTTTAATGAATCCCCAGAGTTATGCTACGATCAAAAGACATTTGTCTTTATATCAAAGATTCAACATAGAAAACATAATATTCAACAGGATAATGTTATGTAAATGTATACACTAATCAATAAAACTAGCTTTTTTGTGAACAATCATGTGATTCTAGTCATGTATAAATGATAATAGATAAACATGTACATTGAAAGATGTTTTTATAATGTGAATGTTTGTTTGTATGGCTAATGCCTATGGTATATTTATTGCCAATAAGAATTGAATTGAATTAAATTATGTTGATTGATAAAGTCAACAAAGTTACTGATTTGAATATTTTTATACTATCAAAAAGCATTTTCAAAGACCAAAGAGAAGTAATAATATTTTTAGCTTGAAGTATGTGATAATCTAGTAAGAGTTATCTTTCTTACATTGTAACTGGATTCCCTATTAACTTTTTGTACGTCTGTCGAAAGACAGGTTGTACAAATGTATTATGTTATCACAATGTCAGGCAGTTGCATTTTCAATAACTTGTGTAATTTTCAATTTGAAACTTTTTGTGAAGGTTAATTGCCATAAAAGCTCAGACAAATGCAATTACCAAAATATTTCACCACATATTAATGGAGTTATGGCCCCTTGAAGTTTTTCAGAAACAATTTCCGCTCAGTAACTTGATTAATTTTCAATGGATTAATTTCAAACTTTATGAGGTTTATTGCTATTAATGCTCGGACAAGTTCAATAACCAAAATTTTTGCCAAATAATTACCCCTGAGTTATGGCCCCTGAAAATTTGCAGAAATAATTTCCACTCAATAATTTGAGTAATTTTTAATGAATTAATTTGAAACTTTTTGAGAAGGTTTATTGACATATAACCTTGGCCAAGATCAATAACCAAAATTTTTCCCCAGTTATTTATAGAGATATGGCCCCTTGTAGATTTGTAGAAACAATGTCCACTCAACAACTTGAGTAATTTCAATGGATTAATTTGAAATTTTATAAAATTTTTGCCATAAAATCTAGAAAAAGTGCAATAACAAAATTTTTCGCCAGATATTTACGGAGTTACACTTGCAGATTTACAGAAACACTTTCAGCTCAATAACTTGAGTATTTTCAATGAATTAATTCGAAATCTTATGAGGTTTATTTCCATAAAACCTTGGCCAAGATCAATAACCAAAATCTTTTCCTAATTTATTATGGAGTTATGGCCCCTTGTAGATTTGCAGATACAGTTTCCGCTCAATAACTTGAGCACATTCAACGGATTAACTTGAAATTTTATGAGAAAGTTTATTGCCATAAAAGTTCAATAGCCGAAAATTTTCACCAATTATTTACTGAATTATGGCTGCTTGAAGTTTGCAGAAACAGTTTCTACTCAATAACTTGAGTAATTTTCAAAAAATTAATTTGAAAATGAAAATGTTTATTTCCTAAATAGCTCGGTCAAGTTTGGAAATCAAAATTTTTTATAAACTGCTCACTCATATAGACCCATGACAAGTGTATTATACACAGCCTTTGATGTATCCTTGTTACATATATATATATATATCTATATTGATCTTATATTGAAAAATATACTTTTGTATCATGTATAGTTTAATATATTTATTCATATACATTTGTATTATGTATGTTTTAATATTTTATATTTTAGGGAAGATGTTATCTACATCATAGTTCTATCATCGATTATAAATAAATAACAAAATAATCCAAAAGTTTGGTATTTGTCATTCATAAACAGTATCTGATACTGTGACAACAGAGAACTGGATATAATATATACAGTATATTTACAAGACAGACCTTACAAGTATCACACATAGACTGTAAGACTCACATTTGTGTGCCATATCATGCAGTAAAGTTTAACTTTCACATTTAAAAATCTGGCAAAGATGTCTAGTTAGAATGAAATTCTTAAATTAACTTTTCTGAACACTTAACAGTGGAAACAAAGATGGAGGAGACTGGGGACAGCTGGAAAACCAAAGGGAGAGCATCACTGGTAAGAAACCAATGGACCTTGTAAAAGCCTAAATCTAGGACAGAATTTCACCTTATAAGTGCGCAGGTCCTGTCAGCCTGCATTCAAATTTTAAAATTGTTTCAAGGGTCGTGTGCATGTCAACTACTCACTGTATGATTTAACTGGACCTTAAGAAGTCTGTATACAGGCCCTACTTAACTCCAAATTGTTGATAATCTGACATCTGTCATTATTCATTTGAGGGACCTACATTACCGGTATATGTGATGCTCATATCACCTCATTATTCTCATATTCAGAACAACCTTTATGTGATATTCAGATAACAGTGTAAATATAAGTGATCTATTCAGATCACTCTGTTAGTGATATTCAGATCACAGTACAGCTCATATGAATTCAGACTGATATTCAGATCACACTGATTCAGATAAAAGTACAGGTGATATAAATTCAGATCACACGGTCAGTGATATTCAGAACAATGTGCAGGTAATAATGATTCAGATTATGGTACAGCTGATATTCATTTAGATCAAACTGCGATATTCAGATCACACTAATTATAAGTGCTTGTAAGTTGAATGCTTTTCACTAGACTACATACTACTGTACTTGACCTTGCTACTGAGCAACAATGAAGGACCTTTTGAACTGTCGGCTAATTTACTTACAAACATAACAAGAAGACAAAATACAAAATCTTTATTGCAACTCCAAAACAAAACAATAACAAAAAAATTGTATATTTACAACATTTGTAAAAGAACAGTAAAATTTCTTTATAAAGCCCCAATTCATTGGCCACCTTGCTTTTTGCCACTATTATTGAATTTTCCAATTTTCCTTATAGTGTCATTTAAGCTTTCCCTCAACCTATTGCCAACTCCTTTATAATACCAAACTTTGGCTAAACAAATGGTGGCAGTATAACAAGATTTTACTGTATAAAAACATGGCAGTAAAGCTTGTATATGAGGCCATTTCAAGATCTTTCTCTGTCTGATGTCGGCATATAAATTGATTTTGAGATCATAAAATAAAAAAAAATAACACAAAATATCTAGGGTACAAATATGTAACATAGCCCCAAAATGAACTGTTAAACACGAACATTTATTTTCATCATTGTGAAAATATCATCTCATAGGTTATTTATCGGTTAACACATCGAGAAAATACTGAAATGTGCATTAAATTGCATTTGTTTTTCTAAAATGTCTTGTTTTTTTTCTGTCGTTTTGTGGTTGATTTTTGTGAGTATGATAGGTTTTCACTGTCCATCTGTCTGTAAATTTTTCACATTTTTGACATCTACTCCAGAAACCACTGAGCCAATTTCAACCACACTTGGCAGAATGCATCTTTGGGTGAAAGGGATTCAAATTTGTTCAAATAAAGTGTCAGGACCTTATCAAAGGGGAGATAATTTTTAAAAAAACATTAAAATTTGGGTGTCTTAAAAAGAACCACTGAGCCAAAACTGACAAAACTTACATGAAAGCATCCTTCCTGATAGAGTGTAGATTCAAGTTTATTCAAATGCTGGCCCTGGGGGTCAGGATGGGGCCACAATTGAGGTCCAAAATTAACATAGGGTTATATAGGGATATATCTTTTAAAAAATCTTCTTCTAAAGAACAATTAATATACAGTTTGTGAAATTAATATGGAAGCATCATTATATAGAGTAGATTCAAGTTTGTTCAAATGGTTGCTTCCCGGGTCAAGATGGGGCCACAATAGGTGAACAAAGTTTAACATAAGTTTATATTGGAAAATATCTTTAAAAATCTGCTACTCCAGAACAATTAGTGTACAATTTATCAAATTAATATGGTAGCATCATTATAAAGTATATATTCAGATTTGTTTAAATGGTGAGCATCAGGGTCAGGATGGGGATACAGTAGGGGTCCAAAATTAAACATAGTTTTAAATAGGTATATGCCTTTAAAAATCTTCTCTAGAACAGTAAATGTACAATTTGTGAAATTATTATGGAAGCACAATTATACAATGAATATTCAAGTTTGTTCATATAGTGGTCCCGGAGTCAGGATTGGCCCACAAAAGGGGGCTAAATTTGAGAAAACTCAAATTGAGAAAAAATGTATACAGAGTCTTAGTTTGAAGAGAAACTAAGCTACAATCTGTTAAAATCTTATAGAAGCATCTTAATTGAGTGAAATAAGAGGTTTTCTTTGTTTTATAATGCCCTGGGACAAAAAAGGGCACAAGAAATGCCACATATTCTTTAAAATGATGCATTATCTTATAGCTGAAGTCCCTATCCTCAAACCATATATTTTCTTGTTCCTTGTGTTAAGACAAGTTCAATGGCACATATTAGGAGGGCCCCTGGGGTCATGTCTCAGCCTGCCCCAATATAAATTGTTTAATATCTTGAAAACAATAGAAATAGCCACCCTCCAACCATATATTTTTTAGGTTTTTTTTATCAAGACATACTCAAAACAAATGTAGAGGGTTTCTGGGGTCATGTCCGACCCCATCCATGGGCCTGTTGTTAATTTTAGGGTGGCGCTGAACATAAAAAAAACTTGGAATGGCCTGAAGCTATACATGTACATGGTAATTACTTGGTAATTAAACCATACAATATATTATTTTACACCTGCCAACCACTGATCATGTTGGCTCTCAATATTAATTATTTGTGGGCAAAGCAAAGTTTCAAATATGAAATTCTCAGCAGTTTTACTACTGCTTTTGGCTATTTACATTTAGTTATTTACAATTCTGACTTGATATATTTTTAGCCCCTAAAGCAATCCTTCATGAGTCACCCCGTGTTTTCAATAAAGAAACATTTTATGAACAGACTTACCAGTAGATGTACGTACTGGCCAGTACCTGGTCAAGCCAATGATCCACTTACAACTTTGTTGCAGGGACAGATGGTACAGAGATACAAATTATACAATCTAAGTAATACTTGGTATCTCATTTAACCTGTTTTCTGATATGTTGCATAGAAACCTGCTATAAGGTCACGTGAGAGTGACCTTATAGGTGTGTCCTATCCAACCAATAAAAATACAACATAAGATCTTGAAAGTTTATGGAATATAAAACAGATGTAACATATTTTTATAACGGGGAAATCGTAGCTGGGAGCATCTTTGCTGACTTGATCCTATCCCAGGTTATTAAAGAATTTTGTTTTTGTTTCCAGATTTTGTGTGACCCCCATGGCAAGTTTTGTTAGAGTCAAGACATGTACATGTATATGGGCTGGAGCAATAACAGATCAGTGTTTAATTAAACTGCATTTGATATATATCATGCAATATATAAAACCGAAAATAAAATAAATAACAACTAAAAAAAAACTTATTTTAAACATACATTTTAAATAAATTATACCTTTTTTCACAAAATCTTCATGCAAATGAAACAGCAAAAATTACCAGTATCCAATAACTTGGTACAATGTGTCTGGAAAAAAAATCTCATCAATATTTGGATGATGATAAAAGATGAGGATGCGATAGATGATTGCCAATACTAAAACTGAGTGCTGTGGAAACTGTTGAACATTTATCAAAATACACAATTGACAGGTGAGTTACAATGGAATTGAAGCACGCACTGTATCAGTCCTAAGTCATTAGATAAAGATTAGATCTGCTGAAATTTGACACAAAACCCAAATTTATAATTGGACTAAACTGAAATGAAGTACTAATCTGAATGTGATTGGTACAAGTCGTCAGCGTGAAATATGACGTCAGTCACAAAGGCACTGCATTTTAATGCATCTCCAAATAAATCATATTACATGTTTTTTTAAACACAAGAATAATTGACACACATTTCTGATCACTTGATTTTGGATGATAAAAGAAACAACCACAGAAGATAAGTGAACAGACCTGAAAAGTGCTATATGTATAGGTCTAGACTGTGGACTGTTGTTAATGACACTGACAAAATCTAATATACATGCATAATGAACTCAAAACTGAGTCAACATTTATGTTTACAAAAAAATCAAGATTTATATAAGAAATGAACGACCAACAAATTAATTATATATAACAAACAATTGTATACCGATATTAACCTCAAAGTGAACTTAAACAATCAACACAGATTGTATTTTATACACAGGCAAAATCTGCATACTTCATATGTGGCAATTAGGATTTATCTATATCATTACCGGTATGATACCTTATGAGTATCAAATGTAAACAGGATCACATGATTCATGGTTACCATGGTTATAACTTGAACACATTTCTGAACCGGCAAGGCACTTTGTTTGTCACATGATTCATGGTTACCATGGTTATAACTTGAACACATTTCTGAACCAGCAAGGCACTATGTCTGTAACTATCTGCAAATATAACAATAAATATACATTGTACATATTTAAGTTTCCTTTTGAAATGGCAAGGCATATAAATGAGGATGTCTTACTAAAACAAGAGGCTTAAGTGGGCCTAATTTACTCACCTGAGAACCATCTACAGTATACACTTGTACAAATGTGGAAAGAAGACAAACCAAAAAATGTATGTGTTTATATGTAGTACATGTATTTCTAAATAGGAAAAACTTATGTTTTTACTCCCCTCACTACTCTAACCACTTGGCCACAGAGGCTGCTTGTATAAGACATACATTTGTACCTAGTAAACATGATACATAAACAACAGAGCAACTTTTTCATAAGTTTTGTAATACAGGAATTTTACATACCTATCATTATCTTTTAATCTTTAACAACAAAAAGGAAACCCAGCTACAAAATATCCGGACAGAAACACCTTCAATACATTAAAATATATAATTTATCCCATGCCACCATGGCCATTTTATCATTGAGGTAGATTTGAACCTTCCCTTATTAATTATGGTAGTTGCTATATGCTCTAACCAAGTCACCAAAACCTCTTCTCCCTCTTGAATAGTGTTATAAATTTTACTTACTTCAATGAGTAAAATACTGATGGCAGATTTAATGATTCCACTGAAGCTATGCTTTGATGCTTAATCTGGATAATTTTTCTTCATCTGAAACTGAATCCTGGCTGCTGTGTACATCCTCATCATCATCATCATCTATACTCATATGAGAATCAAGTGAGCTGGATCTTTCAGGAGTCGGTTCTGCCAAATCACTGGACAGGTCTAGATTTCCCGATGCTTCAAACAAAGTAGCACAATGTGTTTCTGTGTAAGCCTCAGTCTCCTTTGACTTTTCCATGTCAGTATACTGTTTCAGCTTTTTAAACAAATCGTGTCTTTTTATTTCACAAAGAATACTGCTAAGAATGTCAGTGTTTTCTTTTTGAATTAGATTTTTACTGTGAAGTAATCGTAGGAGGTCTGCCGGATATTTTATATCATCTAGTGACTGCTTACTTAGTATACTGTCAGACTGTATTATCAGTTTCATCAATGAAGTATCTTCCTCTGTCAAACTCTGTGCAATTTCATTTAACATTAAGGAAAAGGATCCAAAAGACTGGGTTGATTTATTTCTTTCGTATGGTTTTTTCCTATAACAAGCTTTACTGGACAGCATACTTGGTGATTTCAGCTTTGTACATATAAATTCTGCATCAGAGTCAGCCATTTCAGTTTTACTTTTCATAATGTTTAACATTTTCTTGTTTTCACTGAAAGAAAGAAAACTCACGTTAATTTTCCTGAAGTACATTTTGTACAGTTACTTGGGAGATTATTGTGAAGAAAGTAAAATATATTCTATTTTGTAAAGCTTAAATGAATATTGGAGTACCTCTTGTCAATATATCGGTAAGAGCAGGGGTTTTTTTGTTGACAGGATACTGAATATACAACTG
Source organism: Atrina japonica (assembly GCA_030159075.1). Lineage (NCBI taxonomy): Eukaryota > Metazoa > Mollusca > Bivalvia > Pterioida > Pinnidae > Atrina > Atrina japonica. The sequence continues at coordinate 142,596 of BROG01000506.1, read as the reverse complement.
TAGATAAAAACAAACATTCTGAGAGTACCGATGAGTCAATACATGTCCCCAACCTATCAAACCATTATCATATGAATGGTTCAGTAATTACAAAACTCTGATCAAAACCTAAACTCATCAACCCCTGAAAAATAATGGACTCTTCTGCAAATTGATGATTTAGGCCAGCCCAAATGTGTCTTTAGGAGTTGATGAGTTAACCAGACAAACTGACAGATGGATGAACAGACTGATAGACACAAACCAACCTAAAACAGGGCACGAAATAACAGAAATGATCTTAACTCATTAAGATCTTACTCTAAAAGGAATAACCATAACCTACAGGTTACAGTAGGAATTATAAAGACCTGCAATATATATAATTCTATTAATTACAGGTACATAAGTTTTTGCCACAAAAGTACTTATCACTATAACAATCCCGTTTGTATTCAACTAGTTGGCATTCCCAGAATATTTATTCTATAAATGTTGGCGTATAATGTCATTGAAAGACACTTCAAATTCAAAGGCATTCTGACTTCTAAGCTATGGCCATGTAAAGGAAATACCATTTTCAGCAACAGTAGCCATCCTGGATGGCGGGTGGGGATGTTGGACATAATTCTTAAAGGGAACCACCCAAAGATCAATCGGGCTCAGTTTCATTCAAACAGGGTTGTTATTTCCAACATGAAACTAATGATGATGCTGAAAGAAAATGGCAACCAGTGCCAAGTGATGACAATAGGTCACATGCCACACCAAACTACATGTATGTACATGTACTCTACAAAATAGATTATTATTGTGTCTGGGGCATTACCCTTCACTGGATTAAGGACTTTCTCACAAGCAAGATACAGTTGTAGTGCATCATTTACTAGCTATAGTACATTACAGTCACACACCAGGGCCAATTTTACTTCTGGCATACATTAATGACAAGCTAGAGTAAAACAAGAGGCCCAAAAAGGCCCTCAACCACTCACCTGAGAACCATCTACAAATGTTGAAACAACACCAAGAAGAATATGAACATGTAAGCTGATCTAGCCAAGAAACATAAATATTGCTAAGAAATTCATAAAAAATTCTAGAAATCAAATTTTGGCAAAATTCTTGAACAAAAACACTTCTTCACCTATATACAAGTAAAACACTTTAATGCAGCATTGTGAATGCAAGGAGAGATAATTGGGGAAATCATACAAAAATGAATGAAAAGACAAAGTCTGAAAAGGCTTCAAAAACGCATCAAAAATTAATATTCCGATTTCTATGAAAAATACAAACTTGAATCATACATCCATGTAGATCACTCAGAAAAAATCCGTTTTTCAATTCATGTAGTGGTTCTGGAGAAGATTTTAAAGAGGGTACCTTCTGGGACCTATTCATTCCCGCCCTGGTTCCACTCCTGGGCCAATCTGGCTAAAAACTACAAACTTAATAAAGGACCTTAGGCACTTGGTTCCTGTAAAGTTTTGTCAAAGTTCCTTCAGTAGTTTTGAAACAAAAGCTGAAAGTGTGAAAAATGTACCCCACCCTCTTTTTTTGCTGTTTTAAAAAGTTCATAAAAAATTCCGGAAATTAAATTCTGACAAAATTCTTGCACAAAAACATTTCTTCAACTAATAACAAGTATTAAATGAATGCAACAAAGAGAATACAAAGGGAGATAATTGAGGAACTCATGCAAAAATGAATGAAAATGACAAAGTCTGAAAAGGAGTCAAAAATTAATACTGGCATTCCAACTTCTATGAAAAATACAAACTTGAATCATACATCCATGTAGATCACTCTAAAACAATCGTTTTTCAATTCATGCAGCGGTTCTGGAGAAGAAGATTTTTAAAGAGGGGTACCTTCTGGGACTTATTCTGCTCAGCCTTGGATCCACCCCTGGGCCAATCTGGCTGAAAACTATCAACCTGGTGAAGGACCTTGAGCACTTGCTTCCTGTCAAGTTTGATCAAAATCCCTTAAGTGGTTTCAGGGAAGTTGAAAATATGAAAAGTTTTTGGACAGAAGTCAGACGCTGGCAGCTCAGGTGAGCTAAAAAGTCTAGTGTCCGTCTCTTCCCTGATAAGTCTACTAGTCAGAAAATCAACAGGAAATCTGATGTTTCTCAACTGCAGTCACACTTCCATGAACTCTTAAGAGTGGGAAAGGGAGTGGAAGATGTGCTTTCATCCTGAGAAATGCACTGTAATCATAATGTGCATTTTAAGAGCCTAAGGAAAGAAGGTGATACTAGTGGAAAGGCACATACGGCTCTAGGACTCCTCATACATAACCTGGGACAAAATTCACCCAAGGTCAAGGTCACAGCCTACACAGCATTAATCAGGCCAAAACTAGAGTACTGGTACATGTATGTCAACCCTAGCCTCAGCTGTCCTCCAAGCCATAAACCATTTAGGACATTCACTGTAATTAGTTTGAACTTTTTTTTTAACTTTCTGAGGAAGTATCCGGATGTAACTGACAGTGACAGTGCACTAGAATTTACATATACTACATCCAGGAGTCCAACTATTAGTTCTATTAATGGAAGAAAACGAAATATTGAAGGAATAAAATCTGGATTGTATAAATATACAATGTACATATATGCATGATGCAAACCACTACAATTTCAGTCTAGCACTTGAAGTGAACAACTCAAGCTGAAAAATGACAACATTCAGCTGAAAAATGATAATGTTTTGTAAAATTGTTTTACTGTTTACAGCAACAACTGTTCCAGACACAGTGTCAGATCTTGGCTGAAATTATGCCCTGATTTTAAATTACCCTTTTAGGTAATTTTAAATCAGGGCAGAATTTTGGTGGAACATGTCATATCTATCGAAACCAGGGATTTTCATTCCTATCATAGGGGGCCGAAATAAGGTCCCTTTCCCAATTAATTTTTTTTTTTTTTCCTTATTTGCAGTCGGAATTTTTTGTGTTTTCAAACAGTTTAGTGTCTTCTACTTCTTCTTTTTACTGACCACCTTCAACATATTGAAGTTTTTGTTATGAAAGTGAACTACACATGGCTTTGAGTCTTCAAACAAACAAAAATTATTGAGTATTAGTATAGTTATGGGTTGAGATAGCTATTCTGAACGACTCAATAGAGTCACTCATCACAGTGCTCAATGGAAGGCTGTTCCACGTATTTATTGTCCTAGGGAAGAAGGACTGCTGTCTAATTTGTGTTCTGAATGATGGTATTTGATAGCAGAATGTGTGCATGTTTCATGATTGTTTGATAGGTGGAATTAATCTGTCTTTTTTTGTGATGGAAATTAGATAATTTGATATCTTATAAAGGATGACAAGGCAGGCATCTGCTCTCTCCATTTTAAATTGCTTAATGTGTCATTAACACTTGAATGTTTCTATGTCGGTCAGTGACATATCTAGCGATCCTTCTTTGTACTTTTTCTAAATTATTCATGTCTTCAATAAGGTATTGTTTCCAAGACTGAACTGGCATATTCTAGTAATTGTCTTAGCAGGGACTTATATGCTTGCTCCTTTTACTGAGGTGGAAGTGATGTTAAGGTTCAGAGAAAGCCAAGTGTGCTATTTGCCTTGTTGCATATGTTGTGTATGTGACTGTGCCATTTTAGGTCAGACTGAATCATCACCCCTAGATATTTTGCCTTGTAAATGTGTTGTAATGTATTACCATGTAAGGTGTAGTTGTAAATGAAGGGATCTTTATGTCTACTGATGGATAAAACATTACATATTTCTGGGTGAAAAGCCATTTTCCATGTGTTTTCCTAACTACTTGGTTAAGATCTTTTTGATCAGAGCCTAAATTCAGGCAAACCTGACATTACAGGGACATACTCAGACATCACCCACAAGGAAAACTGCCTGGGCACGACGTGATAGGAAGCCCTAATAGGCTGTATCCATGCATTTGTTTTACCCTGTATCCCAATAGTGATTCAGTTTGTGGATGATTAAGTTATGACTACTTTATCAAATGTTTTTTAGAAAATCCATTATGAGTACATGTCTCTTTTGAATTTTTGTGACATCTGTAAATTCTAGGAGCCAAGATTAACAGGATATAAATTTACGAAAACCATGCTGAAGGTAATACAGGATGTTATAATTGTCTATGTGTGTCATGATGGCACTAACTACAACATGTTCCATAATTTTGCAACATATGCAAGTGCAGAAAATGGGTCTATAGTTCTCTGGATTGTATTTAGACCCTTTTTTATAAATTGAAGTGACAGGTGTGGTTCAGTAATTGATGGGCACTGCACCAGTGTCTAATGACTTCTGAAATATAAGGCATAGGATATGTGATATTTCATCTGCCAACTCCTACAGGAGACATGGTTTCAGCTCATCTGGTCCACTTGCTTTACTTGGGTTTAAATTCAGTAAGAAGTTGGAGATACCTTAGGTGGTTACTTTTATGTCTTGAATGGTTAGATAGGATGTTTTCTTTTACATGTATCATTGTATGTATTGGCTGTTGCTGTGACTTCATGTACAGACAGAAACTGCATGTTAAGAGCATTTGATTTCTGTTTTGTGTCTGTTATAAGTTTCCCATTGTGTTTTAGTGATGTTATCCAAATGTAGTCTGTTTTTTATATTTTTATATATAGGACCAAAATTTGTTCATGATGTAGAAGTTGTTTTCGTCAGATTTTGGTGTACTGCCAGTATGATTATCTAAGGTGTTTTTGTACATGTTGTTTTATTCATTTATATTTATTGCTCATATTTTCATTTCAAGATTTTTTCATCTTTTCATACAGCCAGTCTCTTGTTTTCATTAATTTATATTACTTGTTTTGGTGTTTTATTTTTTGTAGTGAGTTTTTAGTGTGGAATGTGCTCACTGACTGATTGGTTAAATTTTGTTTTAAATGCTATTCAAATCTCATCTACTGAGTGTGAATTCACCTTTGATAGCATGGTGTTATTATGAACCTTAAAAAGGTTTTTGACTTCCCATTTTTCCAGAGGTTCAGAGCTCACCTTGAACTTGGATTTGTCACTAATAATTATCAAGATCGCTCATTTATTAAAGGAGCTGGATCGTCGGAAAAACAACTGCAAACATAATAATAATAATAATA
>BROG01000506.1:57500-132500 GCA_030159075.1 Atrina japonica | reverse complement strand
ACTGTGACTACATTTTAATTTTCATATGCTATACAATTTATGTTAAAATTCACTCCCTTATCACAGACATTTTGAAATAAAAAAAATTACTGGTCAACTGGACCAGTGAATAAAGGAATTTCACTGGTCAAAGAAATTTTTTTTACTGGTGTGTATATACATGTATACACAATTGAAATAAAATGGAAAATTATTGGTCATTTGGACCATTTATCAGATAGATTTCATCGGACTTTTGTAAAATTCACCAGTTTTTCTGGTAATTCTGTTGAATTTCAAAAACTCTGATATCATGGCTACCATCCATGTAAAACTACCACCGTCTAATGGCTTTCATACAGTTATGCACGAAAAATCAAGATAGGTACTGTATAATGCCTCCAAATAAAGTATGAGCACTCGCATGTATGGCTTTTTTATAAAAATATGTCACAGAGCAATAGAAACTATGTTTTTGAAACAGAATTAGTCATACCCGCATGCGCTCCTATCTATTTTTGAGAAAATCTGTTAAAAAGAATCAGCAAAAAATATAAACTTTTGGCAGTCTCAGACAGTGAAAACGTCGGGCTATTGAACTGTCGGACTATCGGGATGTTACCCTATAAAAGACATACTGTCAGGGTCATCCCCAGAGAGCTTGATGAAGGCCATGCTGGACAAGCTGCCAGTCGGTCACAAGCCATTCACCATCTAAGCCAGTGACTTTTGATCTCTTGATTGTAAGTATTTTTAGCTGCCTACCGACATGTGCCCGAGTTCTTAACATTCAAGTTCAACATTAAACCCAACTCGGTACAGGAAGAAGGAAATGACTTGCCCCTTATTTAAAAACAATCCACATTTTTCAACCATTGATGTGTCAGCTAATTAGATGATCAAAATTGAAAACATGTTCCATGAAACCTGTAGTGAGAGATCACCTTGGGTTGGTCTCCTAGGTTACCTTTTTATTATAAACAAAACATTTTCCTATTTCATTACGTCTACAGTAAAATTATATCATTTCAGTTTTCAAATGATTAAAAATTAAATAAAAGAAATCTATCAGATAGATTATTCATGAAATGAATGAGAGATGAACTAAATATAGGTATTTTTTACCCTATCATAAGGTACAGAAAAAAGATTCCATTCGCAATGTGAAAAATGCATTATTCCCAGTTTGCAGTCAAAATATCCCAACTGATATTCTTGCATTTCCAAACCGTATTGTGTTTTTAGATTTCCCAGTTTTAATAAAATGTTGCTAAAATTCCAATTTCAAAAGGCCCAGACCCCATTTCCCTCATAAAGCTATATTTGTAATCAAAATAACCGCAGATTGTTTTTATTTGAGGTATGTGTGTGAACAGGGCCCCTTGGGCTGCAGTTTGGTTGGGAATGTAGAACTGGCTCAAGGATGAAACCACTCATATTAAACTGAAACTAGAATGAAACACAGCGGGAAAACATGCACATTCATAACTACAACCACTTGGCCAGTATTTTAAGGGGTGACAACTGACAACCCAGATGGATATGCATATGACTTACCATAAGTAATCTAGTACATGTAGGTGGACTCTAACATGATTTATTAAGCATTTTGGTATTATCTAATGTTATATATATTTCTTTTTATTATTTCAGGAGAGAAAATGTTCAACTTAAAATGGAATTACAAACACTTACATCACCACTTCATAAAAAGGTAAATTTGTTTTGTGTCAGGTCCCATTCTGAAAATGAGCTCTTTTAAGCATTCAAATTTCCAAATTCCTAATTGATAATGAGTAACTGGTATTTTTGAACTAAGGAACCTGTAGGATTTGTAGCAGACTAATTTATTTATTTTTTAAAAAGAATCCATAATAAAAACAATTTATCTGTTATTTCACCTTAATTTTATAAAGTATTTATATTGTATAATTGTTAAAGTTTGTCAACATTTTGTATTTCAATAAAATTTGACTGAATTTTCCATATCAAATTTGATGAATTTATGTATTGGTCTTCTATACTTCTAATTATATATAAAGTCCTTGGCATATACTCAATATGCATTCAGTTGCAGGTTTTTGTATCAATTATTAACAATACATGTACATTTATACACTGATATATCTAATTTTATTTCTTTTTATAGGAATTGGTTGTAAGATTAACTGATGAAAGAGATTTGTTTTTTCTCTATACACTGAGACTTGGGGAGGAAGATTTTCAAAGGTTAGTGGTTATCTCCCCTTACTTTGTGTTGTTATGATTCTTGACAAACAATTGTTATTATTATTATTTTTTTTCAATTTGCTCCCAGACATGTAAAAACCTGTGTGAATCACACAACTTCATTAAGAAAACATGCACAAAAACAAAATACACCTTTATATAGTAATCCATTGATGGGTAGAGGATGCCTATCACATTATCATTTATACTGTCATTATGCTGGTACATGTAATACTACAGAGATGTCAGTTCCCTGTGTCCTATCCTTACTTTATAAACAGTGTCAGTGATTTTAAAACAATTAATCCTCAAAATTTAGTGTATTTCTGTATGAAACACATTTTCCAAGACTTTCCCTACTAATGATTTGAAATATTTACAGATTATGATTAATGATTATGCAATTTTTGACATGGTATCTCAATTCTCTTGAATCCCTATGCTATCTTAACATGAAAGCCCATTAACTGTCAATAGATGTGAATTACAGTGCATTAATATCCACACACGATGTCACCTTGATCATCGAGGATAAGAAGCATGATACCAGCCAACAAAAATAGTTATTACAACATCTTATAGTCTCAAGATATATTTGTTATGTACATCAACAAAACATTCAGAAGTTATAACATGCAAAGAGAAAAAAGATCAAAAATGACAAACAAAGAATTAATAAAACCTTGATTAAAATCACCAGTTATGAGGCCAAATCTCCAACTAAAAAATAAAAAATTTCCAGCTTTGAGACCAAATCTCCAACTAAAAATAAAAAATCTCAAATTATGAGACCAAATCTCCAACTAAAAAATAAAGTCTCCAGTTGTGGCATAGCAGTTGAACTGATTTCTATCACATGTATAGTATGAATACCCCTGATTTGTATTCTTGTAATCTTATTTTTGCTACACATGGGGTACAATAACCCCTATTCTGAAAAAGTAGTGGGAACACTGTTTATTATATATCTGTATTTATCTTCTCTGTCTGAATTCTATCTGCACCAACACCTTTTAAGTAACTTTGGCAGCTAATGTTGATAAATGTGAATCAGTTGATCTCAGGATGATTATTCAAAAATGAAGAATTGAAGTGTTTATGTTTATTGTAAGGATCTCCCATTTGATATGTAAAATGGAGTGCTTCATGTCAAATACATGTACTAGACATCAGTTGAGTTTATGTCACATAACAGTAAAACCTCTTTAAAATGCCCCTTGTTTCATTTGCCACATCGCTTTACACCACAATTTTGTAAAGTCCACTTTTCCAATTTTCCCTATACATATAATTTTATATAAGGTTTCCCTGAACTTACTGCCACACCCCTTTATAATGCCAAATTTGAACTGAACAAATGGTGGCAGTATAACAAGGTTTTACTGTGCTTCTTGATATGTTAATCTGTAATATGATTATGTCACAGTCCAAGTTCTGTTGTCACATAAAAACACACAAGACCAGTAGGTTCCAATGATAATTATACTTTAATGCAGTTTAATATAACAAGTATAATTTTGAGAATCGGACTCGGTTACATGATATGGTATATCTTATCTGAAATGACATAAACAATTATATTAATTAAAAGTTCAATATATTGATATATAGACATCATTTTAGTTCACAAATATATCATTATAAAATAACTGATAATCATTTCACGTTATAATTAAGATGCAATACAAAATAGAATATTTCTTACGTATTATCAATATTCAAAGTTAATAATTAGAAGGTAAGTTAAATAGATAAGTGAAATTATAAAAAATGTATTTACCTGGACAGTTCCTGCTGTCCTGCTCCAAAGTAGTGTATGCAAAAAAGGATAGAAAGCCGGAGTTTTTATTACAGGTATAAACAATTAGAGAAGTAAAGTGCACAGAAAATTAGTGTAAATCGGATATGTGTACGTTGTCCGTGTAGTATATAGGAATTCGTCAGTGAGTGACCAATCAAGAATAAAATAATGAATATTAATGAGCATAATGAATATTTATGAGCTGATGATAAACACAAAACACGTGGTGACGACAACAATAACAAACGTGTTCGAATGTATACCAGACACACACACACACATGAGAACAGGTACGAACATCGGAATAAAAACACTGCATGACAATTACATAACATGAGTTCCAAAAACATCTACTGGAAGCTGAAATTACTTACAAGCAAGTGCCTGCCCAAAAAACTTATTTACAAGTATTGAAATTACTCTAAGCAGAAATTACCTCACACCTATAATTTTGTGTATGACTTCATTTTTCTCTTCCAGTCTCAAAATGCAGCAAGGATTATTGGTAGACTTTGCACAATTTCCACAAAAGTTTATAGACTTGTTAGAGCTATGTTTAAGAGAAGAACATAAAGAAATGCCTAAGTAAGAACAATATTTGATTCAAATGATGTAGGAGATAAAAAATGAATGTATATCTTAGTTATTCATGTACTTGGAATGCTGCTTCAAGAGAAGTGTACGAATGGTACATACTAACTTCAGTATACATGATCATAGCTGCTTCAAGAGAAGTGTATGAGTGGGTACATACTAACTTTAGTATACATGATCAAAGCTGCTTCAAGAGAAGTGTACGAGTGGGTACATACTAACTTCAGTATACATGATCATAGCTGCTTCAAGAGAAGTGTACGAGTGGTACATACCGACTTTAGTATACATGATCATAGCTGCTTCAAGAGAAGTGTACGAGTGGTACATACTAACTTTAGTATACATGATCATTGCTGCTTCAAGAGAAGTGTACGAGTGGTACATACCATAGGCGTTGGAGCCGGGGGGGGGGGGGCTTAGCCCCCCCCCCCCCACTTTTTTTGCAAAGATAGGCATAGGTGTTGAAAATTTCTGGCGTGTGTGTGTTTTAAGTTGGTTTAGCCCCCCCCACTTCTGGCGTGTGTGTGTTTTAAGTTGGTTTAGCCCCCCCCCCACTTTCAATTTGCTTCCGACGCCTATGCATACTAACTTCAGTATACATGATCATAGCTGCTTCAAGAGAAGTGTACGAGTGGGTACATACTAACTTTAGTATACATGATCATAGCTGCTTCAAGAGAAGTGTACGAATGGTACATACTAACTTTAGTTTACATGATCATAGCTACTTCAAGAGAAGTGTACGAGTGGTACATACTAACTTCAGTATACATGATCATAGCTGCTTCCAGAGAAGTGTATGAGTGGGTACATACTGATTTTAGTATACATGGTCATAACCATATTTTGTTTTCCTGGTCTTATCTGTCATTATTATTTATTATAACACTGATAGTAAACATAATTGTTTGTTGATAATGATAATCACAATCATGATTATGTTCATTTTCATACAATATTTATCATAGCCATGATTATGTTTGTCATGATTAGCATCTAGACTGTTATTTTTGTTGTGTATTGCTACCTGTACAGTAGAAATTTTCATTATTGTTGATCCCTGACATTTGATAAGAATGACTATATTTTCAGATTTGTTTTACACTTCACATCTCAAGGATCATTTAATGGCGAGAGAACAACAGGAACTTTAAATGTGATTGAGACTAACCCGTTTAAGCACCTAACTCACCTGAGTCTAAAGTTTTTACCTGGAACAGATTCGGATGTGAAGAAATATCTTGCAGATTGTTTAAAGCAGTTAAGGGTATGGTCATTGTTATTTAACATAATCTTGCAATTGATAATCTTAGAATTTTGGGTGTCAGGGTAGTGGACTAACTTCCCACTAGTCATCTTCTGATCAGACAAGTGAGTACGTGAAATGTTTTGGCAGTCAACTGCTTGGAACTCCTTGGGTTTTCTATTTCTCCCACAGTAAACACCTCTCATTCCAACATTAAACCCCTCGAGACAATTATATAAGTTTAAAAAAAAACATGTTTGTTAATTGTTTTTAAAAAAATAAAGTTTTTATAAATCTTACAATGTCACCTGATATGTGTTTAACACTGCTTTCTGAGAGCATAGTAAGCACCATGTATTCTGATTTGACTTTCTGGGTAATCAGGAAGGCATGCCAATATATTTAATCAATGACTTTTAAAGATGTTTAATCTATAACTTTAGCTCATTTACTTGTAATAACAAAAAAATTAGTTTCATATGCACTTTTCACCATATTGCAAAGTTTTAACATTTTCAGTTTTTCCAAATTTTGCATGCTCCTGCCCTGGAAAGAATTTGAATTATTAATTAATATCATGATTTCCAAACTTTTTTTCTAATTGTTTATACACGGAGGGGCTCACTGAATTCCTCTAATATATTCTTCTCCATGATTCTGTTTGATAGATTGTAGTATAAATTTTAATTTTAGGATACAAATTCACTGTTACAACAAAGATTGGAGCATACTGATACAGATCTAAATCAAAGACTCACTCAAACACAGGAGGTAAGACTCATTGTGATATCTATTTAATTTTTAGAGATAAAACTAATGTCTAAATGTACAAGAATTAATAGTTCATGGCAACTATTCAGATATGAAATTACTGTTTGTATATATGGCCCTGTACCAGTATATAACACAGTGTAGCATTATTTTATAAGTCTAATTGACACACAAAAGACAAGTAGCGGAGAAGTTATCTGGAAAGATATTCTTTCACAGATTGTCAGTTAGACGGATCAAATTTTCAGTTGTACATGAACTTATGTTTCTAAAACTTTATTTAAATCTTAAATGTCCACGTACTTACAGAGATTAAGACACAAACATTAATTGGCAAATATTTTTTTTATTTCTGAGTCATAAAAAACATGAAGATAAGCTCGTTCTTGTCACCATACTTATGAGTGCAGAATAAAACATTTTTCCTGCTGAAGTTTGTCATAACCCAAAATTAGAAGAATCACCCATAAGATACTTAAAAGCTTACTCCAACCCAATGGCCAATGAGAACTGAACTATAGTATCTGTTTAATGGCCTTCTACATACATTTATCAAATTCTGGTAATGGTCACGCTTAGAGATATACATAATTCACAGTCATACTGAAGTATACATCTAATAGCTCAAAACCTATGAATTTATGATCCTATAAAGTCAGAATGTGTGAAGCATTTCAACATTTAGTAGCAAAAATATGTCACTTCAAATATTAGAGTTGAAGTCAGAATGTGTGAAGTATTTCAACACTTAGTAGCAAAAATATGTCACTTCAAATATTAGAGTTGAAGTCAGAATGTGTGAAGTTTTTCAACACTTAGTAGCAAAAATATGTCACTTCAAATATTAGAGTTGAAGTCAGAATGTGTGGAGTATTTCAACACTTAGTAGCAAAAATATGTAGCCTCAAATATTAGAGTTGAAGTCAGAATGTGTGAAGTATTTCAACACTTAGTAGCAAAAATATGTAGCCTCAAATATTAGAGTTGAAGTCAGAATGTGTGGAGTATTTCAACACTTAGTAGCAAAAATATGTAGCCTCAAATATTAGAGTTGAAGTCAGAATGTGTGAAGTATTTCAACACTTAGTAGCAAAAATATGTAGCCTCAAATATTAGAGTTGAAGTCAGAATGTGTGAAGTATTTCAACACTTAGTAGCAAAAATATGTAGCCTCAAGCATTAGAGTTATATAAGATGAAATATTACAACATGAAGTAGATCTAAATTTAGAATTACATCAACAGTGACCAAAAACTATTTACAATATTTGAATTAAACTTTTCAGACTTTTTATCAGTATTATTTTGTTTTTCATAATCTTTGTTGATCTCTGTATTATGACTTACAACAGTTGCTGATTTTTATCTTTTTTGTTGTTTAGACATTAAGTTCAAAGACAATAGAGTTAGAACATATAAAGGCTGAGTGGACTGCTAAAATGAATGATATGTCTGCTAGACATAAACAGGAAATGGCGACGGAGAAAGAGAGAACTCTACAGGTACATATTTATAGAAAAATGTTTTAGTGTAAGTATGTGTGTAATGAATAGTTTCTACTAAGTGGGTATTTAAGAAAAAATTAACTGGATTCTAAATCAAAAATATTTACAAACATCTTTGCATTTGGTGTAAAATATTTTCAAGGGAGGTCTGTAAATCATGTATGTTTATTTCACATGCTCAGTGATTAGTCACATTCATAAAAACATAAATACTAAATTTTACAGACGCAGACTTTATTTTCATATGTTTCAAGTGATAATGTTGTATTTATGGGGACATAAGTGTATGATATATTATTATACATGTATATTATACAGAATATATGATATCTGACAGAATATTGAAAATAATTTATAAATTTCACTGTTCATGTGATAAACAGCTATGGTATAGATGTCTGACTGATTTTCTATAGATGCAGAGCAGTTACCAGCAGAGACAAGACCGAGAAAGAAAAGATTTGGAACAAGCTCATATGAAAATTGTTAAAACACTAGAATCCAAGCTCTACGAGTCTGAAGGATCCAACAAAGTAAGGACCAAATTACCAGTCAAATCAGAGAGTTATGTCCCTTTTGTTGTCTAATCATAGTGGAAATAAATAAGTATGGATTATTGATATAATTACTAAAAGGAAAGAAAAGGATAATATTTTACAGTAACAACCCTGTAATCATCAATCCATATGATTCAGTGAAATCTGGTGTACAAGTTTAATAACTGTATAAACTGTCAGCCAAGTGTTCGAACTTCCTACTGCTTTTTCAGAATAGGTTTTTTTTACCCCATGGGTGGCAAAAATAGGGGTACAAGGATATAAATCAGAGGTACACATACAAAAAATTAAATCAAAAGCAAAAAAAAAAAAATTTTTATTTTACTCATCTTGTCCCCCATTTTAATAGATGCATATGTTTGTAGATCTGATGTTGATATATAAATTGTGACATCATGTGTGGATAATGCACTTTGTTTAAGATCTATTGACTTTCATGTTATGATTCAAGAGTATTTAGATAATGTGTCAAAAATTGCATACCGTAATCAAAATTTGTAAAGATTTCAAATCATTCCTTTATCTTGGCACCCCGCTGTGAAGTTGAAGTCTTCAATCATTACACTGCAAGCTGTGTTCATTGGAATGTGACCTTCAAATGATGAGGATGATGCAACAGTCTTTGAAGTTGGGAAGTCTTGGGGGAAAGTGTTATACACAAAAATACTCTTAATATGTAGATAATCACTGACACTATTTACAAAGTAAGGATAGGACACAGGGAACTGACATCGCTGTAGTGTTACCATCATAATGACAATATGATGATGTGATAAGCATCCAGTACGTGTGAATGCATGTGGTGTTTTGATATTGTGCATGTTTTGTAATAAAACTATGTGATTCACGCAGGTGTTTGCGTGTCTGGGGACACTGCAACCTGTCAGATATAAAGTGGCAATGTGTGATATAATTAAAGAGGGATTCAGAAAATGATGATCTCAGTGCATGCAAGATAAAAATATACTGCAATCAAGCATCATAAGATGTAATTTTGGAGAGGAATATGTATGAGATCTTATTTATAACAATTTCTATCTTGTATTTATGACTTTGTTCCATTTGTTTTAACACTTTGTCCCTGACAGAGATCACTGGTCTGTACTTATCGACTTCAGATCAGTTTTCCACAATACTATCATTATAATTATTATATATATATATACTTAAACATACAGTATGTACATCATGTTTTGCATATTTTGCATGACATGTCGTTGTCTTGCAAAATTTACTTGTGTCGTGGCATATCAAATTCTCACTTTTCTATCACTATATCTAGTGTCAACGATTACATAATATTATTCTGCCACAGACTAGAGATTAGTGTGTCGTGGGATGTTGCAGTTATTACAATAAACATCCATTGAAGTGCATCGACTGGGAGTCCATACGGCAGATCGACATTTATAGCCTGGGATAAACTGTTTGTAAATGGAGTTTTATCGTGCATACGTTGTAACCAAATTGAAAAGTAAAATAATAAGTGTTTGCCTCATCATATTCATTTATCTTGTCCATGCATTTTTATTCATTTGAAATAATTTTAATATTGATGGCACGGAAATGTGACGATCTTAAAATGTGTATGTGTATAGAAGTACTATTGTGGAAATGGAGATGAGTGACAAATGGCGAGTGATTTTTAATATATTTTTTAAAGATTTTGATATGCACATTGTCACCATGACAATTACATGAAGCTACTGTGTTGGCTTTGGGGCAAAAAGAGATTGACTTATGTTAACAACTTGCTTGTGTAGATCTGGGTACATTTTTGTCAATATGGAACGATTTTGGCGGTCTGTTTATGTTGTTGTTAACAAGGAATGAAAATGCCTTGCTCCTGACACCATATGCTTTAGAATTCATTTACAGTTTTTAATTATTCAAAGTGAATCTGATCTGGATTTACATTACTGTTGTTAAAACTTGTGAACAAATAAAAAATACGACTTTTAAAATACAAATTTTAAAATATACAGAATGAAATTCCTTCTCTCGAGTCATTGTGTAATTTCTTCTTAAGTTTTAATAAATCAAAGTTAATTTGATCTGGATTCACAGTATTTTAATGTCCATACATTTAACTTGCTGATAGTGCCTTTATCGTTAATACAGGTTAACATTCACCACAACACCGCTTTGGTACATAATGACTGGTCATGATTGTATAACATGTTTATTCGATTTGGGAAGTATTATATTTTCACCATGATGCTCGCCACTAAAGACAACTCACTTGCCATGACCAACAGAAACAGCATTACAAGTCATTTTTGCCACAACACAATTCTTGAAAATGATCAAAACATGATGTGCATACTTTATATATTATATATATGTGTGTGTATTCTTTTTTCCAGGATTTGTTAGATAGAAAATATAAAGCAGAATCAACAATCCGAGAGCTGAAATCCAAACTAGCAGCTCTTGAAGAGGAGCATTTACGTGCTAAACAAGAACTTCAAAATTTACGCAAACAAAACACATCTTTAGATGGTGAATACCATGAACAAGACAAACTGTTGAATCAATTCAGAACAAGAATTGCAGTGCTAGAACAAGAAGTGAAAGACAAAGAAATGGTTATAAACAGATCCACAGACTTACTGAATTCAGAACAAGAAAAGAAGGTGAAATTTGAAGGGCTCTGATTTCTCATAGAATTTTCTTATATGTTAAAAGTAGCTAAGAGGTCAAAAGAAAAATCAAAAGAAAAAAAGTGTCATTCATGTCGTACCAGATATTTGACTTTTTGTTCCCAATCATTATGTAAAACTTTATCATATACATTAGTATCATATTCATTTACATTTCAAAGTTCCACCTTATATGGAAAAAAAGTATTAAGTAAGTAGCTATTGTAAAAGTAATTTGTTCTTTTTATTTTATACAGCAGTCTTGTTCTTTTTCAATTTACTATCTTGAATAGTAATGAATAACAATTATCATGATGAATTTTATCAGCAAAATTAGATCTGTATTAAATAGATTTTAGTCAACTAAAAATTACACCCTTTTCTTTAAGGTACGTTATGAAGAGGAACTTGATCATAAACTCAAAGACTGTCACAGACTTGAAAATAAAGTAAAGGCAATGTCTGAAGAACTGAGGAAAGGAAATGAAATCATTAAAAAGCTGCAAAGTGAGATTAAGAATTACCATGCTAAGGTACTAACTACATTAAGATTGAATTTATGAAATATTTCAAATTCATGCAGAAGTGTGGTGAAGAATAAAACAGAATTCAATTTCAATCATAGATGTAAGATATCTGTGTAATATCTTCCCTTATCTGGATTGTAGATTTATATGTTTTCCTGGTTGTAGATATTGCTCTTTCATTAATTTATTTTTACCAACTTAAAACAATATGAGCTATCATTGATGGAAATTTTACTAGGACATATTATGCCATATTTTATATGCTATACATCAGGAAGAGATCACCTGGTGGTTAAAATAACAATACATGTGATTGGTTGAGGTCAAGTTAACCTGATTCTAGTGCTCAAACATTAACTAAACTTGCATGATATATACTTCATATGATTATCAGCACATGCTGGGTTAATGTTTTTGCAAAAATGACCCAGTTTTGGCCACTCTAAAGTTTACAGGTACATTAAATGCTATGGTTAGAAGATTGTGGCCAGGTTAATTAGGGATTTAAAATGTGTTGGTGCTAGGTGACCATTGTAATCTTTGATTACTCTTTTATTTGTAACAAAGGGCAAGAGGCACTACCTTTTACAAATGTACATAAATTCTTCACATATTGTATGGTAAAACAGAACACTTATCTTTAGGTGATCAAACTCAATCATTTATTTGTGAACATCCCTCCAAATTTAGGTAATACATGTTTTAAATTTACCAGAACAAAAAACTATATGCCATCGGTATATATCTCCATATTTCAAAAGTTTATGATAATATTAACAGTATTCCTGATGTGGTAAAATTTTTCTTTTTGCTGTTCAGATCAAGTTACGGAGTCAGATAGCCACAGAGCAAGAGAAGCTTCTAGGGGAAAAAGATCAGGAACTAGAAAAGCTAAGACAAGAATTGATAACTACAAAAGATAACTTGAGACAGAGAGAGGACGAGGCATGTATAATGTATAAGTTGTAAATAAATATTGATTGGCATCGAGGAATTTTCCTTTGATAATCTTGACTCAAAGTCAACAGAAAAAATACCACAGTGGGTCAGTGTGTTATTATTTTTCTCAAAGCTATATATAGAATTTTTAAAAATGTTTTGGATTAACAGATAATTATTTGCCAATATCTGTTCTATTTATTTAACATCCTTTCTCACAATCTGATGATAAATATCCTTATGACATTCAAACAAGGATGGATTAACTCCCCTTAGTTTTGAGATCAGTGAAGAAAAGAATAACAGTATTTTGCTTGTTGGCCAGGCTTGGAGGAATCCATCACAGAGGATGTTCTTTATAGAGATTATATCCCAGTTTTGGATGTGAATTAGAGAAATCCATTACATGTTAGTGGGGAGGGGTAGAATCTGAAGATCTGTATACACTTTCTAAAAAGTATACATGTATAGACTTGTGAAGTCAACATACATATACACATTATCCAAGTTAAACAAAATTTTGAAGAGATATTGGTATCAGTAGATCATCCAAAATTATGACATTTAATTACAGTTTTAATACTAACTGCATGATGTAAAAATACACATAAGGCAGTTCTCTGAACAATTTACATTTTTCTAGTGTTACTTTTATTTGTAGATGAAAGGTAAATGATCTTAGCTATTCATTTTTACTCGGTTCTAGAATAAATAAATGAGAAACTAAATAGCAAAATATCACAATTTCAGAATTCAAAGTTGAAAGAAAATTTGGAAACCACAGTGAAGAAATTAGAAGAGAGTAGACAGCTGTTAAAAACAAATGAGAATGGTATGTGATGGCTACAAAAGATACTTAATATTGATCTCTTGCATCTGTTGTTTGTTGAGATACAAAAGATACTTAATATTGATCTCTTGCATCTGTTGTTTGTTGAGATACAAAAGATACTTAATATTGATCTCTTTCATCTGTTGTTTGTTGAGATACAAAAGATACTTAATATTGATCTCTTTCATCTGTTGTTTGTTGAGATACAAAATATACTTAATATTGATCTCTTTCATCTGTTGTTTGATACTTAATATTGATCTCTTGCATCTGTTGTTTGTTGAGATACAAAAGATACTTAATATTGATCTCTTGCATCTGTTGTTTGTTGAGATACAAAAGATACTTAATATTGATCTCTTTCATCTGTTGTTTGTTGAGATACAAAAGATACTTAATATTTATCTCTTTCATCTGTTGTTTGTTGAGATACAAAAGATACTTAATATTGATCTCTTTCATCTGTTGTTTGTTGAGATACAAAAGATACTTAATATTGATCTCTTGCATCTGTTGTTTGTTGAGACAAATTGTAAGACAGAAAATGTTCACACTGCTGTCTTACACTGGACAAGCCTATTCTGGGGATAATGCAAAAAATTATTGTTATATGCCTTTTTTAACTAACATATACAGGGCTTCTTAACTAACATATACAGGGCTTATTAACTAACATATACTGGGCTTCTTAATTAACATACAGGGCTTCTTAATTAACATATAGGGCTTCTTAACTAACATATACTGGGCTTCTTAACTAACATATACAGGGCTTCTTAACTAAAATATACAGGGCTTCTTAACTAACATATACTGGGCTTCTTAATTAACAAACAGGGCTTCTTAACTAACATATACAGGGCTTCTTAACTAAAATATACAGGGCTTCTTAACTAACATATACTGGGCTTCTTAACTAACATATACTGGGCTTCTTAATTAACATACAGGGCTTCTTAACTAAAATATACAGGGCTTCTTAACTAACATATACAGGGCTTCTTAACTAACATATACTGTGCTTCTTAACTAACATACAGGGCTTCTTAACTAACATACAGGGCTTATTAACTAACATACAGGGCTTCTTAACTAACATATACAGGGCTTATTAAGTAACATATACTGGGCTTCTTAATTAGCATACAGGGCTTCTTAACTAACATATACTCGGCTTCTTAATTAACATACAGGGCTTCTTAACTAACATATACTTGGCTTCTTAACTAACATATATTTGGCTTCTTAACTAACATATACTGGTCTTATTAACTAACATATACACAGCTTTTTCAATAGAGTCCAAATGCATTTATTTTTTCCCAATTTGATGAAAAAATTACCAGTTTGATGTTGAGCTCATGATCACAATGAAAAAAAAGAAATATAATAATAATGCAAAGGGATATGCATTTAAAAAATGCATTTAGATTTCCATGTGTGCACACAATTTTCCCCTAATATGACAAATATTCATGTTAAAATCCCCAATGGTGTTGCCAATGGCATTTTCCCAAAATTGACAGAAAAAGGCCAGATATACCCAGTTTAAATAAATTATTCGGGAGCTTGAATTTATTTAAATGAGAAATAGTTAAGCAAGTAAATAGATTAAAGGAGATATATTTAGATGGCATGTATATCATGTATATCTGATAATTTAGACTCGGCATAATTAGCCTGTTGAAACCGGCTCTTGTAATTGTAACTTATTTTATCATATACTTAGTATTTGACAGACAATTTCAGTTGGTATCATATAAGCAAAATCATGTGATCCATATCTGACCAGCGTGAATAAATCCATATCCCACATTTCGGAAGTCTTTCACTATACTCATACAGAATATCTCCTGATTTATTGGCTTCAGTCTTTCGTTGACACCATGATAATTGATTGTAAGTCAAATTGTGTATTATTCAGGTAAATTGTTGAGGTGTTTTATGATAGACAGATAAAAACAGTAAAATTCATATCATAAGTTATATTAGCCCTCAGGCAATATCATACCTCATACTAAAACCCTCGGTCTGATATTGAGCTGTTGGGCTGATATGTCATGTGATATGAATTTTACTATGTAATAATCTAGATATATAAAACTTTCTCAACTTCAACAACTGCATCTGATTCTTATCAGTTGATAAACACATACCTAGCTTAAGTCCTGTATTCTGTATGAATTTGCAGCATGGTGCCCAGATAAGTGGATGTTTCAAAATCTTTCTGATTTTGATTACACAATTCCTT
Organism: Atrina japonica; assembly: GCA_030159075.1. Classification (NCBI taxonomy): domain Eukaryota; kingdom Metazoa; phylum Mollusca; class Bivalvia; order Pterioida; family Pinnidae; genus Atrina; species Atrina japonica. The sequence goes on along the minus strand of BROG01000506.1, from coordinate 116,625 downwards.
TCACTGTATTTAAATACAGTCACCTTATCATAACAATATATAAGTTGTTATTAGACAATATGCAGTACATTGTGCACATACTGATAACTCAGATTTGTAATTCAGTATTAAGTTATTTTAGGAAAACATGGATAATAGATGTGGGAGACTGCCAATCTGAAGCCCCCAGTCTTTTGACATTTCTCAAAAATATGTTACATGTATTGGGTCTTCTGACACATATGTTCTGTAATTTCGTCTTTTATTTAATATAGGTCAGTTGACACACAGTAATGTAGGTCAGTTGATATTGATATAGGTCAGTTAATAGTGATATAGGTCAGTTGATAGTGATATATGTCAGCTGATACAGTGCTATAGATCAGTTGATGCACAGTGATAGGTTGGTTGATACAGTAACATAAGTCAGTTGATTAACATTGATATTGCTCAGTTGATACAGTATTATAGCTCAGTTAATACAGTAATATAGGGCAGCTGATACAGTAATGTAAGTCAGTTGATTAACATTGATATTGCTCAGTTAATACAGTAACCACAGTATTATAGGTAAGTTAATACAGTAATATAGGGCAGCTGATACAGTAATGTAAGTCAGTTGATAGGTCAGTTAATACAGTAATATTGGGCTGCTGATACAGTATTATAGGTCATATGATGCACATTATTATGTGTCAGTTTATACATAGTGATAGAGATATGATTCTGCTAAATACAAAGTTATGTCAGATTGTTTAGTTGATATTAATCTACCTTATATTATAATGTATATCAGATAAGTATTTTTAATAAATTTTGGAAGATGAAACAAGTTAACTTTCCTTCACCATTGAAACTGATTTTATATCTTTCTGTCAATTTGACTTCAGTCATCCAGTGGTTGAATAAACAGATCAATGAAACTCAAATAACAAATCAGCGTGTGGGAACGTTTGAGATGCCAGGAGCTACAACAAACTTCAGACCTTCAGGATCTGCTTTGGTAAAACAATACATGACATTTTGTTTATTTTTCTCTTGTTTTAAAAATCTGTACAGAATATTTCACTGGATGGTTTAGTGACATTTTTAATATCATGTACTTTACTGAGAAACAGTCATTGATTCGTTTAGGTTACTTGAATCTTTTTGGTGATCAATTGTCATCTTTTCCTGTATTTCATGCAAAGACTACTAACATTTCTCTTCATGTAAACACAAACACTCACACAATATATAAACAGTGGAATCTTGTTATATTGAAATTCACAGGATCCTTCCCATTTACTTTGAGATATCCAGAATTCGACATAATGGTAAACTGAAATTTTCAATTCACATACGGTAATTTCTAAACTTACTGGATGATGAATAGACTTACTCAGGTTACTGTTTAATTTAAATTGGATTAAAGTGATTATTAGTAACCCTCACATCTTGACTTGTTAATAGGAATTGGATTGCTCTGTGTTTTGCAGGTAAACAAATAATCAATTACAATTCTCTTGCTTATAAAAAGTCATTTGTCTATCACAGAAATTTATTTCTAGATAAAAAAGGTTTTTGCTGTAATATTTTGTAATTCAGACTAGAAGTATGACATATTATATTGACATAACCAAAGTTTCGAGATAAATGTTTTGACACAAGTATAAATATATGTGGTCTAAATCAAGTTAAATCATAAAGTTAAATTCAAACTAAAAGTCTGACGATTTTATGTATAGATTTGTCTATAACAAGTTCAGATGTATGAATATGTGTGTGTGTGTGTGTGTGTGTGTGTGTGTGTGTGTGTGTGTGTGTGTGTGTGTATTCAGTTTAGATATGTGTCTTCACCATGCTATCTCTTTATATACAGCATAACTACAGCACATCTAGCTATGGTTCAACCGGGTCACATGTAGATCTACACAATTCAAATCCAGGAGTTGGGATACCCAGAAGTTACCCCAATCCTCAAAGACAGCCACAGGTATACAACATGCAGTTATTTAGTTGAAATAGGGTAAAAACATCAGTTACAAAGTAGGAAAACAGACAGTTTAATCATCTGCTTATGTCAAGTATGAAATAGTGTCGGGACAAAAATTATTGCCCCTTGAATAGATGAAGATGTCATAGATTATTTAAATGTTGATCTGTTTTTGAAATGATTAAACCTTGCTTATATTTGTTATGGCAAAAGACAATGACATATTCCCTATAAAGGTGATAGTTAGTTCCTTGCTTCAAAATTGCCATCGATCCCAAATTTTGATCTCATGACATTGAGTTGACTTTATCTTAAATCACACGTTAGATAATTTTCTTGTGTTTTCTGTTATTAACTAAAGCTTTCCCTTGCTAACAGTATATTAAGTAGACTTAACCTTTGCTGTTGACCTGATTTTTACAGTTATAGCTGCCCAAGACTTAATAGATTCACAGGTACATGAAGTCTCTTCAATTTTAGGTGCAATATAATCCAGGAAATCCCAGAAGAAGTGGTTTACCTCAGCCTACATATCAGAGAGGTGTAAATGGACCCCCTCCAATACCTGAAGAAATAAGACCAAGAGGATCTGAAAACTCAACAGCCTCAACTCACTCGGGCGGTGACAAAGAAAAGTAAGTCGATTATATCACAGTCATATACATAGAGGTTCTACAATGAGTGTTAGTTGATTGTCATGTTTATCATCTCAGTAATCACTTATCTTTTACTTTTTATGTTCTGCTGGAAAGAAATTTCTGTAAATATGAGTTAACTCAAAAATGAAATTTGCCTAGTTGACAATCTGAGCGCACTTCATATTTCACATTTTATTTTGTTTATAGTGATCCTCCATTAGATCCCAAGTACTTCCAAAAGCGAGAAGATGCAATACAACTACGAGGTTTAATCAACAGATCAGATTCACCTCCGATGATACAAACATCTATAGCGCCACCTGTCAATGCCACACGTCTTAGTCAACAGTCAATAGTTCCCAAGACATCTCAGCCTCCATTAGCGTCTGCATATTTCCCTGGACAAAAAATGTCCTGATACATACTTGAATATTAATGTGACATTTTTACTCATAATCCATTATGTGTTCCAAACTTCAGTTGTTACTAAAAATGATAACAGGATATACATTTCATACTGAAGATATACAAATGTCAACATAGAGTCTTCAAGTATTACTGATATATGTCATGTATCTGCCAGGCAGGTCGACTATCATTCTATTAAGAGATTGCAATTGTAATTTATGTGATATTTCAAATACATTATATGTGTAGTGCACATTGTATAAAAGTGTGTACAATGTATTGTTTTATTTTGTTGTACAGTGTGATAAATACATTATGTATTGATACTGTGCCTTATTTGATGTGTATCATTTATAAGTATAAGATACCTGACAAATATGGTTCATATGTCAAAATAATTAAAAAAAATATCCTAGATACACCTAGTCAAGTTGTTTGTGATATATCACCAATTAGAATAATCACTTGCAGTGGTAGAGCGTTTAAGTCACAAGCCAAAGGTCCTGGCTTCAATTCCTGGTACCAGGTCATACTGAAGACAAAGGTACATATTATCATTATGAAGACATTATGTACATATCATCAGTATGGAGACATTGCGTACATATCATGATGGAGACATTGTGTACATATCATTATGGAGACACTGAGTACATATCATCAGAATGGAGACATTGTGTACATATCATTATTATGGAAACATTGTGTACATATCATGATGGAGACATTGTGTACATATCATTATGGAGACATTGTGTACATATCATTATGGAGACATTGTGTACATATCATTAGGGAGACATGGTGTACATATCATTATGGAGACACTGAGTACATATCATCAGAATGGAGACATTGTGTACATATCATTATTATGGAAACATTGTGTACATATCATGATGGAGACATTGTGTACATATCATGATGGAGACATTGTGTACATATCATTATGGAGACATTGTGTACATATCATTTTGGAGACATGGTGTACATATCATTATGGAGACATTGTGTACATATCATTATGGAGACATTGTGTACATATCATTATGGAGACATTGTGTACATATCATTATGGAGACATTGTGTACATATCATTAGGGAGACATGGTGTACATATCATCATTATGGAGACAGTCATCCCTCCCGTTCTCTGATGTCACATAGAGGATCTAAAGCAATCCGCTATGGGGTCACATGCAAATTACCTTGTAGGTGTGTCATTTTTGAGCAATGAAAATTTGACTTACTTGATCTTGTAAGTTTATACATATTATAAACATAATACCAAAGTTATAATGCTCAAGATGATCGTTTCTGTCAATTAGACTACATCAGTTGAGCTACATTTTTAGATAGTTTTTCTTAGTTTATCGATGTTAACATTATAAACAACACTGAACAGACAAATCAAGAGTTCCTTTCATAACTTAGAATAGGATCAAATCACGAAAGATAATCCGAATGAATTCTTGAGACTGACAGTTTCTTTATTATAAAATAAATTAATACATCTCTTTGCCATTTTTTGAGATTTTCTTATATGAACAAAGTACAATTTTTGGTTATTTATATTACTTTAAGTAAGTAGTTCAACATATCAAGTACTAAAATCCAAGTACATGTGTGAAATAACAAGTACAAATGTATATGTGAAGATAACATGAGACGTAAGTACATGTGTAGAATAACAAGTACAGATGTATATGTGAAGATAACATAAGACGTAAGTACATGTGTGAAATAACAAGTACAAATGTATATATGAAGATAACATAAGACGTAAGTACATGTGTGAAATAACAAGTACAAATGTATATGTGAAGATAACATGAGACATAAGTACATGTGTAGAATAACAAGTACAGATGTATATGTGAAGATAACATAAGACGTAAGTACATGTGTGAAATAACAAGTACAAATGTATATGTGAAGATAACATAAGACGTAAGTACATGTGTGAAATAACAAGTACAAATGTATATATGAAGATAACATAAGACGTAAGTACATGTGTGAAATAACAAGTACAAATGTATATATGAAGATAACATAAGACGTAAGTACATGTGTGAAATAACAAGTACAAATGTATATGTGAAGATAACATAAGACGTAAGTATATGTGTGAAATAACAAGTACAAATGTATATGTGAAGATAACATAAGACGTAAGTACATGTGTGAAATAACAAGTACAAATGTATATATGAAGATAACATAAGACTAAGTACACGTGTGAAATAACAAGTACAAATGTATATATGAAGATAACATAAGACTAAGTTCATTAGGACATGTAGATAACATAAGTACAAGTGCAGATAACATAAACACATGAGAAGATAATGGAAAGCAAGAACTCAATTTTAACCCATATTGTTTCTTTTGTCAGATTCAAATGAAAATCTACTTGATGCCTACATACGTTATTTAGCTGAAAATTAAGATTTTCAATATAAAATCAATTGCAGTAAAAAAAAAAAGAACAAGAAAACAAAATCACCTAAAGTGCGACAATTCGTAAATAAAGAGGTCTGCATTGTAACGGAAGAAGAAAAGACAACAAGTAGGTCATATGAAGACAACTGTGTGGAGTTGGAAGACAATCAAAGATAAAAACAAGCAGCACTTTAATAAATGACGTAATATTAATCATAATATACATGTACATTCTTTATGATAAACTTATGTCAGAATTATGGGGTACTGTTTTAGTATTTATTCACTATTTTTTATATCAAATAATCGAATTTCTGATATCAGAAAATATTTTTTGATATCAGACAATATTTTTCATATAAAAAAATCGAATTTCTGATATAAAAAATCATTTTTGATATCAAAAAATCAAATTTCTGATATAAAAAAAATCAAAACGAATTTTTGATATCAGAAATTGAATTTCTGATATCAAAAAATTAATTTTTGATATCAGAAATTGAATTTCTGATTTCAAATAATTAATTTTTGATATCAGAAATTCAATTTTTTATATCAGAAATCCATTTTTGATATCAGAAAATCATTTTCTGATATCAAAAAATATGTAGTATATTTATCTCAGAAATTCGATTTTTTAATATCAAATAATACTACATATTTTTGATATCAGAAAATGATTTCCTAATATAAAAAATCGAATTTCTGATATAAAAAATTCATTTTTTTATATAAAAAATCGAATTTCTAAAAATCACCTCTATTTCCTGATATAAAAAATCGAATTCCTGATATAAAAATAGTGAATAATTTCAGTAAATACTAAAACGGCGCCCCATACAGAATACTCTACCAGGAATTTAGAATTGACCAGATTATTATTCTTTATTAACGAACAGTTTCCCCCGGAAGTTTACGAACAGCGTCGGGAACTTATACGGAAACGTAGACAGGGACACCATGTGCGTTTAGTGTATAATAAGTTATATGTGGATCATGTGGTATATAGGCCAACGGTTGGGCCCAGTGATTACAGCGCTCGCGCATAGTGCGGAGGTCAGACATTCATTTCGTTTACGTTTACTGAGCTGGAACGTTAACAGAAACGCGGAACAAAAGTAAGTGACAAGGAGTTCATTAGTATTTTTCAGAACTATGACATTGTATTTTTATCTGAATGTTGGATAAAATCTTATACCGTTATTGATTTGCCTTTGTTGAGTGAATTCGAATGTTTACGTTTTCCTCGTACACTAGGTACAGGTGGTGGTCTACTGTTACTTTATCGGAAAAGCTTAGGTGACAATGTTTCTTTTGTAAAATGTGTTAGTGATTCCCTTGTTTGGATAAAGATTTCTAACATTTTCTACGACCGATATTTATATTTGTTTTGCATATATTCCACACGAAAATAACGTATTTTATAGATTATATAACGTAGATCTTTTTAACCGTCTTGAAAAATGATATTGCTGAATATTCTGCAACAGGTAACGTAATAGTTGCAGGTGATCTAAATATTAGAATTGGTCGTAAAAATGATTTTGTAGAACATGACCACATTTCAGGTCATATTGATGATTTTTTGTCAGATCTTTTTGATTATGACAAAGACGTGATTATGGCTCAGAGAAACTCTGAGGACAATACCGTGAATACGTTCGGTAAAAAATTGATTGCTATTTGTAAATCAAGTGGCACGAGGATATGTAACGGTAGAACATCACCTGATACTTGTGGGCGTTTTACCTTTTTCAATCATTTGGGTGCTAGTGTTATAGATTATGTACTCGCACACAAGAATTGTTTTGAACTTGTCACTTACTTTAATGTGTGTGATTTTAATACATTTTCTGATCATTCACCTATATCTTTCGAAATACCCTGTATGATTGATAATATCTTAAACGACTGAATCGTCTAATAAGGTACAGGTGGAAACATGATCAGTTAGATGAGATGAAACGTGTTTTAGATGAGAAGGAAAATATTTTGAAAAATATTGTTTATAATATTGAATCCGATAATTGGAGTGTAGATTGTATCTGTGATTAATGAGGTATGTACGCCTTTTTGTAAGAAAAGTTTTCGTTTTAAAATAATTCTTCTGAAAGACCAAAGTCATACAAAGACAAGCCATGGTTCGATAAACATTGTTCAATTTTGTATAAAACATATGTTCAATCCCTCAAAAAAAATAATTGTCATAGAACAAATATTAAACGCCAAATTTTTATGGAAAATAAGCGTTTATATAAACAATATAAGAGGAAGATAATATTTTATATGAGAAAAGAGGGAAATAAATTAAGTTATCTCAGGAAAAGTAATCCAAACAGTTTTATCATATCTTTAAAAACGTTCTTGACCAAGGAAAACTAATTTGGTTTAAACAGTATTTTATTTGAGAATGAAATTGTTACATATAAACAAGTTATGCAATACAATTAGGGATTTGAAAAAAAGCAAGTCTGCTTATATTAATTCATCTCCCTGTTTTCAATGCAATCTTCAAGATGGCCAGGAGAGAATGTGTTAGAAAAGAAGGTATAGGCAGAAAAGGAGACAAGAAATTTGAAGATGCAGAATATTATTTTCAAAATGATTCATCAAAGATTGAAAACAAATGGCGAACATTGCATGTATGATATTTAAAGACAATAAAGCGAACATCAAGAGGTCGATGATAAGACAGATTAAGTCAGGTATCAGGTACAGGTGTACCAAGGTAAGTTGGCTCATGCCCATACAATCAAACCATCAAAAAGGTGTACATAAGTCCTATAACAACAATAATTGAGTTGAGATGTAGAATGTGGTGACAATTTCCTAATAAAACTCGACATAATAATCGGAGAGAAAATATCTATGTGAATCGCTTAGTACTAATTATGTATTCTTGGACACAATTAAAAATATGTTTATTTTCCATATATGAAAGACTACTATTTCCGTATAACAATAGATCAAGAGTTAAGGGATGACTTATCTTATTTCTTAGTAAGTTCTTTGGATTGTATATTGTTTACATGAAACAAAAAATGAGAATTTGACTTTATTTGATTACACACACAAAAAGGATCAGGTTCGATATTCTTATCAAAAAGATGTTGTTTGAGAGTGCTACATTTCATACGGAGTCTAGCATGTAAAATTTGTCCAAGTCGACTACCATCATAATAATGATTTGGAATTTCTGAGTGATTTGTTGAAATGGCTTTTTTGAAAGCATCAATTGAATTAATTATTCGCCGCCAGGAGGCGGCGAATATATTTCAAATTAAGTTAGGAAGTAGTATATGGAAGGAGCTGTTAGTTTCTTTGAACGCGGAAGTAATGACGTAGTAATTTTATTTGAGGCAAAAACGCTATTAAATTTCAGATATGAAAGTGATGTTGGTTTGTTTCATAAATAATCAGCATCTAAAGTTTTTTAATGCAATTAAGGTATAATACCGCGATTTGTATTTTTTGTAGAGACATAGACATAAGAAATGAAATAACGATAAGTGGGAGACATTAGTCGAAATGATGGGAGCAATCATTACGTGATTGCTTTTGATTTTGATAAGAGCATGATATCCTATTATATAAGTTTAGTGGACGACGGAAATTTGGAACAAAATGTTTTTTATCATTTAAAATGATTTCGTTTGTGCAAAACGGAATAAATATAACACGAAAACGAAATGTGTCGTATGAAATATTGATGATGATTGGGAGAACAACAAAGTGAAAACGGGTCGGACGATTTTACCGAAACAGACCTTAATTACTGAAGCACACCATTTTTACTTTTATTTCGACATAAAAACTGTAGTGCATGTAGTACATGTTAAAGTCTAACATATAATAAAATGTTACTTTTAACACGAGTTTTGTGTAATAATGGATAAAGTCAGAATTATCATGTTAAACAAGATCGAACCACTCTAGCCGGCTAGGCCAACAATGAACGAATAAACAGACTGGAATATGGACTTGTTTAAAAAAAAATAATTCTGAATTATTCCATAAATGTTTTTCTAAATTACGTTTTATATACATGTACATGTATACTTCCTTTGAAATACCTTTGGCGGCGAATTGATGCTTTGCATCAAGTTTTTCTTGTTTCTTTTATGTGATGGGGAGGGTATTCCAGAGGCGTACTGTTGTAATAGTGAGTACTATTTGTATAAATACCTACGAAATTTTTAGCATTACGTGTGTTATAATTGTGAATATTATAATGCTGATCAGGAACTAATGATGAAAGATATTCTGGAGTTAAACTTTTAACCATTTTAAAATACTGTATAAGTTTATGTTCCTCGTGTCTTTTTTCTAGTGTAGACCAACCTGATTCCTCATATAATAATCTTAAACTAGTTAATTTAGTGGCACAGGTTACTATCCGAGCAGCTTCGATATTAAGTTTTTCAATTTTTTCTTTTAAAGCTTGGGTACAGTTATCCTAGATAATATAGGAGTATTCTAATAGTGGTCGAATGAATGAAAAATACATTAACTGGAGAGATTTTCTGTCAATTTTTAATTTCATGGTTCGTAGTAATTTAATTTTATCTGATGCTTTTGCAAAGATATAATCAATATGGTCGCCCCACTGGCAAGATTTGTTAAATATAAGTCTTCCTGTATAGGTACATTATTCATGAAAAGCGGTGGGTGGTTTCTCTGGAATATTTTTCGTGTAATAAGAAGGGTTTCAGTTTTTTGAGGATTAAATTTAACCAACCATTTGTTTGACCATTCGTAGATTTTATTCAGATTTTGGTTTAATTCGATTGCATCTAGGTGAGGATTATCTACTATTATATAGATAAACGTGTCGTCAGCAAATAGTTTATAGAACAACCTACTTCTAGAACTATGTCGTTGATGAAGACTAGGAAGAAAAGAGGTCCAAGGATAGATCCCTGGGGTACCCCGGCATTTATTGATAGTAAAAACGACCCTTTACCATTTAAAAGAACTTTTTGTTTACGTGAGGACAAGTAATTTTCAATCCAATTTAAGAGATTACCCCTAATTCCCAACGTTTTGAGTTTGTAAATTAATCCCTGGTGCCAAACGCGATCGCATGCTTTACTAATATAAAAAAACACTACCCGAATTTCTTTCCCGTGATCTAAAGCTTTTGAAAATTCATTATTCAAATACAATAATTGGTTTACAGTAGAGTCCCCTTTTGTGAAACCTGACTGATTTGGAGATAGTAATTTGTTAGCTAGTATAAAATTGTGAATATATTTATGAACACATTTTTCAAAAATTTTCCCTAATATACATAATAAAGAAATAGGCCAATAATTTTCTACTTTGCTTGGATCATTTTTTATGTATAGGTACGACATAAGCAATTTTCCAAGAAGTGGGAAACTGTTTCTGCGTCAGCGATAAGTTTAAGAGTTTACATATATGCGGAGATAAAATATCTGCGGCTTCTTTCGGACTTTTGAGACTAATTAAGTCAGGTCCTAGAGCTTTACTTGTATCCAAATTTTTTAAAACATCATTTACATCTGTATCTGTTATAAACACGTTATCTAATGTTTGGGGTACATTGTTTTCAAAGGGTGGTAATGTTTTACCTGTATCGTTTATTGTAGACTGAAGAGAGAGAAATTTGTTCAATAAATTAGCTTTATCTATATCATCATGCAAAACTGTACCGTCCTCTGTGGTCAATATTGATATCAAACGTGTTGTAGGGGATCCTAACAATTGTTTCATTAATTTCCACCAGTCTTTAGACCCAAATTTGTTAAGATTTAATTTTTCACATATTTGATCGAAGTTCCTTAGATCGTTTACAATAGTGTTTCGAATTTTCTTAAATTTTGACCATAGATATTCACTGTTCGTTTCTTTTGCTTTTCTTCTTAATCTATCTCTTTTCCTCGTTATTTTTGTAATATCATTGTTAAGCCATGGTAAATCGTTTTGCCGTATTGTTATTAATTTATTTGGAATACATTTAGACGCAGCTGAGAGTAACGATTCTGTAAGGTGAGAAACACAAGAGTCAATATTTTTGTTTTCATTCACTATATGATCCCAGTTTAGATTTGACAACTCAGATCGGAAGGCATTAAAGTCTCCATTATCATACAACCATATTTGTCTTTTTAATGTTGAGGATTTCGGTTTATTTTTCTTAATTAAGCTAACAATAGGACAGTGATACCTGATAAGGATCAAGCACACTTCAAAGAGCAAATAGGTTAGGGTTTTTAGTAACAAAAAGATCAAGTAGAGTTTCTGTATTTTCGGAAAAGCAAGTTGAATGATTAATTAGTTGAGTTAGCCCTAATGTCTGGAAAATTGTTTTCAATTTTTGGTTCGAATTATTTAGGAGATTTTCGTTGAAATCACCACATATGACTATATTTTTTAAACCAGTGTCTAGTGCGAGTTCGAACGACTCTTCTATTAGATTCCATATATAAGAGGCGCTATTCGGGGGTCTATAAAAAGTACCTATTAATACAGCTGTATTTTAAATTTTAATCTCAATCCAAACACATTCTAACCCATCTATTTCTAGGCCGCGTCTTCTTTTACCATGTTTTGAATTATTAATGTACACTATAACCCCACCACCTGGACGATCAGTCCTGTCATTTCTAAAATTCACATCAAACCCGTCAAAAGCTATTTCTGAATTAGAAATTTCGTTGCTTAACCAACTTTCAGAAAAACAGAGAACATCAAAGTGAGATAGATTTGCATTTAATACATCACGTTTGGGCAATAAACTTTGTACATTAAGGTGTATCATAGATAGGTTTGATTGGAGATCATCGATAACATCGACTAAGTTTGAGAATTGAGTGGTCTGCATTTCTTGGAATTGGCCCGGGATTCGGATGCACATCCCTAGATATTTTAAGAAGTTTAGATATAAAATATTGAGATTTAGGACGAGTAGGCGTCTCATGGTTTATAAAAATGGACGGATTATTGATTAACATGTAGGAGTTAGAATTATTTCCATTTACAAGTGTAGAACAAGTTAATTTTTGGTCACCACAAGAATGGTATATCGTTTGTGCATAGAAACTACGTGTAACAATAGTAATATAATAGGTAATGATTTTTCACGAGAAACAATAAATAGATTTAAAAACACAGCAAAAATAAAATCGACATATTTGATACCCTTCAATTTGGTAGCACGTCCGTAGAACACGCCGATCCTAATACGATGTTCGTAATCAAGTTATCGGGGAGTTTTTAATGTCAAAACTTAACGTCAGGATCGGATGTGTCCTATGAACAAATTTCAACGATGTTCGCATGAAAAACTCAACAAAAAAGAAGAAACAATACACGATTATAAAAGGAAGATTAAGGAAAACCGTAAAATATATACAATAATACATGTGATCCATCGAAAAGTCAGCTAGAATTGGTGGCATGATAAGGAAAATATTTACATACACCCTAAAATAGGATGTATGTATAAAAAGGAGGGCAATTCATAATAATGGTTATGGATATGTATATATCTTATCTATTTCAGTGTCAAGAGTAGACAATACATTAGACGTAACATTTGGACAGTTTTGAGGAAACTCATTAATTCAGCGATATATTCATCATTTATATGATCGCTGCTTTAAAATGAACAATATTGGTACAACATAAATCGATAATTCTTATTAACTCTGTATATCTTTTCAGAATACCATTTGGTTCAATTACATGTTACCGTTAAATAATCAGTCATATATAATATTAGTCAAGAAGGCTATGTGGTCGGGAAATCCCCTCCGGGAAATCCCATTTATTTATGTCAATGTTGTTGATATTAGAAGAAACAACGTAGTTTTTATACATACACATATTTGGTAATGTTTTTGTTTAGGGAAACATATTGGCGTGAATAATTAGCCATGTGGTGCACTGTCGTTCTTGGCGTCACCGGGGTGAAATGGAGGTTCAGGAGGCGCGCCTAGTCTGCTGGACAGCGATATTAGTTCCTCTATCGTTGCTACTTGGTGTTTGTGCTCGGCGTGGTCCATCACAAAAATTTTCCCATCCCAATTGAAGGTAGATTTTGCTCGACCACTTTTAACTAATTTCCTTGCTTCTGAAGCAACCTAAGCCCGAGTGTTAATTTATCAGTTAATGATTTTTATGAACACTTCAAAGACATTTTTAACACAAATGCTAATGATGTTGAAATTGGCAATTACGAGGGAATGTGTTTTTGAGGAATTGGATGTAACTATTAGGGAAGATGAAATATGTGATGTTTTGAAACAAACGAAATTAAATAAGTAACCTGGTGTAGATAAAATGTTAAATGAATACTTTGTTAAATTTAAGGATTACTTTGCTCCATTGTTGTGTAAATAATTTAATTGTATTTTTTTTTCAAGAGGACTTTTTCCAGAAGGTTAAATTATTAAATACTAATAATATTATTTTGAAAGGAATGTATGAGGGCATGTTTGGAAATATTGAGTCTCAAAACTGGTTACATCAAGTCAAAGAGTTGCTTTTATCTCTTGGCTTTAGCTATGTTTGGTATAACCAGTATGTTACCAATCAATAAGTTTTTATTGCACAAGTAAATGCTGTTTTAAATGATTTATTCATTCAAGAAATGAATGCAGACTTTGAAAACTATAGTAAATGTTACCTTAATAAGTATTTAATAGATACTCATATGACGGCAATATTATATCCGTAAGTCTTTACCTGAGAAGTACATTTTTTTACTTGCACAATTTAGACTGTCCTCACATGAATTAATGATAGAACAGGGTAGATACAGAAATATCCAAGAGAAGACAGAATTTGTGAAAAGTGTTCACGTCATGAAGTTGAGGATGAATTTCATTTTCTATACAGATTTAAGGTCTAAATACATAAATAAATATTACTACAAAAGGCCTTCTATGTTTAAATTAATTAGGTATTAAAGATGAAACAAAATTGTGTAACCTGGCTAAGTTTATTACCAATGCCTTTGTACAGAGGAAAAATAATTGATTTATTTCAGTGTCCTTTCTCCATTTTCATTTTCATGTTTACTCTTGATCACTCTTGATCTACTTTATGTACTTTTTCAATTTAATTAATATATAATTATTTATTTATATGTATATATGTATATATATGTGCATGTTCACAAAATTGTATCTCATACTGTATGTTTATGCTGATGAGCCGTAAGAAATGAATAAACTGAATGAAGGATTATAAGTAACTGCGCTATACTTTGTCGATTACATGGCATCAATATATACATAGTGATATACATAGAACCCCCTGATAAATAAAATGACAGCTAAACTTTAACTTGACAGAGGTGCATTGTAAACTCGTTAAATCTAGTTAGAGCAAGTATAGTCTTCATCAATATTTACTTTTACGTGTATCTATTTCAGTACTGGAAACACACCCATGTACATATATTTGATCTGTTTTACTCTCACGAAGTAGATTTCGAAGGTAACCGTCAGATAGGCGGGTAAGGTAAGGCTTAATGAATACGTCTTTGATCCTGCTTTTATCTCGAGAAATGTGTTGGCTTTCAGGTTGAAATATAAATTAGAACGCTTTTCAAGCATGTTTCAGACTAGTATCCTACTGTGCATTGGATTATCGTGAGGCAAGATTGTTATATAGACGATAATTTGTTTTCAATATTTCTGAAGTTTTCATCAAATGAGCAATAATTTATCTATTTCCAGATAGAAAAAAATCAGTCTCGGGTGGGATGAAACAATATCACAACCCCAGCTAACGCCTTGGTTGGGACTTATTGAGCCATCTCAACCTCGACTGATATTTTTCTATCTTGAACTCTTAAGTGGAGTTAGATTCTATTAATCCCATTTCTATCATCTGGAGGCCACCTGAATGTCAATATAGTTATATAAACTGGAATTAATGTTGGCAGTCTAAACAACAACAACAACAACAAATAAAGAAATTTATTTAAAAAATCTCATTTTCGGCATACTTCAATGTGTTAATTCTTCACTATATACCCAGAACTTGTTTTATTGGCTGTAAATAATTGTTAACCAATGGATTGCTCATACAGAAAAAAATATAAAACAAAATCGATGACTAAATTTTTTACAGTGAACGAATGAAAGCGACATATGAGCTGTCGTAGATGAAAAATTTACATGCCCATTTTATGTAATATTTTATCGCGTATATATCCCAAAGAGACCGTCTGGTAGTTAGAATAACAATTGCATGCGTATAATTGCCCTAAACTATATTATTCTGGCAATTACACATTAACTTTCGGTAATTCTTACGAAGATTACCAAGTGTCCAATAACGACGTTCTATTTGAATTTAATATATTATATTCTCATTACCCTGGTCTTTTTCGTCGTTTCAAAGCACTTGTTTCTGAAGCTGTCCACGCGCCGGGTATATCGGGTGATCTCGACCCATTTTTAACTCGTCCCATCGCATACTGGGCTTTATCATTCTTGACAAATTATGAACTGCCCAACTCCACCAGACATGGCGACACGATTGGAAAATATGAGGTACGCATAATTTTCACAGTTATTGTTTAGATTTTGGCAATATCAGTATTCATTTCAGTGTAACATTAAAGACTGGAAAAAATTCTTTTAGTGACCTGGGTCCGTTTTACGACGTCTCGTAAGTCCTAAATCCTAACTTTTAGTCCTAACTACCATGGCAATGGAGCTGGCCTGGCTCATCGGTAGCGCGCTCGACTCTTGATCGTGAGATCATGAGTTTGAGTCCAGCCGGCGGCAGGTTGGTTTCCTGTCCTTCGGCTGAGAGAGTTAAAACCGACGTCTCGTTTCTCAGCAGGTGTTGGCACTTTAAAGAACACTCACTGCTCAATGACCGTAAGTACCGAGCATAGACCAAAATTTGAAGCCTTTCTCCGGGAATTGGTGACGTCTCCATATGAATGAAAGATCCTTGAGTGGGACGTTAAACAACAATAAAACAAACAAACCATAGCAATGCATCGCTGATTGGTCAGTTCCATGACAATTAGGATAGGATTTAGAACATACGAACTTTCATAAAACGGGCCCCTGATATTTTTATTCATATATTGATTTGATTTGTTTCATGTATTTAAAAGAGCGTTGAAAACCACATCTGTTACATAATACATGTACTCTCTAATAAAATCACGTCCTGTATTTTACAAACAAATATAAAACACATAAAATTCTGTCGACTTTATCACACCTAATTGTGTTGCCTAATCGAGGTTGCCGATAGATTAAGCGAGTAAAGGACCGAGATCGTCTTGACCGAATTACGAAGCACATTTGATATGGCGAAAGAATTTATCTGAAACGTCATTGTATACGGAAATAGTAGGATTTTTTAAAGTATGGAAGACTTAAATTCTAATAAAACAAATATCTCCGAAAAGAAGATCCTTTACAACGTTTCACGTGTTTGATAATGTATTTGAACACACATTTTATCATATTTCCATCTAATTGTCGTGGGACAAAAATCATCATTTTACATGCCCATTTTATGTGATATTCTATCTCATATATGTTCCAAAGAGACCATCTGGTGATTAGAATAACAAATGCAAGTGTAAAATTGCAACAATCTTGCCAAACGTAACCCGTAATATCAATTATTTTTTTTGTCTGCCATACTTTGAACATTGCAAATTAACTTTCGACCGAGTGACCAATAAACACGTGCTATCTGCAGTGAATATACATTCTATTCTTATTACTCTTTGCGGTTTTTTTTCGTAAATCATCATTTCATACCTAAATATTTTGTCAATATCAGAATTCAGGGTAACATTAAAGATATGAAAACATTCTTCTAGTGACCTTCTATATTTATTCATCCGATTTTCTTCAAGTATTTAAAATCGCGTTGAAAATCATATAAATTAAATAAAACATGTGTAACATAAAATGATGTGATTTAAAGGTACCCCTATCTCTACTTTTCATTTTCAAGTCTGAATTGAATCTATGATGTGTAACTCATTAAATTATATGTAGGAGTTACCTAAGCTACATACGGGAGTTGTGCTAGTGGCATGCGTATTTCTTGGCGCCATTAAACATCGAACATCAATGTTTCATTCTGTTCATTCTTTCCTACCTACAGGTAATTATTATTTTTCACTTAGATATGTGCAGCGATATATAAACTTAATTATATTAGCTTTATATATCGCTGATATGTGTAAGCATTTATATTATGAAATAGTGGTTATTTCTAAAACATTGATTTTGAGTGACAGTTCCCCAATTGTGTAATAAATGTAACAGGGTTATGTTCGTTCAGACGTATTTTATTTGTTTGTTTTAAGGATTGTTTTTCATTTTTTTGACTTCATTCGAATATAATGGCAGTGCATTATGGAAAAAAATTCTGTGCAGCACGAAGTGCTGCACATTGAATTTTTTTTCCATAATGCACTGCCATTATATTCGAATGAAGTCAAAAAAATGACAAAAACAATCCTTATATTTATATATATTACCACATTTCTTTGAAACTGATGTCTACTGGATACTAAAATTCATTCCGGGATACTGAATTTGCGGGGGGGGGGGGGGGTGTTTTACATATGACGTATCGCTCAACAGCTGTTTTGACATGAGAAGTAGTTCCCCTTTTCTGTCGGAAAACTAAATGGAATTAAGGTTTATTTGCTTCTTTTTTATACCATTTTGAAAGAAAATATTGATATGGAAAATTTTGAGTAAGTGGTCAGATTGGTTTTAAATTATTTTAGAATATTCGTCTGCTTGGTAACCGGAAGGTTAAAATGTGTCGGAAGAGAATAGAAATTGCAAATGGCTGCGCCATGAGTATGCTGAATAATGTATTTACAACGAGTTTGCGATTGAATTCTGATATTATAAATGGGATATACTATAGAAAGATTTAGTGTGACTTACAAGAAAATGAGACAGCTAATATTCATTGATGACAACTGAAAGTAACCCTTTTATTTGACATTTTTACCAAGCAGCTGGGAACCACAGTGACTGATTGGTACGTAACCTACGTATGCAGGCCCATTTCACACGACCTAATTTCACACGATGCGGGTGACGAATTGTTTCTTATATGAATATCCATTGATGGCAAACAAATCGACTTGTTTATCAAGAGATGCTTGACAAAGTTTCATTAGGCCTTAATTTCTTTTTTCTTTTGTAACTGAAGCCAGACGATGGTCTGTGGTTCTGGTCATAACATGACCTAGATATATCGCGATATGGGCCTGTAGGCTGTTCAATGTGCTACAGATGTAGTCTCGTGTTTCCGATTTCTTTTAGTGATTTTTATTTCCTTTGTGATAGGCTTTATGTATGGCTTTTAAGATTAAATATATAAGAAATAAACATGTGATATTCTATTCTTTATTGATTAGTTCATGTATTCTTACGCTGAAAAGTAAAGTGGTTAATACTCGGGGCACGCGACTGCGTTTACCAGAATATCAAACATTCCACTCTATATACTTGCAATGAAGGGAATTGCAGTCGGTATGTAAATATTACGTAATAGGTTAAATGGTTTAACCCTGAAAATAACAATGTAACTATAGTAAATACACAAAACATATTGTCCTATGATATATTTGTAATTATGTAAACAATTCAAACATGCATGAATGACAGTCGTCATTCATGCATCTTTGAATTTTTACAAAATTACAGATATGTCAATCGTCATTCATGCATGTTGTGTCGCCACAGTCGGAGTGTTAACGATCCTGTATCAAGTGCACAAGCGCGAGAAGCGGTAGGCCGAGCTCGTAACTGTGAGTTAGTCGGCGAGAGACCTGTTTCAATTTCAAGTGCGCAAGTACGAGAAGCGGTAGGCCGAGTCAAGCTTGAACTAAGACTTGTACTAAGACTTACGAGTATGTACAAAGGGAGATCGCTCTGTATACCTTGTATGGATCTGAACTATCATAAACTGTATAGTGATGGGTTTTCCCCAGTTTTGAGGTCTAACAATAAATACTAATTTTGTTCACCAACCTTTTCATCCAATAACGTGCTAAAATCGGGATCGGGTGGATACCGTTTTTCAGTAACGATAAATTTGCTGATTTTCGTTGATATCTCCTTTTTTCTTTCTGTATCTTACGGTATCTGTCTTGAACTGAGGTGGTAAAACATTTCTGTTACTGTTTTGCTGTCTAATAAATTCGTTGATCAAATTTATTCTGGAATTCAAAACAACATCACCTTTAAATTGATCAGGATTATTATGACCCTTTAATCTATTCCACTCTAAAATAGAGTAGGGTGGAATTTCTAAAAATATTAGCTGTACGGACGAAAATTCTGAATCTTTGAATTTGATTGATACAATAATTCACTACGGTGTCGTCGTTTTCGTGCCTAAATTTCATAATTCTTCCGGACTTCTGTGTAAGATCCCATGTTCCTAACCAAACAAAAAGGACAATTTTGTGATAAATTGCAACTCTGTTATAAAGATTTCTTCTCAGCCAGTTGTACTGTTCAGGAATAGTAGCACCTCCCCTACAGGCAAATTTCAGCTGAAAATTTTCAGATTTTAACAAACACAATGGTATTTTAAATATCTACCTAAACTATTTGAATTTAAAACAGCATATTTTGTTTGTGACTTTTTATTTTCTATGGGGTTTTCATTAATTTAAGTAATTTGTTACAGCTCAATAGGGACCTCACAATATCAAATAAGTATTTTTTAACACACAGATTCAACGTTAATACATAACACATACAGACGATAATAAATACAAAACACTAAACATATAATCCTCTCAGTTACCTGTCAATTACTTCAAACACTCAGCAGTGTTAGAAAATGAAAGTGATTCGTTCATATCTATTTCATTTAACATTTGTCTATAGATATTGTTTGTTTTTATATTTTTATAATTTAATCACCTTTAAACACTCTTTCGTACGCCTTTCTTACATTTATAAAACAATTAATTTTCATTTCTTTTCAATTATAAATATATGCACACTTATTCAATTAAAAGTCAATAAAATTAAAATTGTCAATTTCCGATTACGGATTCACACACCCTGTAACAAGTTTGAAGTCTTTTCCAGTCCGAAGCGACTTTTTTCATTGCGATGATTTTACGGATCAGCCTATAAATCTTCCGGTCGATCACCAGCATAGATCTGCAGATTTAGTTTTGAATTGATATGTTACCGCTCTCATCCATCGTTGGTTTGTTGAGTTTGTTTTGTTATTTCTTTATTTATTTCAAATTTCCATGGAACATTTTTTTCTCCAAGTGGCTGTATAGTCCCAACGTGGGCGCCATTTGTCACAGGGTCCGTTATTACAAGAGAATACGGCTATGACTGTTTGAATGTATTTATTCAATACAGTTGGTTGTTCCACATATATAGCCTACAATTATATAAAATTATCCACTCAATACAATAAAATATACTTACTCACTTTCTAGATATTTGATCAAAATAAAAATATATTTACTACGTGGAATATTTGATTTATGATAAGTATTTAATTGAAATATTTCCGATTAATAATTTGGAGTAAAATATTACTCACCACGTGGAATTTTGATATTACATCAAAGAAATAAGATGTATATCCTATACAGTAAATCTATCGATCACACTTGATGTCTTATCTCTACATAAGTTTTGATAAGAATTAGTGCTATTGGGTGGAAATGGTTAAAGGTTTGATTCTATATAAAATCTGTTTTACCACTTTCAAACAGTTTCATACATGGAATATAAAAACTTCCAGCCAATCATACCACGTATTTCTACTCACTCTACTCCACATGTACTTAACACTGGACATAAGACTGGACAATACATTGTACACGAACGGAATAAACAGAATACGTACAGGACAATGACTATTTACAACTGTTTAAAATTTAGGCGGATCTAATGATTTAGTTTTACCTATATTTAACACTCCGTGACATGTAGATGATATTTGATCATAAAAGGGGGCTTTAAAATCCTTTACGCCACCTTCTGTATCAGTAATACGCTAAACATTTGTACAAACAATACAACAGTAAATACACAGGCTCCTATAACAAGCCCGGTGTGATTCTATGATTTGGTTTTATGTAGGTTGTAACTAGTACAGTGTACAAATTCTAAACAATCAAAATGTATGATGTCGTGGTGGTTGGAGCTGGTATAGAGGGGTCAGCAACTGCATACCAACTAGCTAAGAATGGACAAAGGACACTTTTGTTGGAGCAAGTAAGTATTATGTATAAATGAAACTAGACATTGTATATAAGACTAATTTGTGACACAGATTACGGTTTAGTAGCAACGATATATTAACTAATAGCTTTATATATCGCTGTTAGTAGTAACCTTTTGACCGATCATAACTGACCCAAATATCACTCGTGGACTAAGCCCCATGTATATATTTGTTTTAAGTACGCATTAGGCTTATATAACATGTTTTGAACATCGAAATCAGTTAAAGGTCATATGAAACGATTTTAAAATTTGTCTTTTATTTAATATTTCCTGTGATAACCATCTAAATGTTATATCGCCAAATTATTTCAGGTGAAAAATGACAAGATACTTGTTTCTTCTGCCATCAATATTGGGATATATATATATATATATATATATATATATATTATATATATATATTAATTATATATATATATATATATACTGTATATAACTATACAGTCAATATAAAACAGTAACATTTGAGCTTGGGAATTGTACAAATTTGGTTACTTCAGACCCGTTTCCTTCTCTTCACTTTACAGAGTTCTTTGCTTGTTTATATATATATATATATATAATATATTATATATATATTATATATAGATATATATATATATATATATATATATATATATATATATATATATATATATATGTGTGTGTGTGTATATATCATTAAAACTACCATTTCAATAACATTTCAAAATAAATATTTCTTACCGATATACAATATCAGTTTCACTCTTCATAGTTAAAACACACACAAGTCAGAAGTGGGGGGTGGGTGGGGGCTAAACCAACTTAAAACACACACACGCCGGAAACGTCTTGGGGGCTAAGCCCGAATTTTCAACACCTATGACTATTTTTGCAAAAAAGTGGGGGGGGGGGGGGCAACCCCCCCCCCCCCCCCCCCCCCCCCCCCCCCCCCCGGCTCCGACGCCTATGCTCTTTATTTTGTTTTTAAGTTTATCAGTCCTATGGGTAAACGCAAGCGAAGCTGTACCGACTGGCTACAAGTTGACAAACATACAGGAGGACATGTAAATATTATTTCGCAATAATGACACTACCAAGTCATGTAAAATTAATTTTTTTCATCTGTGTAACTTGTTTAAAATTGATATGCCAAGTACATAATAAAGACATTGACGGCTAGAAAAAATAATAGTTTTAACAAGGAATTTGATTATTATCAAAGCAATGTGGTACAGGCGCCCCATATCGGGCCTCATGCTCAGACCAAAGTGTCAGATTTCTTCAAATCACAGTGACTTTTAGGACTAAAAATAATGTCAGTGAGCTAGCACTTTCGTGATTTTTCCATTCCTATTAGCGGGAGAACATCTGTAGGTGTAAAAATAATGACATGAAGTAGGCTACATAAGGATCTAGATCTACACGTGAGTTCAGTCATGCAATTTAGTATGAAGTGACATCGTGGTTTTTTTTTCATGCGTACTCACATGTATGTTAGGTCTATATTTTACCAGCAGAGGCTTTATAAATCGCTGCTTTTACTTTTACTCAACAACTAATTGAAATAACAACACGCCCTGAAACATCGATGTTTCTTCAGTGACGTGATTATAGAGAATGACCAACTTAACACTATCGAAAGTTGGGATGTTCGGACTTAACAATATGATCGATTATCCGGACGACCAATTTTCCGGACTGTTTATGTGTCTCCTATTCAGTCCGGATAATCGGCGTTATATATATATATATATATATATATATATATATATATATATATATATATATATATATATATATATATATATATATAGGCGTCGGAAGCAAATTGAAAGGGGGGGGGCTAAACCAACTTAAAACACACACACGCCAGAAGTGGGGGGGGGGGCTAAACCAACTTAATACACACATACGCCAGAAGAGTCTTGGAGCTAAGCCCCAATTTTCAACACCTATGCCTATCTTTGCCAAAAAAGGGGGGGGGGGGCTAAGCCCCCCTAGCCCCCCGGCTCCGACGCCTATGATATATATATATATATATATATAAATATATATATATATATATATAGATATAGATATATATATAGATATATATATAGATATATATATATAATCAGATTGAAGAAAAATACTGCTGTAACATACGAGAGTATTTTGGTGTTCATAAATTTTATTGTTCATCATCAAACAAGCAGTTTACAACATGTGACATACACAAGGTTTCATTGACATTTCAATCTGACAGTCCGCCACCATTCATTCCACACCACGCACACACTCTAACATACCGATGCGGTAACGGATCTAGATTCCGGATTTCACTGACTCGATGCCCAGTGTATACTAATGGCCATGACATCCCCGCCACAAAATAAAATGTGGAGTACGAAGTACGATAAATTTTACAACTTGTCATCGAGTTCATGATAAGTGTTAGAGTGAAAATGAACAAACACAATATGCAACTTGTGCATAGATAAATAAAAATATTTACTATTACACCAACATATGGTGTTACAAAATATCAATGAACATGGCTGCATGTGCCCCATATTGTTTGGTAGCATCTGCGTACATGTACATAAGCATGTAGATGTTAGACAGTGTGTATGAAACTTCACAAACATCATTAAAACTAAATCCCAACTCCAGGGAGATGTGCATACTCAAAGTATTGATTTATGATATGATTTATTATCCACACAAATTAAATGCTCCAATGCATCCATTCACAAAAACACATACAGTTTCCATCAACATACACACTTCCTTGAAATAGCATAAAATTTATATAGGTAACTCTGCTACTTTATCTGATGCAACTACATATATGATGCAATTATGTTTCTAGCACCTGAAATTTACTCTTGATAATCTTGTCAATATTGCACACATTATAATCTGTGGTATTTCGAGAAAATTAACGTTCTTATTGTCTTTAAAAAAAGTCATGAACAATTAAAATAAAAATGAAATTTTATGATATAAGTAGCACTGTCTGTACAAAATCTCAAAATGTATCAAATTGTAAAAAAGATTTTAAAGCAGTTAACAAGCTTCACATCAAAATGTGACAATGTTGGTAATGCATATATACATATAACAACTGCATAATGTAAGTGAAAATAAAGTTCGTATCATCATACATGTGCATGTAACATGCAGTCACCTACACAAACAAAACATGGTGGTAACTGATAACCATTTCATATTCCAATACAATTTTAAAAAAAATATAGCACTGAGAAAAAAAATATTTGTGAAGCCCTGAATATTTGTGAATACTGTAAAGTATTTAATAACCGCACATGTATAACACACTTCAAAAGGTAGTCATCAAATGAATGCAAAGATTAGCTATTGCTGATAACAGGTGGTCGATTTGACTCCACCGACTTTTTTCTTTTCCATTAGGAGAGGACCTGTGATCCAAAATGCATTTTGGCTAGGTTCCCCCGCTTACTGTACAAGGTAGCCTACGGAGGTTCATTATCTACCTTCTTTTGGACATGAAATACGTTTGAACTTGTGATATGGATTTGTGACTGATGATACTGATGAATGTCCAGTGATTTCAAATGGGTCCAAGTGATCGCTGTCACAAAACGTAAAGGTTTTCTACTAGACCTAGCCGAGCGACGTAAGCAAAGTTTATCATTTACAGGTGTGGTAGTATTATTGGTGACAGTACTAGAAGCGTTGGTATTGATGGATGCCTCATGTGCTGTATTTTGTTCTGTGGATGAATTTTCACTGTCACTACATGAGGTGTCGTGTGAATTTGACACAGGTGTATCTAATGCTACCAGAGATCCTATAGTTTGAGTGTCAGAATGAATTAGTTTTATTGGTGATTGTGACATGAAAGAAAGGGCCCGAAGTGGGGTGACATACATAAACTATCTTAAGTCGGTTGAGGTGTACAGGTCTGGGAAGCACTGTGTTTGTTTTATGGTCAGTCAGGATTACTAGATGTGTGGATACAATCTGATGTACCACATAAACACTAGCATAAATGTCCTTAAGCTCGTGGCCCTGGTCTGTAGGCTCATAGTACAGTAGAACATAATCTCCAGTATTCAATGACTGGCTTTGTCTTATCAGATGCATACTTTATCATCCTACCACGAGCTGCTGTAACATTATGCTTCTGTCCCCGTATATCCTGCAAACGCTGCAATGAAAGCATGAAGTAGCTGGAATTGTTTTCAAGTCAGTTGCAGGTTTATAGGTAGAGATAAGAAAATTTGGATCTCTGTATAATATAATTTCATCAGGTGAATATCCAGTGGTACACTACTGACAGCTGCATTCATTGCAAAAGAAACAGATGGCAATACATTCTCCCAATTCGTCCTGCTGGAGTTCATAAAGATCGTGAGTTTGGTGGCAAGCGTAGAATGTGTCCGCTCGCATGCACTCAGGCAATTGTGCATTAAACTTGGAGCAAATTCCTTATGTACACCTAGAAGAGTTCTGCTGTAGTTTGGACAATGAATTCAGATCCCCTGTCGGAAATCAATGTGTCGCACACACCAAATGTTGTAAAAGTTCAAATAACGCATAGGCTATTGTAATTGAGTCATGCCTAGCAATTGGTTTCATGTAAATGTATTTGCTGAACATGCCCAAAGCAGTAAATATGTAACACTTCCTTGATGGTGACTGACGTTCCATAAGTATCAACTTGCCAGACCTGAAATGGCTCATTAGGGGTTGGATAGGCCGTGATAACAGCTTTAGTATGACGCTGTGTTATCTTTCGTTTTTGACATGGCAAACATGATATAATATAGTCATAGAGAATAGCAGACATTTTATGAAATAAGTAGTTCTCTTTAATGCAGTGAACTGTATCCTATATGCCCCCATGTCCTCCAAATGGACTGTCATGGTACAAATATAGAACCTTTGTAATCAGACAATGCCGTAACACTATTTGGTATATATTCACAGAATATCTCATTAGTACGGCGCGACTTCGCTACCCTGGAATGGAATTAAACATTATCAAAAGGCACATAGTCAAAACTTTGAAGTAATACATAGATAGTTTCTGAGCTTTTGGAATTATACCAGAGTGTAGGGCTGTCATTGATGAGAAATTCTATATCGATAAGTAAAAAGTATTGATTAATCGAATAATTTGTTACTTCTACGAATGCATTCAAAATAAATAGATTCATTGTAATATTTAGTTGTTTTATTGTATATTTGACCATCTGAAGATGAAAAAGCAATCATTGCAAGGAAAACATCATTTATTTGAACAAACTGAACAATTAGAAAAAAAATATAACATTGTTCAATAATATGAAGTAATACAAATGAAAATTTTTGGAAATTGTAAAAAAAAATACATCCTGTGAAATGCAAAATGAAATGTATTGATACTTTAAAAGTGTATCGATTATCGTATCGAATCAATTTTTGCATCGATATATCGATATCGAGTCTATCAATGACAGCCCTATCAGAGTGTAAATAGGAGTAAATGTGTTCATCCAGACTTTCTAAGGTAGCATGTCCTGAGGCGTTACCTCAAGGGTAGACAACCTAGTAATTTGGTCCACTGTATCCACACGTGATTGTGAACTGACCACCAAAGTATTTACATCAGATGTGATGAAATCTCCACTTCAGTATCAACAAAGTACTCTGCTAGAGATTGATCTGCAAATACTCTCTCCTCGGTTGATGGAACCAACAAGTGTTGATCACGTTTAGTGTCAGACCACTGAGGAGTATTGCACTTTCCAACGGTGTTTACATTTGGTTCAGGTTGTTTACAAATGGTGTTATGATTAAGTGATTTGTTTTCAAAAATAACTCTAGGATTAAGTATCTCATTTATACAAACGGCACGAGAATTAAGTGCTTCATTTACACAAACGGCACCAGGGTTAAGTGTCTCATTTACACAAACGGCACTAAAATTAAGTGTCTCATTTACACAAACGGCACTAAAATTAAGTGTCTCTTTCTTCCGATAATGCAGGTTGCTCGTAGAAAGGGAACGCAACCATTTGACTCGGAATCGTTTCCGCGACACTAAAGTAGGATGCATAGATAAATGTCTCCTCTTACGATATTCTGGTGAAAGATCACTTTCAGAATCAGCATCATATACTAAGTCACATGAATTGGTGCATGTTGGTAGTAGCATCATGCTGTTTATTGATTTGCTTATAGCGTCAGTGTTTTGAATCAATTCAGCCAATGTATCACCAGATGGCAGTTTGATACTTGGTGTATGTTTCTGTACATAAGGGAAATGGGGATCTTTTTCCTTTGGCCGGGACTCAGGCATAGGTAAATCAGGAGTAGGATGGCATCTGGATAATGCATCATCTTAGAAGCTGGTTTATATTGTATGGTAAAGTCATATTGTTGTAATAGTGCTAACCAGCTCTCATATACCGCCTCTTTAACTGTTTTTGAAAGGGTGGACAGAGAGAATGGTGGTCGTATTCAATAACACAATATCGGGAAATCTCATGCCATAGGAAAACACACTTTGACCTAGCAAATTGACACTTATTGGGTCCAAACTTCAGACCAGCTTGTTAAAATCGGTTGAACACTTCCGCAATATTCTGAATATGCTACTGGAAAGTAACAAAAAAACAGATTAAAACGTCATCAAGATAGCATAGCACTGATTTAAAAGTAAGTCGGAGTACACGGTCCATGAGAAGCTGAAAAGTATTTGGGGATATTTTGAGACCCATGGGTAACCTAAAAAATTTAAAGGTGCCGAAGCAGGAGTTGAAGGCAGTATATTTTGTAGAAGATGGAGAAATGCCCATCTGTAAATAAAACAACAACAGAACTCATATCTATAGATGTGATATAATTGGGTGTTGTGTTACTGAATGAGTCCAATAAGTTCTGAACATCTGGTATGGTGTACCTAAAGTCCAATGTTTGGGAATTTAGAATTCTGAAGTCTCAACAAAATCTAAATGAAGAGAGGTGATCTGACTTTGAATTAAACTGGCAAGTAAATAGTTTCTGTTTCTTGGCTACAAAAACAATAAGGCTTGTAATTGGCAAGTTCTCTCTTTCACTGACTGGCTCAATGACACCCTGTTTGAGAAGTTCATCTAAATGACTACGTAGTACTTCACATTTACTTGGGGGTAAGGTGTATGGTTTATGGTGCTTAGAAATTGCATTAGGTCTGAGATGTATTTCATGTTGTACAAGAGATGTAGAACCCACGCGAGAATTACCATCAGTGACAAAAACAACATTGTATTTATATAGGCATTGTTGTAATTCATGATCCTCGTTGGATAGCAGTGTAGTGTCAGTGAAATCAAAATGCTGACAAAATGATGTAAAGTCTGCTTGTAAAGTAACATCTGCAAGTGTCTCACAGTGAGTAGGAAATGTATTTACAGTGTTGTCATTAGACATGTGAGTTTCATGTCGGTTTATCAGTATCCATGGCATTACATTTTTATTCATTAATACCTTTAGCAACAGGTCTAATGGTATAACGACTGTTTTAAATTGTAAAATCTACTAGACATTTCCTTAAAACAACACTTTCAGTATTTGGGTTTAACACCTTGACAAAAATTATATGGTTTGCATGTAAAGTACTTACTGATCTTGCCAATAAAACATCTTGGTGCAATAAAAATGAATGTGATTTACATACTCCTTGTATACCCATCATAACATGTTTTTACAATTTGCCTTTTACTACCATTTCAGAATGACCTGAAATTTGTACAGTTTGAGTACATCTGACTTAACTTTCTTATAATTGTCTGTACATTGGTTCTTGAAATTTAGTACCATACCCTTGAATGATAAATAGTCAGTCCCCATAATAAATGGATGGGATGTATATTCTAGTATGTGTACTCTGAATGAATGTGTCCCTGATGTGGTGCGTCCCTTGACTCTGGCAGTAGCATGTACTTTAAAACTTTTTTTTTATCTGCTAGCAAAATATTTACTCTAGATTCCACAATAGGACTCTTACAATTGGATGGTAATGAGTTGTACAGGGACTTATATAGGCATATACAGAAAACCATTACTCTTATCAAATGTAACTTCACTATATGTATCACACGACAAACTACATGATTGTACAGTATTGTCAGAAATATCATTAACAGTTCACATGATACACAGTGTGTCGCTTTACATGTATGTATGTCACTTGGCTGCCATCGTAGTGGTGAAACGTGCGTGATTTTGCGCGACTTGGCGGCCTCCAGAGGGAATGCGCGGTGAATCGGATGTCGGGGTCTGTCCGCTTCCCGGATGATTTGAAAATGGTGCATTTCCACTTTGATAAGCAAAATTTGTAGCCTGTCCATGAAGAAATGTTACACAATCACTAGCATATTCCGTACTGGGAACATAACTGACACATTATTTTAGGGCCAGATGGTTTGTTTCCATACCAGTTGCAGTATCGTTTTACATGCCCTGGCGCCTAGCATGCAAAACACTTCGGTCGCGTAGAGGCAGTTGGTGTTGCAATTGCAGAGGGAGGTGCTAACAACTGAGCTCAAAGTTCGTACCTCAGTCAGCGATGAGAGTTGTTCCGATTGAGGGTCCTTCCTCGTGAGATGTATCCCGGACCTGGCGATAGCCATATGCCTGTCCAGTTTTTGCGAGCATAAGTGGATCTTGCAGAGTTGCACAGCGTCCTGCACGTACAAAGAATGTCATATTGGATGGCAAACTATTCGCAAATTCATTTATCAGATCCCGCTCTGGTTTGTCCAGCTTGTATTCCTTTTTGCATACCTGGCTATAATAGTCCTCCAGGTGTTGGTTGTTGCCTAATGTTAGGCTATCAATAACACCGAATCTGACATGAGGGCAGGTTCTAACGACTATTGGCTGATATACTGGTTCTGAAAAGCTTGCATAAACTCTGCAGAATTGGATTTTACTTCTTTACGAAGCTGGCTGAACCAAACACTGGTCCCTTTAAATGTAGATGGAACGCCGCAAACGGACGCCGAGGGTCAGGGTCCTGGTGCATATTATTGAAAATGATATATGATACAGACTCGTCTAAAACTTCTGGCCATCATCATGAGAGTACCCACTGAACTTGGGAAGTGTTACTTTATCTGATAGTGGGGTAATATTGTTAACAAAACGACTAATATGTCGTTAGCTTGAAGATTAATAGGCGTTGTGAACCTACATGTAGCACTTGTTTGCTGAGGTACATTTCTAATCTCATGCCAATGGCGCGATCGCATCTGGGACTGGATGTGGAAAGTTGAGGTGTATTTGGGTCTTGCAGTGGGAAAGGGCGGTGGATGCCCTGCAACAATGCATTATTAGATTGGAAAACTTCGGGGATATCATTTTCCATGGCGTACGGTAGCGCACGTGTCGTAAACCACTATATATCAGTATTGACAATAAACCACGTGGTGTTAGCATACAAGTCAAGCGTTACCACATCAATTTCCGTTTGGAATTCTCCACCATGTAACAAAGGAGAGGATTTTAGTGTTCATAAATTGTTTTGTTAATAAAAAAAAAAGCAGTTTAAAACAAGGTTTGACATCTCCTCTTATCTGACAGTTCGCCGTCATGCATTCCAGGGACAGCCCACTTACCCGAAGGCCCGTTACTGCGAAGGCTTGTTACTTCGAACTTCGAAGGCCCGTTACGCCGAAGGTCCATTACTCCGCAGGCCCTTTTCTCCGAAAAACCTGCATTATGCCGTTTCTGCTCAACCTTGTGACCTGATGACCGTGACCTATATTCTAAAATAGCTGTTTTTAAACAAATCATGTTTGTATGGTTTGACCTTTTTTGTTTGTTTCGTTGTAGCATTCATTTTTCATTTTACGATCACAGACTTCACCAAACATCAGGCCTCCTTTTTCCTGAGTTGAAACACCTTCCACTTACCCTCGTATTTTTTCACTTACCATGTTTTTACCTCAGTGTCGCATCCTCATTTTTGGCGATAATCTTTACTCCCCCACCCCTTGTTCATTTTTTTAGTGTAAGAACAAAAGCGTGATAACGTGTTTGCACGAAACTTCATTCGCGCGTTGTGTGGTAGCGAGATAGCATGATAACGCAATGGCATGCGTATTAGTGAGATGGTGTGTCAGCATGAAAGCACGTTTGCACTAACGTGTGTTTACTAGCGCGATAGTATGGTGTCCCGATGGGTCGATGTTTAAAAGCGCGACGGCGCGTTTGTAAAACACTTTTAAAAACACTCAAGTTCTAAACGAATTTTACATAGTTAAGTCAATTCTTTTTTTCGAAAGCATGCACAGAAAAATCCTATATTTATGTTACCATGCATACCACCGCATAATTAAGTAGAAATAAACATGAATTGACAAGAGAACTGGATGTTTTGATTGCAACAAGATTTTATTCACAATCAAACTTAATATCATATGATATTTACACGCTTTAGTTGTCGTTGAAATGTAATGTCAGCTGTAACTATATGATAAGACTCGACCTCACAGTACTCAACACAATCATCCAAACATGTGTGTCAAGTTTTATAGAATTTTCTTGAGAAATAAACCCCAAAGAAAGTAAGGGCGATAATTCAGCATATAAGGTACTGCATGAGGAAAACACAAACATGTTCACAGTACTAAATTTCTTTTCCCGGTTTTCGTTCAAGTCATTTATATGACAATGATGTACGTTTAATAGATGTTTTTCACTTTGAATTTGACCATGAATCAATTTTAAATGAAAAATATTTACAGATTTTGATAGATACAATAATTTTTTTTCAGTTTCCGTTACCTCACTCAAGAGGTAGTTCACATGGACAAAGTCGCGTCACACGGAAGGCTTACGGAGATATGGAACATTTTACAGTAATGATGAAAGATGCCTATCCAATGTGGGATCAACTTGAAAGAGAAACTGGAAAAGAAATTTACAGGTTAAATGTGTGTGTGTGTGTGAGAGAGAGAGAGAGAGAGAGAGAGAGAGAGAGAGAGAGAGAGAGAGAGAGAGAGAGAGAGAGAGAGAGAGAGAGAGAGAGAGATAGAGACAGAGACATAAAAGGATGTTTTGATGGCGGCGTTTAGGGTTCCGAACATGACAACTCGGTCATAAAGATAGAGGAGAAATGATTTTCTATGTAAATGACAATGGATTAAATTATACCAGTATTAAAATAAACTATATATATATAAAGTACAAATATTACTACAACATTAAACATCCTGGTTACGTCATGTCTGCATCACTAACACTTTTTCTTGTAATTTATGTTTCTACTATAACAGACAAACAGGTATGCTTACTATGGGACTCCAGAGTGATTCATTTGTGTCCGGTTCCATCGCTGCTCTGCAGAAACACAATATTCCACATGAGGTATTGAATTCATCTCAGATGAAAAGAAGATTTCCGATGTTGTCTTTCCCCAAAGACTTTGTTTTTGTCCTGGATCACACTGGTGGCATTTTGAGGGCAGATAAAGCCCTTCAAGCATATCAAGTATGTGCATATTTGAATCAGCATATTCGAAAAATATTTACACAAAATTATACTTTCCTGGATGTCATATCAATAGCATTTGATGTCAGTCGAGAATAACTTACATTCAGGACATACCTGATAAAACTAGTACTACCATACTTAAAAGCGGCGAAAGACACTTTGCTTCATTGTGGAAAGTGTTGTTTTTGAAAATTAAAATGTAATCAGTGTTGCACAATTAAGGGGGCAAAGGTACTGGCCTTCCATTTGAAACTGTCCCTATGTGTCCTTCATTTGAATTGGATTGAAGAAAAATAAACAGATAAATGAAAATAATCCCAGAATGCCATTTAATCCATCCTGCCTGATTTAAATACAAGAAAAAGACAAACTTCCGTGTCCCACCTAGATGTGGATTTCATTTGACCACCCCATTTGATAAAGCCAATTACACCATTGACTAACACGTATTAATTCACAACTACGTTTAGGTAGAAATGATATATTTTCTAATGACATTGTGTTAGGGTTATCTCCCTTTGACTATAAAGGCCACCTAACTGTCCAGTTGTAACTTATACGTGCATTGCCAAAAGATGTTTCTGTACATGATGTGCAAAGTATTTTAAAGTTACTGTGGTCTTGCAATCGTGACTGCAACGATACCACAGGCTAACACAACTGTAACTAAGCCGATGAAAGCCTATACCTCAATTCTAGAATTGTAGTACCTCATGGCACCTCGATGTATATGAAAAATGCTTGTAAAATTACACCCAGTTGCCAAGTTACTTAAAAGTAATGATATTCAATACATGTACATAATTTTCGCGACGTCTAACGAAATATTTTTCACTTCATTTATTGAAGTTACTCAATGATGATGTATTAAAGCAATCATCATCCAATGAAATATTAATCGGACTTTTAATTTCAGTTTAAATAGTGTGTTTTTGAATTATATTTTAAAGGGACAATTTATAAAGTACGGAGGCGATCTACACGATGGTGAGGGTGTAACTAACATCACCCCCGGGGATATCATAACAGTTCAGACAACAAAGAAACAGTATAAAACTCGCAACATAATTCTGACGGTCGGTCCCTGGGCGAAACAGTTTTTACCCACACTTGGCATTAATTTCCCTTTACAGGTTTGTATCATCTTTTTGATTCCGCCGTGTACAATATTGTGACAGTCCGGGAATGGTTCTGTATCATCTAACAGGATCTTCCCCTGTACAATATTGTGACAATTCGGGAACGGTGCTATACCATCTTACTGATGCTGACAGAGTAAAAATATTCTAGGTAGAACCATGTACAAGTATAATAAAACTACTGATGCTTAAATAGTTACAATATTCTAAATAAAATAAAGGACATGAGTACTTCATAACTACTGATGCTTAAAATAACACTTTTCTAGATAGAACGATCGACAAGAACAATAAAACTATTGATGCTTAGAATTACAATATTTTAGATAGAACAATCGACAAGAATAATAAAACTGACAAAGTTACAATATTCTAGATAAAATGATGAACGTAAATACTTTAAAACTACTGATGCTTCATAATATTCTAGATAGTACGATATCCATAAAAAATCCTTTAACCAGGTAGGTCATAAACGAATTAAAACGTGAACATATAATTGATAATAAAGATATATATATTTCTGTAGGTTCAGAGGATTTCAGTATTGTATTGGAAAGAAAAGGAACCAGGGGAATATGGTGCAGATAAATTTCCAGTCTTTTATCAAGCTAAAGCGATTGGAAATTACAACACTTACGGTTTACCTAGTGAAGAATATCCCGGTCTTGTTAAGGTATATTACTGCTGTATATGAGTATCAAAGTTTTGTGTGTGTAGGATTTTTAGGTAAATTAAACAATGACTCTAGTATGAATGTCTTTTTAGCACATGAACTCTTTGAATTCATTTTATAACGCTAATGTTTACAATAAAATTGAGGATTAAGCATTGTAAGTTTCGAAAATATTCCACATGAAAATATTTGTAAACTTTTTATATAATTGTTTACATCATTGGTAATAAATAAGTTTGCCAATTCAGATTTGTCTTCATTGGGGACCGGATGTTGATCCAAATGCAAGAGATGATGCAGATGACAAGTGGGTAATATCTACGATAACAAAGTATGTAGCAGAAAGCTTTCCAGGAATTGTTCCGGTTCCGGCTGTATCTGAAACGTGCATTTATACTGTAAGCTGTATGACCCACCATTTTTATGTCACACGAGTCACTCACGTGACAATTTCTGATTCTGTGCAGTCACTATGATGTACATTAGGCATAAGCTTTTCGGCTTTTAATTTCTTCTCCAAACCCGCTGGAATATTTATCTTTAAATTTACATGTATCTCTAGAGTAAGGGTATAACAATATGAACTTAATGCCCATGATTAAGGGGTTTGTAAATATACACAATCAAACAGTAAGTGTATAGGCGATGGTATCCAAAGATGTAGAAGCAGTACGTTTGTTTATTGTTTATATTTTAAAAGTTTGGGTTAAACAATTTTTCTTGTTGATTCTCCGTTGGTGTTAAAGTGCACGGTTTTCACATATAATTCGACTACAAAGAGTTCCCATTACTTGATCTTTAATGCTAAATTTTGTTTACTTCACCATTAAGCCATATACACAATAATTTCAGTGGACTCCAGATGAGAACTTTGTTTTGGATCGTCACCCTGTGTGGAAAAATGTAATCATCGGTGCAGGATTTTCAGGTATGTTTGAGGGGTAATTTTATTTGTGTTCAAATGGTTGTAATAAACAGAGAATATAAAGATTACAACCCATGAGTGGTCCGTGATAAGTGGTATCCCACATACAATTTCAGAAGCACACAATTTTGATCAACATTTATTTAAATAAGCAGTATTGAAAACGACCTGTTCCAAAGCTCCAGTGATATGCAAAATTTAACGAAAACCTTGAATTTTTTATAAGGATTGTTTTTAAACGTTTATACAACTACAGTGTACTTTATGTAGTCGACAAAACATCATACTGAGTTGTTGTATTTTAAATGTATCAATGTTTCCATTGTTTCATTAAGTAAATATCGAACATAAAAATAACAATATATGTATACAAATGTACATTTCATATTGTGTAAATATCTCTAGTGCTATGATCATACCGACTGCTTTATGTAATTGTCTTAATGGCAGTATTAAAGCTTGAATTACTTATGCTGTTTCCTTTTGTGAAGTACAATTAAAGTACTGAAAGCCGGGCTTACTAATACCCAAGTAATAATAATACCATTATGAAGGTATTATTGATTCATCATTACTCTCAGAATGATTTTTTTCTTTTTTAATTCGTATATATATTTATCTAAAAAATCATTCATATATTTATTTATTCATTTTTACATGTGCATATGTATCTAATTATTTGTTTATCTTTCTATTTAAAAATATTTATTTGTCTATTTATTTATTTATTTATTTATCAATGTATTCATTATTTTATTTATACATCTAATAGTTTGACTGTCGGTCTATTAATTCACTGATTACTATCTAAGAATAACCTGTTTTGTTATCTATGTTAAACAAAATATATCAGTGTATTTAGTTCTTATTACTGAGTGAGCTAAACACAGTTCTTTCAGCAGTTGCCTTTCCTTTATATTCGATCGATCGTAGCTTGCGTACAATATTTACAATGTCTCCGTATTTGGAAAAATGACTTATTTACATTTCATATCGGCACTGATTGGCATATATAGAGTTTAACTTTACAGATGTAAAATATTTTTACCCACTGACTGTGTCCGTTGCCATGTTTAATATGAGCTGAAACGACGATACAATTTTTGACTTTCTGCTGTTTTTACTACAAGATATACACTAGTTTATTTTCTGATGAATTGTTCAAAATCATATCTAAGACCCTCAAAACGTCTTAGTTTGAATTTTGTTTGAGTTAACTTTATGAAATCATATCAGGTGCATTTGTCCCTTCATATTTTTATCACCAAATGACGGGTTAAACATAATTGTTGTATCTATCTATCGAATAACAACACGTCAGACACATTTTACCCATTAAATATATTTATTCACACTTTGAGATTTTAACCGCCATAACTTTTTCTGCATGCAAGTTTTAATACCATATTAATACAGAGTCTACGCTATCTTTGCCACTCTCTGCCTAGCTCTCAATCTATTACACAGAGTTGTCGGTCTTTGCACTCTCGATCAATACTCAACTATCTGCATTGTCTGGCTCTTCGTATGCGGAAAGACACAAACTGTGTCCCATTTATTATGATTTATGATAAGATGAAAATTTTGTATTCATGTGATGTAGATCATTTTAATACACCTTTTACATAACATACACGCAATATATCATACCGCACACGCTGTTTCATTTATTACCGCTTAATGCAGAGACCAAAATATACATGAAAAGACAATTACGCACAACTCTATGATTGCTATGGCCGGCTATTGACATTGGGGATTTTCCTGACTAAAAGTGTAGTACCACTGCGAGTTTGGTGTTAGAGGCGGCACTATGGAAAATTAAAGTTTCTTTATTTGTTGAAATATCTTTAATTATGGCAAATTGAGGTATCCTTAATTTGTCAAATGTTTACAAATTCACAAGCGTCGATACAATACCACATTGATTTACATCTATGTATTTTGTAGGTCATGGTTTTAAACTCGCACCTGCTGTAGGAAAAGTGTTAGCAGAGTTAGCAATGAATAAAACACCATCTTACGACATGGCTCCATTTAAATTAGACCGGTTTAACGCCAAGTCGAAATTGTAACAAATTCACAGACATGGATATATTGATGATTGTTTGCAAATGAGAGATTAAAAGAATAAATGGAAATCATAGTAATAGAATGACAAATTTAATTGTTTAAATGAATAAATGGAAATCATAGTAATAGAATGAGAAACTAAATTTATTTGGTTATGTATCTTCTGAATTCAAAGGTCTGTTTCGTCAGTATGAAGTTATAACTATTTTACTATGACTTTTTATTCAATATATTTGGTATCATTTCTAGAATATCAATAGTAATATTCATAGATGGTCATTTACAAAAAGGTCTGTTAGGTTTTATGTAATACTCTGTCAAGAACATGATATATAAAGTCAAATAAATCATACATGCTGTGTGTCAAATTTGTCAGACAAGAAAATGGTGTCACGAGTTTGTTACAGTACCCAAATATGTCACTTTATAGGAAAATGATTTGGAGACATGAAAGTTGTCGTATTTGACTATATATATATATAATTTACGGATTGTTAGTTTGATGTAATAAATGATTAAATAGTCATATATACTTCATTTTAAGCTAAGTTTGTGCCATTTAATCAGTAAAATGTATATTACGTTGAACATAGTCTGTACTTTTGTTTTATAGGCTTATTGTCATATTGTTTACATGGTGTGATATGATTTGTAAATAAAGTCAATTATGATATCGTTGAACATTATAGTTATTGCTTACTGAACGCACAGCATAGTGTTTAAAAAGAGTGATGATCTACAAATTTTGGCCTGTGCTATGAACTGACACCAATGCAATGAAATTTCTTTTACGTGCTATTCTTTCTGTGACACGGGACTTAGGTTTTCAGTCTCAGTCTTTGATGTGACCCGGTCCGGAAATTGTATCTACCTTATGACATGAATAGCTTTGACCTTACTCACCAATGTCTTACAGATCTTCTAGATGCACTGATGAATACACTATATGTCTTGTGATGTGTTATATTTTGTAGTTTCCTAGTAGAA
Source organism: Atrina japonica (assembly GCA_030159075.1). Lineage (NCBI taxonomy): Eukaryota > Metazoa > Mollusca > Bivalvia > Pterioida > Pinnidae > Atrina > Atrina japonica. The sequence continues at coordinate 77,667 of BROG01000506.1, read as the reverse complement.
ATGTATCTATTCTAGTACTTGCGCTCCAGTGGAAAAATCAGTATTAAATGATGAGGTGGAGAAATAAAATGTTTCGCAAAACTTGAAGGCTCACTTTCCAATCAATTTGATAAAATAATTTATGTCATCTAAATGCAAGTAAAACTCAACCGGTAACCCTGTGCATTACAAATACCTTATTGATACAAAGTTGTCGTCTGTATGTCATGGGAATAATAATTATGTATTTGTTTTTTTTTCTATTATAATACAATGATGTATATCAAAACTACTCGAGCTGATCAGCTTACAGATCCTATTCTTGGCCTTTTGTAAGGCTTTTATAATACAATGATGTATATCAAAACTACTCGAGCTGATCAGCTTACAGATCCTATTCTTGACCTTTTGTTAGGCTTTTATAATACAATAATTAACTCATCAACCCCTGTAGTCATATTTAGACTCGCACAAACCAATAAATCGTATAGTTCATATTGCATATAAATCTATTATAAAATTTTGATTCTACATCAAACACCCCTGAATTATACACAGTAGACTTCACCATTCTTTGAAATGGGAAGGTCCAAATGTGACTTCAGGGTTAATGAGTTAATAAACAAGGAACGTGCTTTATACAACTAACAGAGTTAATACATTGATAGTTTATATCTATTTTATTATATGTTAATTTAACTGACAGATTTATTCCGTCATATTCGTTAATATCAATGCAAGGAATGTATGTATATAGTCAATGAGATAATATATGTATAACTGGTAACTTCCTGGTCCAAAATGTAAATTTTGTCCGGGGTACACTAGTCTTAAGTGGAAATCCAAATAAAATTTTATATGTAATTTTTTACCATCATGTAGGAAAAAAAAACACCTGTAAAAAACCACCAAAATATTTGTTAGTAATCTATTAATAATAATTATAATATGAAAATGAAAAAAAATATGAATTAGATATATAATACAATTAAGTGATTCTTAATTTTCTTCAAATTTCTTGTTTCTTGAAAAAAATAAATACACAAGTCTGTTGAACAACGCATAACATCGACATGGTAAATGCAATTTAAGCGAAATATTGATGAATAAGGAAGTATAGATTTGATTTTACGAAGATATCAAAGATGTCAATAGTTCTAGATATTACAACGCGCCATGGCTTTTGAAACACATTTGTGTAACGGTTGGTGTATCGTCAAAAATAGGTATATCAAAGTAACTATCTCTTATCTTCCTAGGGTTACATACAGAGAAGTTGGAAGTTTTAATACACTCGACGGATATTCCACTACTCAGAGTAAATTATGTTAAGGTCTTTGTGTCATTATATTAGTACTTATAGTATTCAGGTTCTTAAGCAATGGAGCGGAAACTTCTTCATATTTCAAACCTGAACGACTTAAATGTTGAACCAATTATTATATTACCATATATATCCGACGGAACGTATTACAAACAAACGAGGAAAATTATCTAATTGAATAGACGAATACATATGACGTTACTTCCTGTTTGGTGGAATAAAGATCATTCTAAGTGTGTTTCTTCTATTTGTTATAGACAATATAACCAACAACAATTCGTACACTCAAAAAAAAAAAGCTGGGTTATTCCAAGCCAATGAATTCATTTTTGTACACCATGAATCTCAAATAAAATGTAAAAAATTGAAAAAAATGTCAACATATTATTCGTGATAAATTCCTATTTTATATATATATATATATATATATATATATATATATATATATATATATATATATATATATATGTGTGTGTGTGTGTGTGTGTGTGTGTGTTAAATACCAATTTAATGAATTTAACTTCTCGCTGTCTCTCCCACTTTTCTTTTCTTTTGGAATGTCTGTAGTTAACTTTCCCTTCCTGATATTCCTTTTGGCTCTGTCATATTTATTATTGTGTGAACATGATGTTTGTGATGGACAATTAGAAATCTGAAGTTATTATATCACACTTTGATTTTAGATACGTATCATCTGTCCTTACGTTAAATGTAAGGCAATAAGCGCAGAATCATACGGTTAGACTGCTGAATTAATGCTTTAAATATGTCTCTATACTATTATGTAGTCTTACATATCGACCCTTCTATCTTTTATCGTCTGACCATGATATTTTCCGGATAACTCGAGAAATATTACAGAATATAAATTAAATTTAGTGGTAATGTGTTTTTGAATATGTTTTATAGTTTTGGAGCCTTTGTGTCCTTTTGTTCCTTTTAATATTTTACATATTATTTGTATTAGATACTCGTTATATTTCCACACATTTCAAACTCATGGCATTCTTTCATCCGTTCCATGTTTTTATGTTCTATCAACGAACAGTTTTCATACTAAGACATGTTAACAGCTGAGATAACACACGTTTTATGATGTGATACGGACTGGTGGTGGTGCGGTGAAGTAATGTTCCATGGCAACCGTATAAGTCTCATAATAATTTTTTTGCGTAGAACAATAGTTAACTACATGTATTTGTTTCAAAACATTTCAAGTCTGATGGGGATTTCAGACGGACACATTTAAGATTCCCTCTATGAACATTTTCTGAATGGTTAATATAATGAATAAAGAATGAAATAAAAAAATGTATTACATTAACGTGTTCTTTGTAATTTATATAATTATTACTCTCTCGCATACACATATTGACAGTACGTGACTTATATTGTATGGCTACTGTGTTTCGCATCCTATAGGTTATAAATAAAACAAACTAGATGACGCAATGTTACCTTAAGGCTCTTCCTCATTCTATCAATTTAGTAAAAAATACCATGTTTTATATAAAAATAAGATTCCTTATAATGGACTGTGAAAGTAATGCTAATTTGTTTACAAGAATCTACGGAAATCCGTCGAAATAACAGAGGGCTTGACACAACTTTAAATGTATTGTATTTTATTGTATCGGGATATTTGACAAACAGTCAGTCTGATACATAATTTCAGCAACATTAGAGACCATTTTAAGTACTTAATATCCTTTTTGTTGATGACTAATACGTGACTGCCACATAATGTCGATAATTTCGCTAAATTACTTGAGAGAGAGAGAGAGAGAGAGAGAGAGAGAGAGAGAGAGAGAGAGAGAGAGAGAGAGAGAGAGAGAGAATATACACCTGCCACGTCACAAACGATTACAAGGATGCAAAGTAATGCTCTGACGATATTGTTCTATCTGTGACTACAGGTAGCAAAGATGCATACACGTTACATTAGATGACGTAAACAGTCGTAATTTAATTCCTGAATGAACTGTTGATCACAAACTAATTGTTTACGCAATTAGTGACAAGGAACGGTCGACCTTACTCATATTATATCATAACGTATTTGTTTTGATTGTTCGTTAAATATGATAGTTAATTATGTTAAGAGGTTTATATTTTGTCAGCAATCAAATTGGTTTTCAGCTTTTAATTTCATCTAGTGTTCATCTAGATACGATGGGACAACATAATTATGACATCTAAATAACTGATAATGTGATATATGCTAATTATGTTAGCATTACGGTAGAGTTAAATATATCTTTTTTCTTTTAATTTTGTTCCTGTGTTCCTGTGTTCATTAGGGCAAATTCAAAATTACGTACAAGCTAAATCTTTCAATAAAATCATATTTTCCTTCTGAATCTTTCCGATATTTATCTGGTAGATGTTAAACTTTGTTTCTATCTACAATTTTATATTTATTTGTATCACGGAGAACTGTTAACGAACTATGTAGGCCTACACACTTAATCTTTCAATAAAATTATATATATATTTTAATATTTCCTTTATTAATTGGGTAGATGTTAAACTTTGTTTGTATTTACAATTTTATACTTGTTTGTATCACGGAGAACTGTTAACGCTGAAGCAACTACTTTACATACAGTGATATATTGTAATTTTCCAAATCTTGGGCTTCAGTAAACGGTGGACATAAAGAACCAAGGTATCATTAGAAATCAAATAAATATATACTCAGTAAAATGTAAACGTTAGCAATTTCGTAAATACTATATACAAATTTAAGGAGGATAAGCGTAGACCACCGGAAATCCTAATGAGGGATAAGCTTTTATGGTGAGGTAGGGACAAGCGCATATTTCTGGAAAATCATGAGATTGAGCGAGTTTTTATAGAGGGTTTAGGACAGGCACAAAGTTCTGAAAAAATAACAACTGAGATACAAGCTTTTAATGAGGATCAAGGAAAAATCTTTGAAAATTCCTGAGATGGGACAAATTTTATAGAGGGGCGAGGACAAGCGCAAATTTCTAGATCATCCCGAAGAGGGACAAGGTTATATTTGAGCTGGGCACAAATTTGGGAATTCCCAAAGTGGGACAAAAGTTTTATGGAGGTGAGGTGAGGTGAGGGCAAGCGCAAATCTTTGAAATTCCTGAGTTGGGAAAAGGACAAGAACAGATGTCTGGATAACCAAGAGGTCAGATAAGGGTTTAAGAATAGGTAAAGACAAGCTACGCGTCTTGAAAATACAGAAATAGGATTAAATTTATGGGTGGTAGTTAAGCACAGACCTGTGGAAACTACAGACGTAAGATAAATTTGCTGGAACGGGAGGAGTAGTCAAGCATTTTACGAAATAAAAATTATTTAGTTATATTAGTTTTATTACAAGAAAAGTGTAATAGAAAATACTTTACAAAATCATTCTTAGGGAGAAATGTATGCTCTGAATTTGGATGTAAATTAAATATCAGAGTCAACATTTCTGATCTATTCCAAAAACACTATATTATTGTTTTGCAGCACATCAAGTTATGTGGTACGGTTGATGTTTTTATTTTCGATGGGATAAACTATAAATCAATATATGTTTATATAGGTGACTCATTGTTTTATTAACATGTTAAATGACATGTATTATGTAAGTACTAATCAATATCATTACAAATATGTCAGTTGGTAAGATATGTACACAAAGACACACTCATGATGTATGTCTAGTAGATTAAAATGACAAATTATATATAGATCATCGAAAGGATGGCTAGAACATGGGAATCATTTTATTATCATAATCACAGTTTTGAATATTATAAACATAATAAATAATGTGTTGCAAATCGAAGCAAAAAAAAACATGCTCAAAACAATTGTTTCTGTCAATAATACTAACATTTATAATCAACTCGTTTGTTTTGGACTCCATTGTAAAACTGTTGCATTGGTATTGTTAACATTGTTTATATCAAAGGTAGAGGCCTAATGTAAACAATTTGATTAACGACTTTTGTAATTTACACAACTACTCAAGTTACATGGATGCATAATGATATTATTTTATAATCTTATCTACGTTATATTCAAACGCTTTACAAAATTGCTGTTGTAAACGGCGATATCTATATTAATATATATCGTATCTATATATAGGTACAAACTTTAGGTCTATATTTAACACTGGAAGTAGATAACCACTCGAGTAGAACAGTTAAAGTGTTGTAATTGTATACATAAGAAGGATGTTCTCAATCCTATGATTGACAAGAGATGGGTGTGGAAATCGTAATTTGGTTTAAAAGTTTAAAACAGTTAAAAAGATTTGTACGATAGGAAAACCCATTCATTTTATTGATGCAAGGTCTTTTATTGAATAATATTGTGACAGTCGTACATTTTTTCAGATTTAAAATACATTGCTGTATATCTATACTTCCTGATATACGAGGAACCATTATTTCACAGAGGGGGTGAATGAAGATAATTTTTATCTGGAAAATCCTGATCGAACATTATTCAGATTGAATATAATATGAAAAAAGTGACGTTGGTAGTTTTGTTTAAATGTCCACCGACAACCAAAATGACCAGGGGAAATTTAACTTTAAAAAAATAAAGCCAGAAATCAATTTGATGATGATTACAGAAAAGTATAATTAACGACGAATCAAGTAAAGTCTGGTATTTAGGTCAGAGTAATAGAATCTCATGTTCGTATCTGATATACATTTGAAATACAGATGATTTGACCGCCGTTAAGTCGCCATCCGATCTAGGTTTAATATTTAGTTATAAGGGGCAGTGCCCGTGTAACATGACCCACCGTAGAAATGCTACCCGGATTCACGTGTCTACGATAGAAAACTTACCCGGGGTCACTTTTCTACAATAGAAATAGAGGGACCAAAATTTGGTACATATCTAAATACCGTCTTCTCATGAAGTTTGCAAATGAAAACAAAATAGGCTATTTCAATGTTTTCTCTTTTCTACCATCCGCGGACGGATTGGTTTTAATATCATAAATAGAGAAAAGTCACAAAAATCTTGGACAAATATATAGAATACAGCTCTCAAATGAACAGATAAACATGAATATCTACTTTCATCAATGTGAAAACTATTATTTCAAAGGTAATTCATAAGTCTGTGCCAAACACGTGGTTTTTATACGTTTAATAGGATCTGCTTTTCTTATGCTAACACACCAGTAAAAATACAAAAATACAAAAATGTGCATTAATTTGCATTTGTTCTCCTGAAATGTATTGTTTTGTTATGTCATTTTTTCTGATATACGAGGAACACGTGCACGCTTAACATAAAAAATATAATGGCCTAATTATCTGGCAACTTTCTGGCATCAGACGGAGAAAAATATTACAATTTTTAATGGCCCAAGCGATACTCGAACCCACATATCGTATTAATCAAATTTCTCAATTACTTAGCTATAACGTGATTCCATATTCTGAAATCTCATGTGGAATTTTTATGTGAAATTCTCTCATTATTCATGTTTACCTCGTTATACATTTCTCAAAATCCATAGAAAATTTACCCGAAACCCGGGTCATTTTTCTACAGGTATGAGCTTATTTTCTACAAGTCCTGGGTATGATTTCTACCTTGAATATTGACTCCGGATAGTTTTTCCATCCGGGTTACTTTTCTACATTACACCGAGACCAGTGGAGCCAGCCTGGTGTTTAGTTAAGAATATTAGTACTGCAACCGGTGGATCCAGCCTGGTATTTAATTAAGAGATTGGTACTTAAACCCGAGAAAATAGCCTGATACTGGAATTCGAGAAATCAGCCTGATGTTTAGTTAAAAGATCGGTACTGAAACCTGAGGAACCAGCCTCGTGTTTAGTTAAGAGATCAGTACCGGAACCCGACGAACCAACCTGGTGTCTAATTATGGGGTCAGTACTGTAACCCAGGTGCCGGACTGGTGTCTAATTATAGGATAGGGACTGGAACCGAGAAACTGTTCCTTTGTCAAAATATAAACATTTCAATAATTTCATTAAATGTCTGATTTTAAAACTTTCGCCAGTTGAATGCGAAGTGGATTTTGGAGACGCAATATAATTTTTACCGAATCACATAATTGTTTGATAAAATATATGTAATTTAGAGGCGAAATTCCTCTACACTTAGCATCTGCAATTATTACTTAAGATTCATTGTTTGTTTTGCCTCTTCCTGGTCATGAATAAAAATAAATATTCTTAAAACATTATGTGCTTTTTTATCTGTGTGAAAAGAGTTTGCTACTTTGCAATTATATGGATTTTTCATATCGAAAAATCCCTTCTGATAGCATTATACTACAAACTGGGGATAATGGGGTATTTTCTTTCCATTTTTGCATTACTTTCCTAGAAAAGCATTTTAATAAGTTAACATCATAAGTCAGCTTCGCAGTACAGTTACGTAAGCTATTTAGTGATAAAGATTGTATGTATGGCGGCATTTAGGTGATTTTGTTCTCATATTGAATTCTCTATTGTCATAATGACCAGGTATCTTACTAATTTTAACTGACTAAATCCTGTTCACCTTTACAGGTTCGAAGAAGTTAGCTGTAGTACAATACAATGTTCTATTGTTAAATTAAACTAAGGATTTTAGATCAGTAAATCTTTATCACATCCAACCTGTTGTTAAGAATGAACTCTCGAAAAAGAATACAGTATAAAACCAATTCCACCCATGTAATCTGTAAAATTATATTCCAGATGTAAACACATCAATTATTATGGTCAACACACACACACACACACACACACACACACACACACACACACACACACACACACACACACACACACACACACACACACACAGAGGCAGATTAAATGTAACGGATATTTTTTCTAATAATAATTGTTGTGTTGAAAGCTAAGGATATTGTCACTTTGTACAGATTTGGTGCATTCATTAAAAGTATAAATATAACTGTTACTCCTCCTAAATGACTTATTTTTAATTTATTTGTTTTATCTATGCGCACCGCGCACTCTTTGGAATATTTACTGATAATTGTCATATTAAGTCTTGTAAATGTGTTGTAAATATTTTCTCGATACCCTTCACTGGTTGTGAGAATAAAAGTTTTGGAAGAAAACCGCCATAAAACAGTTGCAATGGTGATATCTATTGATACAATAACTCTACATGAGTGATTGTTATTGATGTTGAGTTAAATATTCAGCCAGTGATATCAATATCACAAACAAGAACTCAGGTAAAGTTAATGGTTTGGTTGATGTCATTTAAATGAAGAGCATGTTCGTAAAACGTAATTTTGTATAGTTAAAAAAAGAAATAAAAAATAATGTTAAGATTAGGGAAGGTGATACAACACCAGTTCTATTTATTTATAATTTTCAGTTAGCTACGGTCTTGTAACTTTAGAGGCAAATGATGCATTTTAAAATAAAAGTGACAATAAAATAAACTGTCCCTGGACTACACTCTCTAGGAATCTGTATTATTGTTGCTTTCCAGTGTTACCGAATGGGGAAAAGAGTATATTATGTTGCTATACTAACACGTAATTTATACCTTTTTCTCTTACATTGAGAAGAGAGTATTATGAAATATCACATATCATCAATCTCCATCGGATATCCGGTACCTGTCATAAAATATTCAATTGTTTGTCAAATACCTTTGTATGGGAAAAATTAGGTGATATTCTGACAGAGTTGATGATTCCCTGTTTGAGGATTTTGTGGGTGTATACAGGTACATTACAAACTGATTTCTGTTATTTATACAACAAAAATGAACAAACAATTATGTTTATCATAAAATGTGAACTCGGATATAAATTTCACAACACTGCATATTACAATAACTTTGATCATGATAAGGGAGCTTTGAAACGAGAGAGAGAGAGAGAGAGAGAGAGAGAGAGAGAGAGAGAGAGAGAGAGAGAGAGAGAGAGAGAGAGAGAGAGAGAGAGAGAGAGAGAGAGAGACTATACACGGATACAGAGGAGATCTCTTTCTAGTCGGAAATGGATCCTACGTTGGATACAGGTAGTAGAGATGTATACGTAACTTTTGATGACGTACGAAGTCATAATTAGATTGTGTTCACGAAGGACAGGTTTGTTATATAGTGACTATTGTCGTCCTTGTTTACGTATTAATAAGGATCTGTATAGAATTCCCTTACTCATTTGACATATTAGATAGGAGTAAAGGTGTATTAACGTAATTTATCATGTTATTAATTTTTATATAATGCGCCCAGAAGCCTATAACATATCGATATGACCTTAACATCAAACTTGAGTCCAACGTGAAACAGATATCTAAACAGAAGTGTAATTATGCAGAGTCAAAATTTAAATAGATGCAACATTAAAGATGAAATAATAAGAAAATGTTGGAACATATACAGAGAAATTATTATATAATACAAAATTAGATATTGATAGTAAACGAATACTGATGTTAACGTATTTGTATTCTTAATAACAATATGTCTCTCCTGATATAATTTTGAAAAAGGTGTTCCCTATACGCGCTCATTTCTGATTGATGTATCATTTCATAGCATTTTAGATCCTGAAATGTAAAAGAAATGTTAATGGAGGAAATGTTCGGAATTTTTTCATATTGAACACACACACACCCACACATATGTATATATATATATATATATATATATATATATATATATATATATATATATATATATATATATATATATATATATATATATATATATATATGGAAATGTTCAATTTCTTCAACTTGTAATAAATCCTCAGATTGTAATAAATCTGCTAAACCTATTCAGTTCTTAATTTTCAAAATATAATTTGTGTTGATATAAAAAGTGACATAAAGATAACAGAATGATATATGCACGTAATATAGAATTTTACAAACTCACTTTGTGACGATATTATATACTACTGAAAAAATCATAGAAATGATATGTTGGCGAGACAAGGTGCCTTTAAATAAAAGAATGTCTGGTCATCGATTCAATGTTAATAATGATGGTAACAAAATTCTCTATCGACATTTCAAGTCTCCTGGCCATTCCGTTTTGTCTAATTGAAAATATATACCACTGGACTCACAATCCCACCTTCAGTAACCCCTTCCGTAGACAACGTGTGAATACTGGATAAGATAGCTTGGCACTGCATACTCCTATGGATGCAATGACAAAATTCAAAGTGTAGGCAATTTATTAAGTCCAAAGTGTAGTAATGTCCATGTGATGCAACCTTTTATGTAAGCGAAGTCATGGTCATCGTTCATACAACGGATCTAACATACATGCTGTCACTTTTTCATCACTTTTACGTTATGTTAATACAACATTGATCCTTCATCACATTCGTAGCAAACTTTATTCTATTCCTTTTATACTTTTTAATGAACTTTTTCAGGAAGCAAGAATGAACCTCTTCAACCCCAGAATACACAATGAACTCCGTTATAATGGACATTGCTTATCACAGACTGTTCAAACCTACACTCGTTACAAACGATAACTTTTCTGAATAGAAGCGTCTTTTCCTTAAACTTAAACTTACAAATAAAGTTATAGAGGCTTTAAACATTTGCAATTGCCATATTGCATCTCATTATAATAGCTATACACCTAGCATCGCATCAAAGCCATTCAATCACATATTGAATACATTGTTTTAGAGGAACTTGGATTTAATACAAATTCTGGTAATCCTACATACACCTAGCCCACTTTCAAATGACGAGATCCTTCAAAATCACGTTTCCGCATTACGCTCTTTTGATGTACCTACAACCGATACTGATTTTGAGCTATCATATTTAATTTGGATACCTAAACTTGACAAAACCCCATATAAGCAGAGGTACATAGCAGGATCCAGCAAATGTTCTTCTAAACCTTTATCTTTACTCCTTACCAAGATACTGACAATCGTTAAGGAGAAACTTCAACAATACAATACAGTTGCTTATTCCAGAAGCCATGTAAATCAGATGTGGATACATAAAAATTCTAAATAAACTTTAGAAAATTTTAAGCCATACAATTTTTCTCAAATTCAGTATCAAAACACAAGATTCTCTACTCTTTACACAACAATTCCACATGAAAAATTAAAAAACAGACTTTTTAGCAACATAGACAATTGTTTTTAACTAGAACAGACACCCGAATATTTAAATATCTAGTCATTGGTTATCATGATACTTATTTTGTCAAACACCACTCTAATTCTACACATAAATACACTGAAGTTGATATAAAAGGATGGTTGAATATCTGATAAACTCAGCGAACTAGAAACTAGAAATATGCATCACAATCAAGCATACGCGCTTCAAACATAGACATTTTAATTACTATAGACATAGATGGGAAATTAACAACTACGCTATACGACAAACGCAACTATTTCGGCTTACCCATCGTAAATTTTATACGTTTTAGTATTAATATCCCACAATTGCATGCATACGGAGTTTATATTTCACAAATGATCCGATATCCCAGTGCAGGTTCAACATATGAACATTTCATATACATAAGTAAACAACTCACTGACAAATAATTGACACAGGGTATCGAAAACCGCGTTTTACGTCAACGTTCCGCAAATTTTACTGTCTGTGTAATAATCTTGTTTGCGATTACTCTATTTCACTAAGTGAAATGTTGAGATGTCTGTTCGACAGCCGATGTTAATACGTCTATACCAATTGTGACGAGGAGTCGTTCCTCGTGTATTTCATTTGGATTTGAGTGCAGACTCACGGCTTGTGTGACCGTCGACAGGGTATGCTTACTCCTTCATGGCACCTGATCCCACCTTTTGATTTCCAAAGATCCGTGTTTGTCCAATTTTTACCAGACTTGTATCTATATCTTGCACTTCCTAAATATATAATATTACCACTCTTCAAAACACTACGTAGAGTAAATTATCTTAGATAAAAAGCATCAGACAATGAGGTGGGACATCATTAGATTTATTACACTCTGTGAATTGAATTTCTTAAAATTAAAGAAGATACTTGTATGGTCGTTATATTATGAAGGTCGTTATGTGTTATGAAGGTCAATAAACATGACTAATTTCAATTTAAGTTATAAAGGTCGTGATATGTTAAGGAGGTCGTTATATATTATGAAGGTCGTTATGTGTTATGAAGGTCAATGAACATGACTAATTTCATTTTAAGTTATAAAGGTCGTGATATGTTAAGGAGGTCGTTATATATCATGAAGGTCGTTATATGTAATGAAGGTTGTTAAATTTTAGTTAATATCTTTGTGTTGATAATTTATTTGCATAATTGTTGATCGATACAGTAAAAATAGAATTTAAATAAATTACGGTATATATTTTTGCATATGGAGTTTGTATTGTTGTCTTTTTGAGGGTCGATTTTGTGTGTAAATGTGGTTTGAGAACACTGTTAAATATAAAATACCGTCACCAAGATGTTAACAGAAAATTGTATGATTGTTTAAATAAAACATGTAGTGCATGGAAATCCAAACATGGAAGTAGGGGTTTTGGAGAAGTAAGCAATCCCTATTTACCAATATATAAGATCTAAACAGGAGAAAAAGACCAATGAATTTTGGCTTCCGTGACAGAATCACTTAGCGCTGTGACATCAATGCCATTACGTGACAATTTCTTATAGATACTTTTTAACATAAAAAGAGTGTGGGTGAGGAAGACAGTTTACACATTACGTAGGATGGGGTCCAAAGTTTCAGAAAAGATAAGTTGTGTGTATGCTGTACTTTAGTGCTGTGATTATTTAATTGCCGACAGTCGTTTTATTTCCTTTATTTCCGATTAACTGATCCACTTCGATGAAAACCATTAATAAACACTCTTCAGTTGAAGCGTTAGATCCGGTGTTCATCCGTGTTTTTCTCTCTTATCCTTCTGTACAATATTAAAACAAATAACAAAGATAGCAAGTAGTATTCATAAATACCAAAGGATTAGCATATGGGTAATATATATATATATATATATATATATATAATATATATATATATATATATATATATATATATATATATATATATATATATATATATATATATATATTGCGAGAGAGTGTTAAACGGAAAATGATGTTTGTGACGATTATTATACATGAGAATATTCTTTAAGATCATTGCGCTAACAATTCTGCAAATATCTTAAACGCGTGCGACCCAAATAAGTTATGAATACGGGGGTGAAAAGAGACCTGTATATACATGTACAAAGATCTTCCTTATCGAGTGTCATATGAAGAATTCTATGTTTGACCTACATACCGTAGCGAAATCATCTGGATCTGGATATTTCCATATATTTTGACGTGGGACTTTGCATTTATACCCACGTATTCAGAGAATTAGTGGAATGTGTGTTACTACCAAATATATAGATGGATGTAGTGGGTATCAAATTGTTCAGGCATTCCAACGTTAATTCTAACACACGGCAAAATTTGGGGTATTTTCAAATTGGAATTTTTATTGAACTATTTGCAACACAACTACATCTTTTCTGATTCATAATTTGGGGAATTTTATAATGTCCAGCATTGTGTATGTACAATATGTAATTTTACAGGCAACGCATACTAGCAAACTTATGAAATATTTTCCTACTCTGACTAATTCCATTAAAATGTGTATGTGTGCATATTTTGTCTCATTTTGCAATTTCATCCAAATTTTATGCTACAAAATTAGAAAAGAAATTGTTTTTGGTATTTATTTCTTATTTCTCGGCAGAGGATCATGCTATTCAGATCTTTTTTTCACTGGGTCAATACTTTAAAAGGTCAATAACTAGGTATACACATTTGCATTCTGAACACAAAAACTTGTATATAAACAATCTCAGATACCAAAGTATAAATCAAAAGAATGTCCAGGACATATATGAGTGCATTTCTTGATAAACCAAAAGGTTTTTCACGATGGTTTATGAATGGAAATTAGCATGCATGTAAAATGGGTGTAACTCTGGCTTCTCTAACAGTATCTTTCATATCTCTGACAAATTTGAGAAAATTGCATGTATAATTGTATCCACAAACTCTTTATCTAAGAGCCAATATGAAGTTTGTATGAATAAGTATAAAAAGATATGAAGGTCGTTATATGTTTATACGGTTATATCGGTCGTTATATATGATGACGGTTATATGTTATGAAAACACACACACACACACACACACACACACACACACACACACACACACACACACACACGCATACACACACATACATACACACATACACACATACACACTCACACACATACACAGCAAATGAACTGAAAAGTTCGTTCATAAATGTGCAAATAAATATGAAAAAGAATTAAATGATACAAATACCTGAAAAAGTATTGTTTTATAGGATTTGTTTAATGTTAAAATTTTCAAAATTTTGTATTTTAAAATATTATGTAAGTTTTGGTAAAGTAAATATTAAAATGCTAAATTTTGAAAATTTTAATGTAATATGTGCATCAAGTATGGATGGGCTCTCAAACCTCTTGACATACGCAATTCCTGTTTGGTAATTTTGTGTTTTATAGTCTATACTACGTGCGTGTATTCTATCTATGTATCTTTTATATCAACACATTTTGTTTAAAACTAAGAATTTAGTAGATTTAGTTGGTTAATTAAAATTTATGATTTTGAACTATTTCATTTTAAGTACATGCATGTCCATTTTTTTTATTTTTAAAGACTTAAAACATAATACTTTAAGACATCCATCCAAGTGTGTGTGTGTATGTGTGTGTGTTTGCGTGTGTGTGTGTGTGTGTGTGTGTGTGTGTGTGTGTGTTTCAACATGTATAAACGAATCTTGCACGTACACAGTTGTAATATAAGGTAAGATGATGCTGCTTTCAATATTGAAATGTAAAGATAATACACATAAAAGTCTTGTATAACATAAAAGAAATGCTAGATACGTGATACCAAATTCTATATTTTATTAAAAGGTTCTTTAAAATATAACACCGGCTCAGTAAAAACAATTTAGAAATTGTATTGAATCCAGGCAACAGTTAACCAAATAACCATGGACGCTTCCTATATCCTACTTAAAAACTGACACCTGCTCGGTTGAAGGACAACATATTGATCTTCTGGTGTAATGCCGTGATAATTTTATGTCTTGCTTAAAAAGACGATAACATTTTAGTACGTTGCTATCTGTTGATTTGTCTGATGAAATAACCAGGAAATGCAAAGATCATAAATACTCAGCAGTGAAAGTTGACCGATAAACAAAAATGGACCTCCTCATGAGATCTTACTAAATCATTTGAGCTGACATTGAAGAAAACCTTGAAATGAGTGGTTTAGTCTGATGCAAATAAGGAGAAATATCTCTATTTTGGAGATGCGGTGTCTTCCAAAAACGATTACCTTTTACACTTTTTTCCGCTTCCGCACAGATTTTTTAGGTATAAATGAGTAATTTATATTAAACACATAATTGGATGTACATCCAGTATAATTAAGTCTTCATTTACTGCACTGAGTAATATTTGACATGCTATTGTAATTAAGTTTAATAAACATTCTGTCTCTTATTTTGAGAGAAATCAAATATTTTCCCTTTCTGTCAATCAGTCTGCATGTTTTCAGTTTTTGATTTTCCAGGTCTTATGCTAAAAGCGAAAACATGATATTTCAATTTTTGGATTAACCCCTGGTATCTCAAAAGTTGAAAGCATTCAATTTGTTTTATAGTGGTGTTTTGTAAAGTGATGAACTGATTTGTTATATATACCAATTTGAAAATTGAAAAACGTCTTGTTTGTTAAAAAGACACCATTGCGCAAAAATAATCACTGGTCGTATACAGTCAATACACTTATTGAGTGGTACAAGAAACAAATGGGTTTTTATAAGTTCTTAAAACTTTGAACCAACATATTTGCTAAACGAGAGCGGCGCCAAAGTACTTAGATGCTAGGGCCAGTTTCACCAAAGGTCGTTAACGTAGACGTAAGTTTAGACGTAATTTGACTCACGATTTGATTTACGTACGCATATTTCCAGGTTCACTAATCGTCGTACAAACATGCTTACACGTTAACCTTCACTTAATGTGTGACATTAGTAGTATTGTGGAGCAGACCCAGACATAAGTTTGTACGTATGACGATAAGTACAACATTTAATGAAACTCATTTTACACGTAAATTGCTTCTTCGCATAAAGTAACAACCTTTTGTGATACCGGCCCCTGCTCTTCCTATCATGAAAATACTTAAAAGTATTTGCCTAACTCAAGACTTGCCGTAGTATATAGTTAAAATACTAATTATACTTGCATTACTTTATTACGAATCAGGTGAATATGTGGAACTGTGTCAGCACAATTACACCGATAGCTAGAAATATTAGTTGAATATTAAGAGCAAAATTTAAACCCCTGGAAAATATCCCTGACAGATTGAGTAAATATTAGGACACTGTTTAATATGGACAGATTGCAAATTATATTGACAAATATTAGGGCACTCTAAAATAAGGACAGACCGCAAAATATATTGAATTGATAATAGGGCACTGTAAAATACGGACAAATTGAAAATATATTGAGTAAGTATTAAGACACTGTAAAACGGACATATTTCTATAGATATGAAGTAGATATTTAGACCCTTTAAAAACGACAGATTTCTAGATATATTAAGGGGGAGTGGGGTCAAGAGTGTGATTTTGTAAGAGATGAAGGATATGTTGGCCAAAATAAACTTAATTACGAAAAGTTGAAACGAAGAAAAAATATCATAAACAAAGCTGTTTTTTCATTATTATAACGTTTCAATTAATATGAAGCAAATTTTAAGAAGAATTGTTTTAGTTGTTTAGTGTACCATACCACTACGGCATTATACCAATATACCCCACATACTAAACTCATGAAGTGCATAGACAGAAATAAACAATCATTACTTTAACAAAAACACAATAAACAAGTGCTTCCTTTTCGTGCTAATGTTACATGTTTTAGATTATGGGTAGTACCAATGAACATGCTTGATAATACTAACTGTCTGCAAATTATTACACAAACAGTATTAGCACCAATGTACTACCGATTTTCAAATTCCAATTAAGTAGTGAAATATGAATTTGTTTTGTGCACTTCGTATTTCGGTAGATGCAATTCCTTTTTGACTTCTTCCTATTTCCTTCACTTTTTAAATCTCGAATGTTTTGTAATTTAAAGTATAACTGCAGTATGCAAGTATTTTAGAAGAGAATGCAGTTGGAACTATCTTTATCTTTTCATAGTATCCGTATTTTCGTGTATATTTCCCTGAACAGAATAACAAAATTTGTAGCTTTCTGATCAACTCGAAAATAAAGTGATTGCGAAAAATACAAATAAAGTAAGAAAGAGAGAGAGAGAGAGAGAGAGAGAGAGAGAGAGAGAGAGAGAGAGAGAGAGAGAGAGAGAGAGAGAGAGAGAGAGAGAGAGAGAGAGAGAGAGAGATTTACATTAAATTTCTTCTATTTTAATACCAGGAGTTACTTAGAAAGTTATGCATTAGTCTTTTTACTCGAAATACAAATGATCTCGTATGTTTTGAAATTTAAATTATAACTACAAGATGTAGGTACTTTAGAAAAGAAGTACAATTTAATTCGTATGCAGTTGGAACTATCTTTTAATTATCTTTTCATAGTAACATCATTTTTCGTTTATATGTCCTTGTCATGTTAATGATGTTAAAAGTATGCACGGAATAACAAAATTTGTAACTTTCTGATCAACTCGAAAACAAAGTGATTGAGAAAAATACAAATGAAGTACAATATATATTTACTCTCTCTCTCTCTCTCTCTCTCTCTCTCTCTCTCTCTCTCTCTCTCTCTCTATATATATATATATATATATATATATATATATATATATATATATATATATATATATATATATATATATATATATATATATATATATATATATATATATAGAGAGAGAGAGAGAGAGAGAGAGAGAGAGAGAGAGAGTAAATATTCCCCATTCAAATTCTTTTTTTTCATTTCTATGATTTACTTGGAAAGTTATGCATTCGTTTTTACACGTACATATTTGTATTATGATCCATTTCTATTCGAATTTATCTTCCTTCGGTTATTCCTGGGTTAAATTTTCTTGCTTGCCTACAAAGAATTTTTTATTAAGAAAAAGCTAAAAAAAAGAGAGAATAGTATGGAAGCTTTTACTTACCACTTGAAACTCAATGAATATTCATAAAACGCATTTACCAATGAAATTCACAGGAAGTATGCATTCACCGTGTTAGTCATGTGTCAAGGAAATGAACCACTGTAAATTTAAAGAATGAACCCGGAACAATAATACCTAGCCGACTTAACATCGCGGTTTAAATCTCAACCCAGTAGTACGGAAGTATATATAAATTCCCGGCAAGTAGAATTGCCCTGTTCTATTTTTAACAATATTTTCTCATGCCTTATAGTATAAATTACCCGATGTTTGCTGTAAGAAATCATTCCTTTACAGAATCTCAAGTCAGAGAAACAAATTTAGCTCCTGAAGATATTATCAAACGAATTTTGTTAGCATCAAAATGGTAAGATTCCTGGATGCCTTTATATATAAGTTTTTGCAATTACATGTTTTTCTTACTTTAAAGAATTACATAAAAGAATACTTTTTCCTTTCAAGTAAAATTATTGCTTTAAGACAAATCTAACAATTTGAAAAAATGACTATTCAAATACACTTTGTAATCGAGGGTGTAATAAATCGTTGAAGCTGTTTAAACATTGTAAAATATTTAAACTTTACTGTAAGTCGCTTTACGATGTTATTTATTCGCATGTTTTTAAATATTAGAAATTTTTACTCTCATCATATGCAGAAATGCACACCAATATTTCCCTAAAAGAACTTGATTTATCTAAATATTTGGTATAAACTATCTTCTGTAAACTAACATTTGATAGAGGAAGAACATTAATAGTAGAATACCCGTAAATCAGTAAATAAATCAAAATGTTACCTTCGGAATTATGTCTCCTTGTTAAGAATGCCTGAAAATACAATTTTAAACATAAAAAAATTAAATGGCTTTATCGCGCTACTTCAAATATTATTTGGTTAAACAAAGAAACAAAGAAACACAAGCATACCACTTGCCAGTAGACTTTAGCGGTCGAAGGAATATAATTATCTATATGCATTTAAATTTTGCTGTTAATTCTGCATGTTTTAATGTTCATAGAGCACATCAGTGTAAACATGGGAACAAAATAGTATATGTTTGTGTTATTTTTTTTTCAGAATGTGTTCAATGTCATCTTCACTCTGTTTGCTCTAGTAGTACCAAGTTTTGCCACACCCCTGCGTGACTGCGAGAAACCACAAAACTTGGAACAACAACTTAATAACAGTATTAACGATATTGACCCAATATTACTATCTGGTCAGACGCAAATCAATGCGGAAGATTTGAAAGATGAATATCTAAGTGGAAATAAAACCTGCCCAGCCAGTCTCGATGAAGTGGTCGTAAATAAAACAACAGGTTTAGATGTCCGTTCTACCTGCCCATATTTCTATGTTTTCACCCACGATGCTAGAAGATATCCAGTCACGATAACAGAAGCAAGATGTAAGTGTAGGAGCTGCTTAGAAAAAACAGGTCACAGCGTTAGGAATGTGTGCCAGCCTGTTTATAAAGTAATTGATGTACTTTATCAAACGGAATGCAAGTCAGGAGAATGGAAGTACGAGCAAGGGAAATACCATGTTCAAATTGGTTGTGTCTGTGCTCAGCCCAACCAAGATATCAATTCAAGTGATAATGGATCCACTTCTACATCTAATGACGATG
>BROG01000506.1:0-52500 GCA_030159075.1 Atrina japonica | reverse complement strand
TCAAGACGATCTTTTCTGTCAATTAAACTTTATCAGATGAGCTCCAGTTTAAAGTATGGGTATTTTATAAAGAGAAAGTTGTATTTTATTGGGTCAAATAACAAAGCTAAGTGTATAACCAAATCCGTCTAAGAATAACCACTGTAAAAGATGACTATCTTACCTTTTGAAGAATTTAGAATTTAAATGGTATTATCAGTGCGAAATAAACTACTTTAGTATAAGATTATCAGCTGCTACCGAAATACTAGGTACTAGCTTTATGTAGACCCCCAGGGACTCAAACAGTCCACCAGCAGTGGAAAAGACCTAGTGGTTATAAATTTGCATTACATTGAATCAAATAAATATTTCCCCAGTGGTAGTTTGAGGCTATACATAATATAAAGATTTTGATGAAACATTTACATGTATGCGAAGATTTCCAGAGGTCCATGTTTGATCAATGTTCACCGATGTATATATAGTCTCCTAGACATCCTTAAAATTGATACTTCGGTGTCATTGATTGTATGTTATGAACTGTTCAGGTGAATTGTATCTTTTACATTTATATGTATATTGAGTGTATGGCTAGTGTGATTTACAAACCTTTTCAGTTGCTTGAGTATTGTGTCAATTTCACCTGCGTTGCAAATGTTATGTACATCATAAATCTTATTTTTGTTTGTTGTATTTGTGCTTTATATAACACTCAACAATGTTTCAGCGGGACTCGGACCATCGCTAACAAGAGGTGAAACACTTCATGATTTAACCCTTTCATCCCCACAAACCATGATAGACTGGTCTAAACAATAGAAAAGTACATACCATTTAGATATTAGGGACGAAAAGGCGCAGTGATCTAACCACTCAGCCACGGAAGCCCCCTATTAAATCGTAAGATCTGTTGAGTGATGAATTATATCTGTGATGTTTATAACCGTCAATGATATTTATCCATATGATGAAATCTGTTCTTTCTATTGGGAAACATGTCAGATCCACACATTCAATATTTTCTTAAAATTGGTGAAATTACATATCAATATCTATTCATAATGTTATACATAACGTTAATTTTTACTGAAATATAACATTTCAGAATTAGACTTTAATATGAGAGGCCTTTGATTCATACCCAATCCTGTAACGTCAAAACAAGTGTGATAACTCGTGTTCTTTTATGATTTATTTTGAATTTGGTTTTTTGAATAGTGTTAACGCCGTAATCAATCTGTTTTTAAAGGTGACAGAGAGATTCTGATTACGATGTCTTCCGCAAGTAAACTGGCAAACTTTCTCACAGATATCAGCTTATGTTCTAACAAGACTGGAATTACGCTGACCAGAAGTGAGAGACTTCATGGTTCAAAGTGCGATGTTCTAACAACTCGGCTTTTTATAATTCAAAGATACTGATTAGATCAGATGCATGATATATAATCAATGCTTGGAACAATTTGTATCTGGTATTTCGGTACCAGCCAATAAAGTAGTATTTCGCTGAGATACCATAATTTAGATTATAAACTTTTCAAAAGCTAAGATAACTAGTTTATAGTGCATACTCTTTAATAGACGGATTTGGCAAAACAATTAGATCTATCATTGACCTTATATGACACAACTTTTCTTTCGGAAATATACATTCATATCTAATTTAAGCTCAACTGATGATATCCACATGGACAACGTAAGAGTCATCAGTGATATTTAAGTGGTATCTGGAAGATATCTCTGAATGGAACTTGGGCTACAGAAATGGATGTGACCTTGATCTCGTGACCTCAAAATATTATTGCCAAAATAATCTGCGCATAATTCCTAACAACATTCCAATACAATATAAAACATCTCAGACACCAAAATATAAATCTTAAATATATCCAAGACACAGATATAAATCCGGCAAAAATGAACAAATACGGACCTCTGGAAACCAAGAGGTGGGATCAGGTGCCATGGAGGAGTAAGCATCTCCTGTCGACCGGTCACACCTGCCGCGAAGCCACAGTCAATTCCAAATGAAATACGTGAAGAACGAAATCTCGTCACAATTGGTACAGACGTCTCAACAACAGCCAACGAAAACGCAACTCAACATTTCACCATGTGAAATAGAATAATTGCAAACAAGACTATTATACCGACTGTAAAATTTGCGAAACGTTGATATCAACAGTTGTCCTTCCTGAAGCTTCGACGCCCTTTTGTTTGCAGACTTAAATGGACTTCCCATGAATATACTTTCAGACCTTATGGTCCAGCTACGAAAGTCGCGACCTATAGTTCGCATACCTGAAGTAGCAGTCGAGGGATGTTTCCTGTCAAATATTGTTGGGGATGTTCAAACGGTTCTCGAGAAAAAGTCGTTTAGATACAAAAGACAGACGTACATAGGTAAACCCTTTTTAAAAACAATTAATCTATTCACATACACAGTTCTATCCTTTCGTGAATTGTAAGTCCGTACTTACATCTGCAATTGATATATTATAAAAGTATACATTATTCTTATTTCTATGAATGACTTCATTTAATTTATGTACATGCTTTATCGATTGACGTTCCTTACATATCATTTGGTTTCTTCATGGGTTCTATACAAAGACAGCAACAGCTAATTTGAAAAAATCAGCATGTGTCACGTAATTTCATGTACACTAGAATGTTCAAATACTTCATGAAATATAATAATACATTAATGACATTAATTAATATGTTATTAGCATATAAGTTATTAGGTTATTTGTTATTAGCATTTAAAGAGTTATTGAACTATAGCGGAAATGCACAAAACTTTATAACTATATAACACACGTGTTGGTATAAAACACAATGAACGAAGGATGGCAAAGTAAAATGACCACAACAACTAAACAATGGACAGGTAGATGATGTAGACAAAATAATGCAGTATTAGTCATTGTTGATGACCACATCTTCAGTGAAGAATTGTAGTATGACGTAATTATTTCTGATTTCCTCCTAATTCTGAAACGGATTTCTTTGTCAAGTAACGTATAATGAAATATACATTGTGACCTTATTATAAGGAGAGTAAATCTAATTCCACAGTGTTTGGTCTTCCAATATTTTCAGTCCATTTGAAGTAACTACTTACCAACATGTCTGTGCTTTATATAAAAGACGAAACATGTATTTTGTTTTCTTAGAACATTCATCTTTGATTTAGAATATTTTTTATTTTTATAATGTAGATTATCTTGGATTTTCAATAATAGGGGTTTCCTAACTCCTTATGTACACGTAACAATGTTTATCATAATAATCATAGCTAGTCCAAAATGTTCCCTATCTATCCTACAATCGCTTGTGTCAAAGTGCGCAACATTTTAAGTTTTACCCGAAAGATTCTTAATGTTTCATATCTGATTTGTAGCACTTAGCGTAGAGAAGTCACCATTTTTGCAAAGTTTGTCCGTATTCAAATCTGCAAGGACGTTGAACACGAAATATATGGACTGCACCCTCGATAATATTTGACGAAAAGTTTGGTGAATTTTGATGAGATGGAATAGGAATAATACGTTGTCAACTAAAAAACTAAATGTAGTCATTGTTATCATAAATTTTACTACCCTGAAGAAGTCAGATTAATTCTATTTTCATGTTCTGACTTTTAAACGCCGTCCTTACTTTATATACAGAACACATATAAATGCATTTTAGTTTTCATGCCAATCACTTGGTCCTTTTCATCGTAAATCATATCTGGTCAAAACGTCGTCCTATCAAATCAAATGTAACTGGGAATCATAGATATCTGGTCAAAATTACGTTCTCTCGAATCAAATGTAACTGGGAAACATCTTTAAATTGAGATCTGTACAGAAATCGTATCAATAAATATTGAGAAATCAAAGTGTATGAAGCACGCACTATATGTGGTAGGTCTGATCGAGTTCGAATCTTTATTTGCTGCTCCAACTCTAGACCGTCGCCCATCAGAACACTTTATATTTGTATAACGGGTCAACGTAAACTTGTAGAAAGCCTGAAAATGTCCAGTTAGAAAAATAGTACGTGACAAAGGAAAACATGTTACGATAAAAAAACAGAATCATTTAATTACAGCGTAATAATAATATTAATTACTACACCTATGGTAATGAAGGATGTCAATTTAAAAAAAGCGATTCGATGTGATATTTTGCCTTCTCTTACATAAAGTTAAGTGTCTACCCATCTACTTAGGCTAAGGAGTATGATCAGCTTGTGATAATTTCACGTGCAAACCCAGTACGATAATTTGATACATCAGTTTAATTAATATAATGTTATCGATAAATTGTTTGTATGTTGAATATATACCCAGTGTCTCATAATCTTTGTAAAATAAATAATTTGTGGATAATTGTCTTGATATCGCCTTCTATATAATCACTGAAAATAAATTTGTTTAGCCCTTTGACATCAGAGTATCTGAGTAACATGCCTTTTCTATTGTTTCAGACCAGTCTATTATGGACTGTAGCATAGAAAGAGTTAATAGATAATATCATTATTAGCATAAAAAAACATAACATCTCGACGGATAATAGTGATCAAAGAAGAGTAATACGTGTATTTCTTTTAAAAACACTTCTTTATGGTAAAACGCTTCCAATTTTAATTTGTTTTGACAACGAAGGTTCCGGATTCATGATAATTCTATAGATTTTGCAAACTTTCAATGTTAGATATTCATACATGATTTTATCTGAAGCATACTTAAACCATTATTATTGAATCTTAAGATGATCAGATTTATATCAAGCACATATTCAATTTCATATTACATATTTGTTGTATTAGTGATATATTGTGATGTTCTATATTATCGGTTATTGGTTGGAGTATACATCGGGTAATGCCTGATAAAATTTTATACCAGAAGCTATGCAAAAAGCACTAGTTATTAGAAGTGAATTATATGATGTTGTTACGATATTTGAAATCGTGATACCCACGTGTGTAGAAAATGTCACACTTCCACAAACATGTCTGTAACAGAGAGGGAATATCTGGCACTCCACTTGCGGCAAGTGATCATCAAAATAAGTCAAGAAAATTAAAAAAAAGACAAACATTATGATGGGAACTTTTAAATGCAATCTAACCATTCGAAGTTTTGTTCAAACGTTCCGTATATGTAACATGTGTTGCTATGCTTCTTTAAAACTCTGCTAATAAAGATTTAGAAACACATTACCTAGTTGTTAACTACTGTCCCTTTACGTGTTATACTTTTTATGTTTTTCACCGTAAAATCTAAACAGGTGTTTCTTACATTTACTTAAGACATTTTAACTATATGTATAACATTACTTTAGACTGAATGAATGTCTGACTTGGACATATTTGTTGATATGTTAAATGATATTTTTCTGTTTTGTTCTTATATTGAAGAGTTAATCATTAGTTAATAACTGAGGTTAGTGTTTCAGTCGGTTGGTCGGTCAGTAGGTTAATCGGTCGTTGAATCGGTCCTTCAGTCAACGGATGATCTATCTATCTATCTATCTATCTATTTATCTATCTATCTATCTATCTATCTATCTATCTATCTAATCTATCTATCTATCTATATATCTGTCTGTCTGTCTGCCTGCCTGCCTGCCTGTCTGTCTGTCTGTCTGTCATGTTTTAAATTTTGTCAATACCTTCACTATGTTACTCTACTATTAGGAATGCCCATAGATTTCCTAAGATTATCCAAATGTGGAAAGAAGATTGCTTCTAACAAGGCATGCAAGTAAACGATTACAGGGAAACATTCTATGTTGGTATATATAAATTATGAACACATTTTTGCTATTATTATGTCTGTTCAAGCCTTATATTATAGGAAGAGCCGAGTAAAAGTAATCAGTGTACTATTGAATCCATTTTACTTCAGAACATTAGTATTAATAAACAGTCAGGCACATGAGGTGAATTTTGTTGACAGCGCGCTTAACCTGAGGCTATAATTTATTTAAACTTATGAAACATCTTCAAAGATAGGTTTAATTCATAGAGCAATGTTAAACATTCACATCCTAGGTTTTTTAAGCTTCTTTCCGGTAGTAAATGAATTGAAGGTTACACCAGAAACAACAATGTCTTCTATATATAAGCTCATTAACAGTAATAAAAACCATGTGATACAAATCTCGTAACGATATTTTCATGAATGAATTGCTTCCCGTGCGGTCAGCTATTCTTTTACCCTAAGTACGTGTGAATTACCAATCAGAACAATTACAGTGTAGACTTCATTTTTTCATTTTCGTAAGTCAGATAGGTTTAATTACGATGACATTTCCCTGTAACAATATTCGAGACACTTCTGCATGCATATAAATATTGCATCGTCTGGATCTCTTCAGAAATAGCGGATTTATTTTGAAACAGTGTAAGAAAATTGCTGACTTGCCATGAAACTTATTTTGAATGTTTCACTCTTTTACATTGGCTATATGTTTGTGATCACAGGAAAGGGACACGGCAAACCTATGGAACATCCAGCTTGTCAAGCATCCTCTAGGCAGGTAATTACAAGTACCAATTCCTATACACCGGTTATTGTGGAATTTGAAGATCCAGTTTCCCAGACAAATGATAATTTTTCTGATACAAATACTTATATAATACCAGATGGAACTGATAAATCTTGTCCAAAAACATTGCAAAATTCGCAGCATTCAGATATAAGAGAGCGCAGTTTATGTCCATGGTACACAGTTCTTAACAGAAATCCTCGAAGAATCCCAAAAATTCTGGCTGAAGCTAGGTGTAGATGCAATAAATGTGTGATTCCTGACAGTGATTCAATATCTGCAAAATGTTCGTGTGAACTCATATTTGAAACTGTAAAAATTCTAAAACAAACTGCCAAGTGCAATAATGGTCAAATTGTGTACAAATGTTTAACGGAAAAGATTCCTGTTGGATGCGCATGTGCAATGAGGCGACAAGCTGTTTCGGCGTGATAAGTTATCCGATACTTTTTGTGTCCGTGGTCGCCGGGACGCCACAAGGCGTATCTATCACCTTGTGTTATTGAAATCCATGTTTAGTTATGATTGAGAAAGACTGGTTGCAGATGAAGTATTTCAGAAATGAATCGAATATTTGGGAACAAAACGTAAACTGGAATTAAGAGTACTAAATCAATACTGTTTCATCATCCACCTTGATGTTTCTTATTGTTGATATTACCTATCAACAAGTTTTCGTTGGATTTTAAATTTTTACTGGTATTCATAAGAAAATAATATCACAATTAATATTTTTCAATCGTAACGGAAACCCATCTCTATTAAATTTTGTTTAAGGTATTCATTTTACAATTGGTTATGTTAGACGGATTTAGCAACATATTTATTACGTGTATTTGGTCTTGTTTGTTTCTTTCGGAAATATAAATTTATATTTAATTCGTGCTCAAATCTTTTTGATAGAAACGATCGTCCCAAACATTTGTTTTGGTCTCATCTGTAAAAATATAACGTTGGTACTGTTGATAAAATTTAAAAGAAAAAATGTTGTAACTGATTATGACACAAGGAAATTATATTCAATACAATTATTCATTAGTATTAAAGGTCCTTTGCAGGATCAGTATTCTAGTGAAATTTAAGAAGCACCTATCAATATTTAAAAACTCAAGTCCATTATAACACGACGAATTAGATGTGCAAATGGTCTCAACATGAAAAACAATTACGAATCCCAAATGGAATTCATTTTATTGACCTTTATTTTCAATTAGGAGTGCCCCAGTGTCGTTGATATGTATTGATGACTTCATCACTACATGTAAATATTCAGTCTATATCATTTCCTTTACCAGAATATTTTTGGTATAATTGTTTGTGCTTATATATTTTTTGTCAAATGTCTGAAATTGTGCGTTGTACTAACAATTTGTTATTGAAAAATAAAAAATCCAAAAGATGTTTTATTAATGTTAGATATTATAACGAAATACAATGACGAAACACACTAATAACCTTCTATTATGATTGTGGTAAGGGTTATACTCAATGTTAAGTTCTTGTATTATAAATCACACTTGTAGTCGGGCAATAATCTCTACTCCGTGTCACCTGGCATCAACTCTGGGTTTTCCGTCAGTCAGTGTTGCCCACGAGTCACATGTCAGTACCATATCGAATATCAATATCCACAGTGTTCTTTTTGTTTCTAAGCTATTGGAATATACGCAATATGAAATTCATTCAAGGTGGTGTTCCATGACGAAATGGTAAAAACAATGTATTTTAAAGCATTAAGTTTCCCACCTCTAGGCCGCGCAGGTTCGAGTCACACTGGAAATTAAGATGATTTTAAATCTGAACTTGAAGGACGGTGGTCTTTCCCAGCCCGGGTAAATTGTAAACAGGTTATCTCCTCCATCATTTTAAACTGCCCGCCTCCATATAACTGATTTATTTTATACTAACGTAAAACACCATTTAAACAAAGTAAGCACTTCCCTATGTACGCTATTATTGAAATACTACCGTCATACAAATATCAATGTGGTACGTAATAACGTTATATGACGTCCAAGAAGATCACGGTGAAATGGCTTTAACATATATCTAACTACTCAGAAACTTCAGTGAGACGTGTCACGTGAAGTCACATAGGAATTACAGGTATGCCTTCCACAGCAATTAAAACTTGTTTCTATAAAATCATAAAATTTACAAGAATAACAATCTTATATCTTTTGCTGTGTCAGACTATAAGAACATGACACGTGCGACATATCTACCTAACACTTTTCTAATTTTAAAATAGTGTCGTTCTTTTGTGTATTTTTGTTCAAAATATAACTTTCTAAGCGAACGTGAATGTAGGAAACAATATATGTACATAACAATAAAATCAAGTTATCCACTGCTATAGCAGCTTACTGGACATTATACATGTATATATTGAAAGCATACTACCAACGTTATAATGCTCAAGACGATATCGAATTTTACCCATAAACTTACTCAAAATATACCACAACAACCTAGGTATTGGTGAATTCACAAAATCATTTTTATAGAACAGAATAATTTAATTTATCATCGAGATTCAAGTATAAAATAATGAAATTCCTAAACCATACTCAAGATATTTCCTCGGAATAAGTAGATATCTTTAAATATAGAATATGGTTGCCCTTTGTTTAATAAAATTGTGATTTTAAGTATAAATGAACACACACAAATTCATGCGGATATATGTACCCATGTGTGAGGAGAAGAAGAGTCAACATGTCAACATAGCATACGCACATGTAAGTGTCAGAAACTGTCTATGGCAATGTTTTCGTGTCATGGATCCTTAGGTGCCTGACAAATACGAAAGGTCTATAACTTTCAACTGAAATCTCTACGCTACCGAGATTTTGACAGCGACATCGTCTGGAATCGATGATATATACATCCGCTTGCGGGCTGGAGATTTACATATAAGCTGTTCTAGGTGGTTAATTCCAATAGAAAAAAGACGACGATGCTGTATCAAAACGCTTGATCATTTGCTCGGTGGTTGTCTTCTTTCAATAAATATCATACAAATCCAATATTGAATGCAGGGCCAAGGTTAAAAATGTTACACAAACTTTCAATTCGGAGGACAAGCGGTTACAGAAAGATTAATTACTTCTTTTTTATCCAAGTATGACCGATATTAAGAATCAAATAAGCAATTTTTTACTTTTGAAAATTTTGAATTGCGCTACTGATTGACGTCAATGGAGTGAGGTTCCATATCTTGTCATGTCTACCGTGATATGGAATCAAGGTTTAAATTATCATCTCAGTAAAAGACCCCATCTTGAAAGACTAAATTTTAGAACACGATGATGAACGGTCGGCGAAATATCAGTCAAGGCCCTTTTCAAGATCTCAGTTGAGGGACCAAAGCGGAGTGCAACGAAAATTATCTTGAAAGTGAAAACTGCAAACTATATCCCAGTGTTATCCAAGTACACGTATTAGAATTTCAAATTTCGGTTAATTGGTTGTATTTAAAGAAAATCTAAAACTATCCAACTCATTAAAAACATCGGTCAGTTTTTACACTCGACAATGTTTACAATCGAAGTCCTGATTACTTATTGGATTTATAAGACAGGGCATTAATAATGATACAATACGGTGATTAGGACACATAAAGTATATAAAACATAATATCATTCGATCTTTTCACGATTGATAGAAACAACTGAATATATTTTACGGTCCCACTATTTCGACTCCATCAACTTCCATCTTCCACTTCCGTTTTAAACATCAGTCAAATAATTAAGCCATTATTTACACATTTGGATATTGTGATCTCATACGTAAGGTTTTCTATGCATGGTCTTAGAATTTTTAGCATTGTTATATTATATTAACATTAGCAAAAAAGCTGAGATTTAACGATCTGTCTTTAAAACCGAGCTGTCGAACACTTCCTGTGTGCTCCTGTGGGTTTTCTAATTTTTTTGATTGATTTCGCTGATCAAACGCACATTTACTAATCTAATTACCGATACTTTTCCTGAGAAGAAAAAAACACTATAAACATTTTTTGTGTGAACTTAAATATAATAGTTCATGAACGTTTTATGTTTTTGGACCTCAAGGTTTTTGTTTTTGCCGTGTAAAAAAAAATGATTTACCATTTCAGGAATGGAACGGTTACTTTAATGAAGCATTGTGACTTTGATTTTGAATTTCACATTTTTTATCTTCTAATACCTGTAGACTGGACAATGAGGAATTCATATTTGGCATTTTATTCTTTCTTATAAATTTGTTCAATTATAGAGCTCACAATTGTCTTCTAAAACTTTACATTTGACAAGTAAATGTGTTATTAAAACTTCTTGTATTTTTTATGTGTCCTTCGAAGAAGGTTGATGTCCCCCTTAAGGATGAGCGGTACTAAGAATCTAACCCGTAAATTAAAAATGGATAATCTAAACTCTAAGTCCATCAGAGTACAACAAATTAGATATACAAATTGTCTCAACATGAACAACAATTGCGAATCCAAAAACGGGATGGAACCAGGTGTCCGGACGGAGTCAGCGTCCTCTGCCAGTATGCCTCACCCATCGCAAATGTTACCTCTGGAAGTTCAAGATATGGAAATTGAAATCGTCGCGTCTGTCATAAAGGGAGATGTAAAATTGACTGTCCTTCCCAATCGACAGGAGTAATTATAGGTACGAAGCAGATGTTTTGCTTTCTGTCGTCACATTGATCCCAGTCTCAATAGGATACACCTAACCGAAGTAATTCTGGAATTCTGAATTATTTATAGACAGGACGTCGTCAATGCACCTGTAAACAAAATTGAAAATTGAACCGAGATGCTGTTTATTTCCTATGGAGAGCAGAGACTGTATAAATTCCGTTTCATGTGAATACAAAAAGATTTTAACCAAGAGAAATGCAAAGTTGAAACCTATTTTACATTTCGACAATTTTTTGGAAAACTTCTCCCGCAAAAGCCACAAATATTTTGTCTAGAAACAACTCCAGCTGCCAGGAATGAAACATATTGTTTTGATTTATTGTTGGTTCACATATGTGACCAACTTTAAGTGAAGTAGCACAAATATGGGACCCAGGTTGTAATCCTCATCGGAAAGATCTATGACTTTGACTTTGTATGTCAAGCTCCTGGGGAAGGAACAATTTTAAATGTATTTGGTATGAGCCGATACCAAGAATTGATCCCGGAACCCTTCGCTTGCAAAATTCATATTCATAACAAATAAATAAATAATTTGTATGCTTAGTTTTTAATAAAAAAGTAATATAACAAAATCTGATTATGATGATAATTGGAATTAATATCATTTCAATATTGACATATGTGATACTATATATTATGAATATATTTAAATATAAAAAAACTCAGATACCATAGTATTAATCTTTAGGATGTCCAGGATATAGATACAAATCTGGTAAAAATACACAAACACGGACCTCTGGAAACCAAGAGGTGGAATCAGGTGCTATGGAGGAGTAAGCATCCCCTGTCGACCGTCACACCCGCCGTGGGTCTACAGTCAAATCCAAATAAAATACATGAGGAACGAGTTCTCGTCACAATTGGTACAAACGTCTCAACAACGGCCAACGAAAAGGCAACTCAACATTTCAATTAGTGAAACACAGTAATCGCAAACAAGACCGTAAAACTTGCGGAACGTTGACATTAAACGTGGTTTTCGATATCCCTGTGTCAATAATTTGTCAGTTAGTAGTTTACCTCTGTATATGAAATCTTCATATGTTGTACACACCCTGGCATATCGGATCATTTGTGAAATATAAACTCCATATGCGGGTGACTGAGGAATATTACTATTTAAATGTGGAAAATTGTCGCGTTTGTCGTATAGCTTAGATGCCAATTTCCCTAGATAATGTACAAATTACAATACTAACCTTAAACATGATATTTGAAAAAATATATATACAATATAAAATAAAAATGTTCCTAGCCACTGAATCTTGCTTCCATCAAGTATATGATCCTGGCACGTGTGAAATGTCCTTTAAAGTTTGGCATTTTTGTCTCGGTCAAAAACGTGACAATTTTTGGTATATATCCATCAATTCGTGGGCAACAACTTTCAAGTAGGTGACTAATTTTACTAGACAAGGAAGACCACAGCACGCATACTATGATTTATTCAAAGGTGCAGAAAAAGATGTTTCATCAAACATCTGTGAATTTCACTCGAAAGGACATTGTGTTCACATTTACCATACGTTAATCATTTAAGTAATTGATGAAGTTAAGTGTCTTGAAGTCAGAAAATTAGAATTTAAATTAAGTCGCTAATGTTAAAAACTTGATTGCGCCTTTGATCTCTTCATCACATGTTTATCATAGATCACTGTGGAGGAGATGTTACAGCTGCTAAGAAATATTTTGTTTCGTGACAGAAAAGAGTGAAATTTCAACATGCTCCTTAAAATATGTCATTTACGACCTTTTACTAGAATTTAGATAAACTTGTGGTTGTACTTTACTGATATTTAGATCTCAAAAAGAATTTCAATAATAATTTTATTTTACAGCACGCCAGGCAAAACATATGTATCTTAACCGAAACCTCAAAGTGACATTTGAAGTATCAAAATTATATACCCCTGCTATATCCTGATGACAAGTTCCGTAAATGTGTCCAGTCGTGTGGAACCTCGGTATCAAATTATAGTTAATAAACATGTGACTTTGACTCCCTAAACGGTTATTATTTGTATTACTCCTTCGTTTCAACATGGCCGGGATTCGTAATACCAGGCTGCACTATTGCCA
This sequence comes from Atrina japonica, assembly GCA_030159075.1. Classification (NCBI taxonomy): domain Eukaryota; kingdom Metazoa; phylum Mollusca; class Bivalvia; order Pterioida; family Pinnidae; genus Atrina; species Atrina japonica. The sequence continues at coordinate 39,189 of BROG01000506.1, read as the reverse complement.
AGTCAAATGTAGAAAGTATATTAATAAGATATGAATAAAAGCGAGATAACTCAAAGTAAAATATGACATGAATGGATACTCCTGGTGTATAATATCGGAACGATGCAAATGTAGTATGACTTGAAATCATAGTAAACAGTTAACAGTGCTCTGACACAGATTTTAATTAAATTATTTGTTCTTTTTTTCTATCATAAAATATTTGAATCAGCTGAAAAATATGAATACAATATTTTAAAAATTCTATCCCGAACTCAGACGTCTAGTGGCGAATACAAGTTATACGCTCTTATAACCTATGTGAGCCTATGCAGACAAAATATCTAATTATAAACGTATTGGGTATTCATTTTGTTTTAACCACTGTAGTTATGTTCGGCAGCGGGTGTGGACAGTCAACAAGGGATGCTATCCCCCATGACACCTGATCCCACCTCTGTATTTTCAGAGGTCCATGCTTGTTCAATGTTCACCAGATTAGTATATTATCTCCTGAACCTCCTTACAAATAATACTTCCGTATCTATGATTTATAATTATAATTCAATCCATGGCGTTATCACTAAACACTTTCGGTAAAATATAAGTTTAACCCTAGAACGGAAATCTGTTAAAGAACACTTATCATGACATAAATGAAATTAAAAATAAAGACTTAGTAAGCAACATGTATCAAAGTAAATTGCAGTAACTAAATCGAATCTAAGCAAGAAATAGATTTAGAATTAATATTCTAAGCTGAAGTAATTGGTCACAATTAAATGGCTCGTCAAACATTTGTTAGATTATGACGTCACAATCAAATGACGTCAAAAAGCACATGGAGAGCCATGTGACAAACATCTGGCGATAGGTCAATTACAGACAAATGTTGGTTTCAGGCCAAGTGTAAAATATTGTATAACAACGATAAAGTTAAACTTAAAATATCAATTCAAATGCAGTTTTTCTTCTTCGTTGTATACAAAAGAAATTATGCACTCAAATAATACACGAGTCTCATCGATAAACTGGCATATCTAAAATGAATAAAGTATATTGAATTCATATTCCTAAAGTATAAAACTAATCGATTTAATGAAAGTCAATATGTCTCAAATAAACACAAAAGTAAAATTTAGAGGCAATAAAAATTCCCACATTCAATTATTGCATTCAGATAATCAGTAAAACATAAATACTGTTTAATCCTTTTGAATTGTTCAATCATTTACTTTATAAGCTGAAATATAGCAAGCAATCGACAAATAATTTAAGATACAAAAACTGAATTGTTGTCAAAAACGTGTAACTAAGACTCTTTATATGATATGTGATCAACATTTGAACTTATAATATCAATTTCTTTAGAATGGACAACTTTGTGTAAATATAACATTTATACCACCACCTGCTTGTATAATTAATGTTTTGTAAGCTCTATTTTTTCTAGTTAAGACGATATTTTGTATACTTGTACGCTAAACTATTTTTCTATTTGAGACGATATTTTTATACTTGTAAGACATACTTCATTTTTCTCTTTAAGACGATATATTGTATACTTGTAAGCTACACTATTTTTCTCTTTAAGACGATATATTGTATACTTGTAAGCTGCACTATTTTTCTCTTTAAGACGATATATTGTATACTTGTAAGCTAAACTATTTTTCTCTTTAAGACGATATATTGTATACTTGTAAGCTACACTATTTTTCTCTTTAAGACGATATATTGTATACTTGTAAGCTGCACTATTTTTCTTTTTAAGACGATATATTGTATACTTGTAAGCTAAACTATTTTTCTCTTTAAGACGATATATTGTATACTTGTAAGCTGCACTATTTTTCTCTTTAAGACGATATATTGTATACTTGTAAGCTAAACTATTTTTCTCTTTAAGACGATATATTGTATACTTGTAAGCTGCACTATTTATCTTTTCGATATATTGTATACTTGTAAGCTACACTATTTTTCTCTTTAAGACGATATATTGTATACTTGTAAGCTACACTATTTTTCTCTTTAAGACGATATATACTTGTAAGTAAACTATTTTTCTCTTTGACGATATATTGTATACTGTAACTGCATTTTTCTTTTTCGATTTATTGTATACGCTAAACTATCTCTTTGATATATTGTATAAGGTAAGACGATATATTGTATACTTGTAAGCTACACTATTTAAGACGATATATTGTATACTTGTAAGCTGCACTATATTTCTCTTTAAGACGATATATTGTATATTTGAAGGTCATACTGTATTTTTCGATTTAAGACGATTTTTTGTTTATTTGTAAGCTATACTATTTTTTGTATTTAAGACCATATTTTGTGTACTTGCAAGCCATACTTTATTTTCCTATTTAACTTGATATTTTGTTTACTTGTAAGATATAGTTTTTTCTATTTTAAGATGATATTTCCATCTGTTTATATATCCATAACCACATGTATTTGTTCACCATACTTTGCACAGCGCATTAGCATATAATTCAAATGATGAATGGTTATTCACAAACGTAAACTAGGTAAAATGGTAAATAAAATGTCACTGTAGTCAATTCTTCTTTACAAATCATTAGGACTTTTTACTGGAAATTGGAATACTCTCCAAACTGATTCAAAAACTCCAGAACAAGTTCATGACAATATTGAAATTGTTCCTGAAACAAGAGAAATTTGAGATATAATGATGCAAATTATCTTTGAATGCCGACGATCGAAATGAAAGTATAAGAACAATTTCAGAATTGATAAAATATTTATCATTATCTATCTTCAATCATGTGAAGTATTTGCAAAAAATTGTCTGAAAATTTTAATAACATTAGGAATTACGAGAGCAACGACGATAAAAATAGTACAGCGACAGTGATTATAGTAGGGACTAGCTATATTATTATTATTAATAATAATAATAATAATAATAATAATAATAATAATAATAATAATAATAAATATAACATCACTATGTACATTCTTCTTAAATACGTTTCCCTATTCATTATTTAAAATCAGGATTACTAAAGAATATAAATTTTCGTGAACAAGATCGCGATTTATATGCGCAAATTAAAAGATTTACCTTACACAGCTACAAACTATTCTCAATCATAAAACGATATAACTTACAACGTTTGATATAATCTGGGGTCTGCAGCTTCTCATTTGTTTGACAACATGTTGGATTCGAACATCCTGATCGATTTTTAACCTCTCTAGAACAGCTTGTACAACACAGAATAACCCACTTCTAGTACATCCGTTCCTGAATCAGATTACAATTTATTTACAAAACTTTAGATTTAACAGAAAAGTGGAAATACATTATTAGAAGTGTAGACAAATACCATATATAGTACATTTTTTCTATACCATGCTTGTATTTGAATTATATGGTAATATTGTCATCATTCTGTACTTAATATTTCTACGATAGTTTACAGCAAATCACCAGGTCACGTGTAGAATGATGTGTATTAAAGCCATTAAATTCATCTTTTATGAAATAAGTTAATAGTAAATGGCACTGATATATTATCGATATAAATATGAAATATAATACTTTGAAGTCTCAAAGATTTGTAGCTCACTTGATACAGAGGATATAAATACATGTAATCACTAAATCAGTTAGAAAATTAACTAACATCTATCGAGAATCGTTCCAAACAAATTCCCAAGTACGTAATATAATCTGTGTTATATGTAATCGGAGAATTGTAACGGAATTGAAAAGCAAGATACAAATGTACTATGTTATAATAATATTTTGCTCAGCGGTACCACTTAAATAAAGACTGGATCTTATAAAACAGACATTATGATAATACTAACATGCAGTGCACCACCATTGGTCCTGTGTTGTGACTTTGATGATATATGTCAGTGGCTTCAAGAAAGTTAAGCATCGGTAGAGTAGAAGACGGCACGGTCTCAGATTCTTCCCAGAATTTAGCCTGAAACAATCTAATACTTCGACTTTCCTGAAATACAACAAACCGTGCAATCCAAATATAATCAGTTCATTTTGGTGTGTTAGTGTTTTTCTACTTCCCATCAAAAGTGATAAAATTGGTCTGTTTGATATCATTCTGATAAAATTAAAGGTTTTGATTCCCAATCAACTGTCGTAGGAAGTGAAACATAATGACTTTTATGGAGTAATATAAACAAAAACATATTTTTAAGATTTTTTAATTCGATAGAAATTGTTTATGACAGACATGCATACATTGCAGCATTATTCAAATGGTATATGTCTTCAAATACAGTACATGCGATTGCATTATAAATGTGTATAATAGATAAATCCTAGAAAACTGTAGAATAAGTTCAATCCTACTTCTTTATTTGTTTTATGTATCATTCTTTATGTAGGAGGATTGCAATTGATTGATCTTGTTTTTTGATATTTGGTTCCTGGGTCATTTATTCATGTAAGATATTCAAGATAGACTCGATTTTTCACACATCTTGGTGGTATTTAATTAATTGCATTATTTCTATTTTTCCTGTACCTCAATTTGTTTATTTGATTGTTGTTTTACATGCCGCCAATATTAAGTGAAGTGCTGCAATTTCACTGATGCCACGCCTTCCGCGACACGGGACCTCATTTTAAAATCTTATCTGAAAGACCCGTCACTTTCACAATGTATGCCGAGCACTTGGTGAAGGAACAGTCACTACCATTTTAGAGCCTTTGGTATGACCCGGTCAAGGAATAGAAAATTATACCTCCTACTTGCGAGTCGAACGCTCCTCCACTAGTTACCGAAAGGGGTATCTGTACGTAAGAGGTTTTATATAGGATAAATTGGTTTTTATGCCGGATGATTATTTTCCGTTTGTCAAAATTAATTGTGGAATTAGTATGTAATTGGTTATTCCGTAACACGCTACAATTACTTATGTTTTACAGATATTGTAAATTCTTACAATAGTACTATGTAATGTATCAGCATTTAAGTGGACTCTTACAACAATTACACCTTTTGATGACATATATTTGATTAATTATCATAATGACTAAATGACATAATGAGGTTGTGATTATTTCTTACTTCAGATACAATACAATTATAGATATCATTACTGCTATACATATGTTTCAGCGAGATGTTTTTTTAGAAGAAAAAGTCCGTTTGTTCAGTGTGTTTTCATATAAAGCCAAATGCAACCAATTATCCACTTTAATACGTCATATTAATGTATTGTTAAAAATAAAGCAAAGGTCTGTTGACGTTTCAGAAGATCCTCCATGACATATAATCCCACCTCCGCTTTTAGCGGAATCCTGTGTTTGTTCAATATACAACATATTCGTATATAGTCTTCTATATTTCTTTGGTATCTGTACTCTAACTTGACTATTTCATAAATTAACTTATTATGTAACCAACTCCTTCAAAGTAGGGCAATGTATGTTCTGACCCAAGACTTTTGTTATTTCAGATTGTAATAATATTAAAAGTTTTTTCTAAATCGGACATACCTCATTTTTGTATCTGTATTTCAAGTGAACAATATCAAAATCATTTTCAGTCTCAGATTCTTCTTCGGTACTAGTTTCAATATGGAATTGTCCGACTGTCATGGTCTCTTTAACAGATGGCCAATATATTCCCACAGTCTAAAACACGCAAAAACTGCGACATGACAGCGAAAGATATTAAAAACTATATATATATATATATATATATATATATATATATATATATATATATATATATATATATATATATAATCGATAATATAGTAAATGAATGAAATCACAATTACTTTGCTGAAAGACAGATATCTTCGTTTCTAATTTTCCAAAAACAGACATCTATAGTTAACAGTTGAGTGAAGTAGTAATTAAATTACTCAGAACAATAGATATATCTAATGAGAAGCAAAACAAATTAATACTGCTGAATTGGCGTATAATTCTTCCTCTGGGAGATTATTCATCATCACAATGGTTGAGACAGAGTGATCGTGGATCAAACGCCAGAAATCGAGAACTGTGTCCTGCAAAGGCATTTGAGTAATGATGTAATTCCGCTCTTTTCTGTAGCTCTAAAAACCAGAAAATGTCCAATATTCAAAACAATTTTATTTTGTCTTATGAACTAATGTTTTAATAATTGCAATTTCTACCTGTGTTAAAACTCCTATCACCATCTTTAGATAGTCATGACCAAACATTGATCAGCGTTAGCTTTAAATATACGGAATTAAAGTAATTTTAATTTGGTTATTAAAACGTTATGATAAACCAATAATGACAGAATTCCAAGTTCGCTGTAAGAAATATTCATATCAAATTTGACCGAAATCAAAAGGTTTTTATCATGTAGCCAAAGTACAACATAAACGATAATCAACCCCTAATGTATCTATTTGTATATATAATCGTCCATATACATATATACATATATTTGTAACTGCGTGGCTATCTGTATGACTGTCTGTCTCTCTGTCTGTCAGTCTGTCAGTATATCTGTCAGTCTGCGACTCTCTCTCTCTCTCTCTCTCTCTCTCTCTCTCTCTCTCTCTCTCTCTCTCTCTCTCTCTCTCTCTCTCTCTCTCGTGTGATTGAGAGCCACCGAATACGAGTACTTACTGGGACAAACACGGCATTGATGTAACCATCGTCTTCGTTCGTCTCCACCAAAATTGGTCTTTTACTGTTTACTTTTGCAAAGAAAAATATTGGAGTTGATACAAAGAGGCAATTGCTTTTTTTGCATCAGATTCAATTATCAGATACATTTATTTCCATTAAACGTATTTAATTTTTGTTTTTAAATACATATAATTGTTTTTAAACAACGTTCAGCAAAAAGAAAATCTTCTAATACGTTAAGTAACTGTTTTGATTAGGACAATTAATACCTGGAATTATATTACTATAACGGTTTTTCTTCCTTCGTATAGAAGCCTTTCCAACAGCATACTCAGATTCCGGTATAACAGGAGATGTCTCGTTCAGCGTCTGTAGCAATAACAGTGATTTAATTATAATAAAAGATACTAACACACCTCACCCCACAAACACCCATACATGTGCGGGAGCACACACACAAACAAACATGCGCGCACACACATACACACACACGCACACACATACACACGCACATACAAAGAATAAAACATGGATGTCTTACGATATCTCGCAAACATCAGTATGATTTATTATGAAGCATTATACATATTTTGTTTGGATATTTATGTCGGTTTTATGTCCGAGACATTTTATTTACCAGTAATTTCGTGAGACCTTGAACTCGCGAAAATGAAACTATCGCGTAATGAAGTATGATAACAGGATGACGAAATAGGCATTCGAAATCGCGAAAATATCATTTTGCGAACAAATTTAGAACTTAAAAATTGCGAAAATAAAGTCTCGTGAAATTTCTGGATTTACAGTAACTGAAATCTTTAGCATCACATTTAATCTTATTTACTTCAGATATGCTTTGTTTATTAGTACACAGAGTACTGGTATTAAGAGAAAACGTTCATGATAAGTGTGAAGTTCAATGGTTATATTCACAAATCAAGGTATCTGGTCTTTTTAAATGGTGAGATCATTTATTGTTAAATTATTATCACAATAAGACCGATGTACAATATTAAGTAGTACTATAGTATACTATGTAAATGTACAGCATTTAGAAATATTTTGTCTGAATAAAGGCCTGTAAGTAACTTTCCTTATGCATAAAGAGATATTTTGTATATACCTTGTATTGATTAAGGCATAAAGGTAAATATAGCATGCAAGGATGATGGAAATGTGTGGGTCGGTGATGCTATCAAATATAACTAGACAGACGGAGGGGGAGTAGGAGAGGACATGATCTAGAAAACAATATAACAACTGGTAATACGAGGATTGTGTTTGTGTAAAATGCATGTCATGAATACAAAAACAAATCTACCAATTTTGTCATTGTGTATATGATACTACAAAATCTCGTTTACGATTTTAAACAGGAGCGTCATTTGTCATGCGGCTTATTTGAAAGCATCAAGGATATTAGTAACATAATACCTGGATTAAAGCTTGAAGAAAAGTTGGAAACAAATGCCCAAGACGATCATTTCTATAAATAAGACTTCATTAGTTGCGCTTATGGAAAATAGACGTAGATGTTTTTAAAAGAATACAAAGTGGTATTATACATGGCCAAAAATGATCTAATTGTATCCCAATTAACCTTATCCGAATTGTTCCGTCCCACCATGGTTCGTTAAAATATTATGCACCTTCTACGAAAAACTTCCGGTTAATGAGTTTATTGCATAGGTGATCAGAATATGTATTAGGTACAGTGAAAGGAGCCATATTATAACTTTGGTATTTTGTTTATTTTAGAGTCTGGCCTAAAGTAAAGGCATGACACTTGTCAACTTTACAAGAATGAACATTTAATTTAATCCCCAGCCCACTTAAATGACCTGAAACATGAGATCATTAAATGTCCACAATGTAGACATTACGAAACCAAGTCACATTTCTGTTGACGTCATGCGATCCGAGTACAAACTATTCCACAAAACTGAACGGAATGTGATAAACTAGAAAAAGATCTATTCCGTCTAAGAGTTACCACTGTAAAATGATTACTATCTTTGTCTTGTCCATTCGAAACGTTTAATACAGAAAACTAATTAAAGAAAAACATTGAATTTTCATAGAAACATACCTGGAAAGCAAGGTCTATTTTTCGTTTCGATAAATTTTTATCATATTCCAACAGATCTGCATACACGCTCGGAAACTCACTTGACGGAATTTCACAGGCTGGGCTCATTAAAGCTTCCAGTAATGTATGGTGAAGGAAGATATATTGATTCTGAAGTAAGTATATATATATATATATATATATATATATATATATATATATACATATATATACATATATATATATATATATATATATATATATATATATATATATATATATATATATATATATATATATATATTATTTGCTTTGTTGAACATTTTCCTGACATATATAATGGATATGTATGACTTTAGGTTTTTTCACTACTCAAAGATAAGAAGAGTTAAATCGAAAAAATAATAACATTTTTTATTGTTTTCCTGTATTATTTGTTTTAAAAAACTAAAAAACAAAAATATAATATATTGAGATATAATTCAATTCACATGTTTTATGAAAAAATTTGGATCGCATTATAACATCCACAATTACCTACCAAAGTCTGAACCATGTTGAGTCTTTGGTCTCGTAATACTTGTACACATCGAAATACATCTACAAATCCTGTATCTTCTCCCTGTTTGACCAAGTTCTCAAGGGCGATAAATGTACCAGTTCGTCCTACCCCAGCGCTATAAAACATCGACAAATGTTAAATTAATTTCAGCACAATTGCCTTATCAAAGAAACTATAAATATTTCCATAAACTTTAAGTTATAACTTTCTTTTATGGAACCACGTGTACGACACTAATGTCTTAAGTTTGAATTAATAGCAGTACAACATACAGAAATAAACGAAACACGTTTACACACACACACAGATATATATGTGTGTGAGAGAGAGAGAGAGAGAGAGAGAGAGAGAGAGAGAGAGAGAGAGAGAGAGAGAGAGAGTTATATCAAAATATCGCTTACCGAGAGAGAGAGAGAGTACTAAAATGAACAACGACACGAACAAAAATTTTAAAACAAAATAAATAACACACATACACACTTGAAGGCACACACGCATCCGCCCACACATCCTGGGTACGAACGAACCTGATCCATTTTAACTTCATGTTTGTTAATATGTAAATTTAGTGTGTTTAGACTCGCCAGATTAAATTAATTTTGTAGTTTTTTGCCATTTTTTGTTTATATGATTCACATTTTTCTATTCCGTTGGTGGTTTAGTTTTAATTTTACAGTTATTCACTTGTTTGATTTTGGTTTTGATAGACATTCATAACATATAGCATTTCGTATATCCAGGGTGTGTGTGTGGGTGCGTTTTTGCGTACGCGTATGTATGTGTGTGTTATTTATATTGTAAATTGTATTTAGTCCTGATGAAGGAACAGGTCGTCCATTTTTGTTTTTATCGTTAGTCATTTTAGTGCTTCATATAATTCGTGTCATGACTTGTATCTATCTGCTGATATCCGACACCTTAGGATGTGTTGTTGGCTTCAGTGCTTTGTGTATATATGTACTATTTAATTGTTATTATAACCCTGACAATATGACTCAATATCGTCCGAAAGACACGTGAAATGCCGTTAAATCATACTAACAATAAAACATTGTCACTACAGTTCAATGGTTATATTCATTTATCAAAGTATCTTGTCTTTTAAAATGGTGAGATTATAATTTTCCCTATATTACATCACCAGTCTTTATGAAAAAGTCAATTTAAAAAAAGACGAGATTTGGTGGTTGATCTAAAAGCCATCATTGCCTTCCTTCCTCCGTGGTCTGTTTTTTCAACAGTTTTTAAAGTAACACTGACATTGGCAAGTCATGCACAACCTAGAACCCTTTAACATCTGGGGAGAAGGTGACAAGGAGCCAATGCAGAAAATGACAAATCACCTTTGAAAATCTGACGTGATCGGGGATCTAACCAGGGACCTTCCTGTTGAATATCATCCTACGCTCTACCAACATAGCTACACTGTTTTCTAGTGATTGGGAAACAACATAAGCATTTCAAAATAATGACAATGTTAAGTTATACAATATTTCTTTATTGGTAAGATATTTGGTGTTTGTTGAACATTTCTATTCATGTTTTATCTTTTTGAGTAGAAAAATATATTTATTTATTTGCTATGATTGGGGCGGAATTCCAAATTTTTTCATTTTTCTTGTGTGTCCTTTGCGAATGTTTGGGATAAAAAAAACATTATCTGCTCTGATTTGGGAACAAGAGTGCTTGACCAGGACACTCCATGACCTTTTCTTGCGGTTATAACAACTTATTATATAACCCATGACAGCATTGGATATATGCAGAGCCCTAAATCCCACCATTATATCCTAACTACCATGGTAACGCATCGCTGATTGGTCAGTTCCATGATCATTAGGACTAAGACTTAGGATTTAGGACTTACGACCTTTCGTAAAACGGGCCCCTGAATATAATGGGCTTAGCCTGAAATCCTTCGGCATTCAGATATTGACTAGTTCTGGACCTGAGACAATATCCATTGACATGAGAGAATTGTCATTTGAGAGTGGTATGGATACTACATTTTCGATGATAATATTGAATATATATGGATCATTTTATTAGTGTAATGTTTTTTTTTTTTACATTTTGTGTCTAACCCCTTTACGTTATTTACTCCAGTTATAATTCATCTGAATACAAACGATTTCGAACAAATTATATACAAAGTGTGATATCCACCTGCAATGGACAACAAGTGGTCCTTTTCCAGGCACGGATGTATGTCTGACTTTACTGGCAAAATTGACAAGGGAAGAGGAATATGTAGGTGTTCCCCTGTCTGGCCAAGCAGTGTAATGGAATTGTTGAATCGTACGTCTTGTTTCCTCCTGTAATTGTAAGAGCATTTAATTGGCATTTTTGCACATTTGAAAGATATAACCGTTTCAGTATTTTTTTTCGTCTAATCATATCAAAATCAACATATACCACTGCATAATTCTTGAAATAGCAAATCCATGATTTTCGAAATACACTCGAAGAATATGAAATGATCAAAAGTAATGCAAAAGTATTTACTTGTTTCATAAATTTCAATCTTATGCATGAGGTAAAACCCATTTTTGAAAATCACGAACTATAGCTCATCTAACTGATAACATGGTATTCCGATGTCCTTAAGGTCATAGTAGGTGTTGGTACGTTAAAGAACCCTCACTCTTCAATGGCCGTAAGTGCCGAGCATAGGCCAAACTTAGAAGACCTTCACCGGCATTGGCGACGTCTCAGAATCTTGAGTGGGACGTTTAACAAAAATACAACCAACCAGAAAGATTCTATGTATGATAAATGATACCTTAAATGCATGATATTAAATTTACAAGTGATACAACGGGCACTCTTGATTTTTACAAATAATGTGGGGTATTCATATTTCTATAAAAGGATGTACATTTATTGAGTAAAAACAAATCAATTTTGCTGAAACGTCATATTTTTATCCGTGCAAATATGAGTATTTAGTATCTGAACGTTATTGGACTTTAAACTGGATACCACAGTCTTTGAAAAAAAAACGGCTTCGCTGGGCTTAAGATCATACAGAAGGGAAATGAATTTCATTTTAAAATTAAAGCATTACATAAATAAAATTTCAGATTGAAATAAGTCATATCTATTTAAAATTAAAATAAGTAATAAATTTTAATAAAGAACGGATGATCATTCAATTAGATACGTAAACTGTTATAACTACTTTTAAAATAAACTTACATCTGACAAGCTCATAGTGCGAATTCGGAAATCAGCAAACCTTTCCGTGTCCAATAATTTTAGTGTCAATCCTGGAAAACGCAAATCTTCATCCTCGGGCCAGTATTGTGCACACTTATACTTGAATTCACAAAATTAACATTGATTACAGAAATTTCTAAGATCGTAAACCTTGTTAAATTAGAATTTGTGTTATCCATAATGATATAGTAAAATCCATATACCTGGCGTGCTGGAGTTGTATGAACCTTTTTGGCCAAGACTTATAAATTTAGGTAATAAAGCAGAACGACAAAAGTAATCGTTCCTACTTGTCATCAAGTATCCAATGAGGAATAAAATGTTTTTCCTGTGAAGCTCGTCATAAGCAAATAGTGATTAGAATCATCTATATGATAATCAAAGGGTATGTACTACTTTACAATTATAGGACTCTCGAAATAATTTTGATTCAACAGTTTAATAACTTTAAACATATATAAGTGGAAACTGATGAAATTTGAATAGAATATATTTGTAGCTATTCAGATCACATTTATTTAAATTACAGGTATTTTAATTCCCACAATACGACTTCAAAAAGGACTATAGTTCAGAAATAATATTTTCTCTAAAAAAATGGAAAAAAATTACATCAACAGCAAAGTATGCATTATATTGATTTTCAACCCATGTATTCAAATCTGTTTTGACAAATATTCATATCCAAGTAGTTTGCTTTTGTAAATGAATTGAAAAAAAAGTTTTTAAACATATTTCTGTTGTCTGCATGTAAACATAGATCGAAGCAAACGCTCTTTTATATTGATTCAACGTGGGAGAAAAACAGTCAAACTCTACATTGAGGGAGGGATGGCGAAATATCCGACAAGCCTCGTCATTAAAAATAATTTTTGCACTCGAATTGAGATTTCGCCATTTCTCCCTCATAGTGGTGTTATATTGTATTAATCCCACTGATAAAAAGTATACTATATAGATGAAGTAAAATCTTACTTTTCCTTCTTCGTATAGATTGGTCAGCATGACGATCTTTCTCACATCTTCTTGCCATATCATTCGCCAAAAATCTTTAATTGTTCCAGCTATCGGTCCTATGTTACAAGATAAAATTATGTTTAAATGCTAGTAAAATATAATCTTTAAAAGTGTCAATAATCTTCATGACATAAAAGAAAATGTCTTTGGTAATTTTCTGCATAATCAGTCGACATGAAATGATTTTCACTGGTAACCCTATGCCTGTTACCGTACTTTCCTGCTTATAGGCCGCTGTACCGTATAGCGTATAGCCCGCATTGACCTTAAATCCATGTTCTAGAAAAAAAAGCATACCGGATAACCCGCATCGTTAGATTGTCCACAGGCAATGCATAGAAACATATCAGACACCGAGTTCGCTTAAAGAAATAATTGATAAAATTTTACATGTTAAAATGAATATTACTTTGTCGAACGTTTTTATAATGTAATTCAAAACAAAGGTAATCCAGATAGTCCGCACCATCAGGTAGCAGACAGAACCATATTTTCCATAAAAAATTGTTTAACTCGCGGTCAATAGGCACGAATTTACGGTCTTTGTTTCAGAAAATAAAACATCAAGTTATGCTTCATTTACATAGTATATTTTCAGAAACGTAGATATTCTTTTTACAATGATTATTCATAAAGAATTAAGACAATATATTTTGACTTTATACCTTGCGTATATTTCTACCAGAACTATTCATTCAAATTGACAGAAACCGGAACTCCTTAAGTCAAATTGACAGAAACGTCTTGGACATTTTGGCTTTTTGCCAAACTATACCTTTGGTACTATACTTATATGTGTTCGCATCTTGTGACATAAAGCAGTTGACTATTAGTAGCTAATTGTTCTATCCTAACAATTCTTAATCATGTTTCACTGTCAAATTGTCTTTAATCTAAGTTCCAAGGAATGATAATACAATCACCAAAAATATCGTAAATTAAGCAATAATGTATGTTTGTATAATGATATGTTTAAATGAGTAATATAAATGTTATTGATATATACACGTACCTTGAGCTGCAATATAAATCTTCTGTTTTCTAAATCCCTGTAGATTATAACAATACATCACACACTGAAACACACTATGAACAGAACATCACACACTGAAACACACTTTGAAACAGTACATTATACTTTGAAACAGAACATCACGCACTGAAACACACTTGGAACAGAACATCACACTTTGAAACAGTACATCACACACTGAAACACACTTTGAAACAGTACATCACACACTGAAACAGTACATCACACACTGAAACACACTTTGAAACAGTACATCACAAACTGAAACAGTACATCACACACTGAAACACACTTTGAAACAGTACATCACACACTGAAACACACTTTGAAACAGTACATTACACTTTGAAACAGAACATCACACACTGAAACACACTTTGAACAGAACATCACACTTTGAAACAGTACATCACACACTGAAACACACTTTGAAACAGTACATCACACACTGAAACACACTTTGAAACAGTACATCACACTTTGAAACAGTACATTACACTTTGAAACAGTACATCACACACTGAAACACACTTTGAAACAGTACATTACACTTTGAAACAGTACATCACACACTGAAACACACTTTGAAACAGTACATCACACACTAAAACACACTTTGAAACAGTACATCACACTTTGAAACAGTACATCACACACTGAAACACACTTTGAAAAAGTACATTACACTTTGAAACAGTACATCACACACTGAAACACACTTTGAAACAGTACATCACACACTGAAACACACTTTGAAACAGTACATCACACACTGAAACACACTTTGAAACAGTACATCACACTTTGAAACAGTACATTACACACTGAAACACACTTTGAAACAGTACATCACACACTGAAACACACTTTGAAACAGAACATCACACACTGAAACACACTTTGAAACAGTACATCACACACTGAAACACACTTTGAAACAGTACATCACACACTGAAACAGTACATCACACACTGAAACACACTTTGAAACAGAACATCACACACTGAAACACACTTTGAAACAGTACATCACACACTGAAACAGTACATCACACACTGAAACACACTTTGAAACAGAACATCACACACTGAAACACACTTTGAAACAGTACATCACACACTGAAACACACTTTAAAACAGTACATCACACACTGAAAGACACTTTGAAACAGTACATCACACACTGAAACACACTTTGAAACAGTACATCACACACTGAAACACACTTTGAAACAGAACATCACACACTGAAACACACTTTGAAACAGTACATCACACTTTGAAACAGTACATCACACACTGAAACACACTTTGAAACAGAACATCACACTTTGAAACAGTACATCACACACTGAAACACACTTTGAAACAGAACATCACACTTTGAAACAGTACATTACACACTGAAACACACTTTGAACAGAACATCACACTTTGAAACAGTACATTACACTTTGAAAGAGTACATCACACTTTGAAACAATACATCACACTTTGAAACATTATATCACTTTGAAACACACATTGAAACAGTACATCACACTTTGAAACAGAACCTTACACTTTTACGTTGAAATTGACTAAACTTGCACACGGAAAAATCATTTCTTTGTCATTTACAAAATCATGAAGTTTTATTTCTGCCCTGCTAACTATTTTTCCTTTAGGTACATTTACACTGTCATGTTGATTTAGAAATAAAATGGCTTCGGGCACTAGATTTATTTGCTTTCTTATAGCGTTTCTGCATTCAACCGACCAAAATGTCTCAATGTGTTATTAGGAGTGTTTAAAAAAGTACTTTATATTCTGAGTTTCTCTATTTTAACTGTATTTTAAAATAACAACATTTTAAACTATCGTACATATATTTTTTGATAAATCGCCAAAATCTTATTTTTGATCAAAGGTCAAAATTACTTGCATATAATTACAGATAATAAAAATTATGTTTAACGAAGTAATAAAAGTTATGTTTACCAAGACGGTAAAAGTTAGTATGCGAAATAATGTCAGTATTTATATTACTTGCTGATTAAGGATCACGAATCTTTTTGAGACATGGGCAATAACTACCAAAATCGACACAAATTGTGTAACTAGAGATTCTAGATAAACACTAGTCAAACCTCTAAGACTATGTCTAACTTAGCACGACACTAAGACTAGGTCTGACTTAGCACGACACTAAGACTAGGTCTGACTTAGCACGACACTAAGACTAGGTCTGACTTAGTACGACACTTAGACTAGGTCTGACTTAGCACGACACTAAGACTAGGTCTGACTTAGTACGACACTTAGACTAGGTCTGACTTAGCACGACACTAAGACTATGTCTGACTTAGCACGACACTTAGAATAGGTATGACTTAGCACGACACTAAGACTATGTCTGACTTAGCACGACACTAAGACTAGGTCTGACTTAGCACGACACTAAGACTATGTCTGACTTAGCACGATACTAAGACTAGGTCTGACTTAGCACGACATTTAGACTAGGTCTGACTTAGTACGACACTTAGACTAGGTCTGACTTAGCACGACACTAAGACTATGTCTGACTTAGCACGACACTTAGAGTAGGTATGACTTAGCACGACACTAAAACTATGTCTGACTTAGCACGACACTAAGACTAGGTCTGACTTAGCACGACACTAAGACTAGGTCTGACTTAGTACTACACTAAGACTAGGTCTGACTTAGTACGACACTTAGAATAGGTCTGACTTAGCACGACACTAAGACTAG
The DNA here is from genome assembly GCA_030159075.1 of Atrina japonica. Taxonomy (NCBI): domain Eukaryota; kingdom Metazoa; phylum Mollusca; class Bivalvia; order Pterioida; family Pinnidae; genus Atrina; species Atrina japonica. The sequence continues at coordinate 21,919 of BROG01000506.1, read as the reverse complement.
GTCTGACTTAGTAAGACACTTAGACTAGGTCTGACTTAGCACGACATTTAGACTAGGTCTGACTTAGTTCGACACTTAGACTAGGTCTGACTTAGCACGACACTAAGACTAGGTCTGAATTAGTACGACACTTAGACTAGGTCTGACTTAGTACGAAACCAAGACTAGGTCTGACTTAGTACAACACTAGGACTAGGTCTGACTTAGTGCGACTATAGCTGTGATCTTGTAGTTATATCATAACATTTTTAGAAGTTGTCTTTGACAAACAATGTGTTTATCTGATAGCCGGCAGATAACTTTTTGATAGTCGTAATATAATTATGTGGCGACTGCCAGTTACATGATAACCGTTAGATTTTATCTTCTTAATCTGGAGTCCGCCACATTTGAAATATATTTCAAACATGGGACCTATGGTCTGCCGTTTTTATCATACGTATGGGGTCATTACAATTACCATGAAATGGGGATTTGATGTTTGATCATTGACTTGTTGACGTATGGTTTATGTTTTTACTACAGTGGCAAAATACTTATAAACCTTATTTTTATGTCGGCATATCATGTTAATTTTCCTTTTAATACAAAGTGAGGATAACATTTACAATCTAAACTAAATGATACATACGTGAATATGTGTTGCGTTGATGTAGTCTGAGCCTGGTTCATCCTCTAACTCAGAAAGAATAACACGTGTGTGGTCATCTGAAATATCAGAAAACAAACATAAGATATTTCAGGTGTTTTCATTTATTCATGATTTATTGTAATTATAATTCGATGTAGTAATCAGCTTAGATTAACATTATATTTGCGGAAAATAGCAATCAGAAATAAATGAAAAGATAAATAAGTACTCAGTGCTATATTGGTACTGTGTTGATTTTCACTGATACAATTACGAAACCTTATACTGAATACTTACATGGATATATATTTTTATACTTGTTCTTAGGTCTGTTAGTAATCGTCACCGCATTCTCAAACGGAAACTGTAACCCAGATTTGAGTTTCTGAAAAATGTATATTTTCTTAAAAACGTAATGAAAAAGTAACAAACGATTACGATAATTATTGATAGATATGGTTAAAGTAATTACAAAACAAGTTCAAATAAATCAGGATATTTTGTCTCAGAGTCTTATAATGTTAGTAGTAAGTTGTAATGAGGAATCACGAATAAAGGTCAACATTTCACAATATTATGGTTGATATACTGTAAATACTCTTCACTAAAACATTTTCATATATATGAATTAAATGTTTATTTTGCATTTATGCACAACTGTAGCATAATAAATGAATATAATAATTTAGTTTTATCATAAATGTAAAAATACATAAGAATAATACTTTATTTTAAGCCTCATGTTCGGCTATAACTGCGTATACCTCTACGTCGTTTTGACGATAAAAACTTATTGTGAATATTCATAATCGAGTAACAAGTTAACAGCAGAATTTGGCCACGGTCTAAATTGGTGCATGAAAACATTTCCTACCGTATTGTAATCATCATATTGAATTTAAAATCAAATAATATGAAGGAATATGGGCGACCATACTTGATTTACATATTCAACCACGTGGAAACTATACAGTGCGCCAATTCATGCGACATGTTGACGTCGACTTAGAACACAATGTTAGTGGTTTGGTTTCTTTTTCAGTCTACAGTAATTTGTTGACAAAATATTGCAAAAGTGAATGTTAAAAATCTAAGTTGTTTTGTTTTTATGATTATTCGTTATCTGGTGTTTCTAGTATTTTCTATATTTAGTCTTACGTGCGTAAAATCATGTGATGGCATTGTATCAAATTTTCCTGTATTTTTTCATATATATATATGATATTATATATATATATATATATATATATATATATATATATATATATATATATATATATATATATATATATATATTATATATATATATATATATATATATATATATATATATATACTTCCTTTAACAGAGCATCACTTCATATACAGATATAAACCACAAATACATTGTTGTATTAAGAATATCAGAAACAATTTTTATATCAGAAACATTTTGCAGTTTGTTTTAAAATAGTCTGAAGATGATTGTGAAGATGATTTAATCTCTTTTTATGTTTGTATTTGACTATGAACACATGGTAGCTATGATTGGTAAGCAGGGGATGCCCACCACTCCCCTATGACACATGAATCCACCTCTAGATTTTTTCAGCGGTCAGTGTTGTTTACCATGTTACAATAAAACTAAGACGAGAGTGTACGGGTTTCTGGGTGTGGATTTATTGTTTTATGGATTTCATAACCAGGAGCATTTTGGTATCTATATTCTACCATAATTCCACACCCAGAAATCCGTACAATCTCGTCTTATTCTATTTTAAGTGAAATTTTTTATTTCATTAACTGATAAAACGATACACGAATATAAACCTCAAATTCCACAGAGTAATACTCCATCCTCATTCTTCTGTTTTCCAATACATCTTTAAATTCCTTGACACTAACTTCTGTTAGAGACTTCGGGTTTCTACCATCCGCAATTTCATAGTAAACATTTTTGGGGGGATTTGTGTCATTTGCATTGTCACCACCGGAAACTCTTTCGGGAAGACGTTTATCTATATACAAATTTTAAAAATATTCGATAGTATAATGTTATTGACGAAAAGCACAATGAGGTGTGTTAAATGAGTTTATTTGAGTAAATGTAATCAATTAACACCCCATTTATATCAATAGGTTAGCAGAAAAGCTGTACTTGACAAATTATGTCATACAGATAACAATTCAAGTAAGAACGACCTGTTGTGTATAAAAATGCACAAATAATGTTTGCCCATGTATTGCGATGATGTGCTTGCCGAAATTTCCTTTTGCGTCCAAACACTCCGAAACTCCAAATTTGTTTGGAATAGAAAAATTATCTATTTCTTGTCCGAATTACAGATCAAACTCATCAATCATGGGTATTATAAAACCGATGGACTGTATTTACTATTTCAAATGAACTGTTGATAGTTGCACAATTAACTTTTTCAATACAATTTGAATTCAAGGCTCTCCTGTTACTAGTGTACACATTCATTCGAAGCTAGAGACAGTAAGATTTCAAGTTTTAGATATATGCACGTTTCATTAACATGTTCGCGAATGTTTCCTATTTACACATCATGGGAATATGAATCCGATCTGTTGTCGCAGAATCAAATCAAATGCCTACACATGATTCCCAAATAGGTGATTAAAATCAAAATTCACCCAAATCTACCGGGAAAGTGAAGTCTGAAATGCTTGCTATCAACATTGACTTTAACTACAATTACAGTCTCTACTATATGACATCTCTCTCATATTTAAATGTCACATATTTTGATGAACCTTTTTGAGGTTGCTCCATCACCACGGAACAATCAAGTGTGCCAATCGCTAAGTTTCATACTGTCATCAAAACAAAACAAATCGAAGTTATCAAACTTATGATACAAGGATAACTTAGGACCTTTTCATACGTAGGAAATCTGTTCTTTTTCTTGTTTCTTTCAGACATATGTTAACACTTTGGATTATTATGTTGACTCTTTTGATTCAAAAGTGAAGTTGGTATCAGATAGCACACTCATTGAAATATATCAAATCGCATCTATTGATATGCACAATATGGAACGATGAAGACACGACAATTTACAAATTGTCCTATTAAAACATACAAAACTTTTACCTGTGTATTCCTTTGTTGACTCTATCTTTTGTATGTTCGAATACAAATGACTTTTGGAAATTTCATCCATCTGTATTTCTGGACGTTCATTGACGCCCTTAGATATTCTTCTTCTGAAAAAGAATCGATACATGAATTTTTTTGCTTATGTATAATTAACAAGTAATAATTGTATTTCAGTTGTGGGATATTCAATACGCAATTATTACATAGAAATATGAATAGAAAAGCAATGGAAATAAAGACTAGAAAGCGTCGTTGTTATTTTATACATAGATGTTTTACACGTTCAAGTTCATCGGATTGGGATATGTAAATAATTTTCTCACTTGTACCACGTTGAAAGACGACGTTGCGATGAAAAAAATTCTTCACTGATGTTAATTAATTTCAATTCATTCAATACACACTTAACCTCCTGATTATCATTATAACAACCGCTATTGCAACAACCAATCCTACAACGAGTAAAGCACCAACACTACCAACTATTATTCCTGTTTTCGAAGCCGTCTGTGCATTTGTAAGGATTTCTGTAAAAGAAATAACCCAAACATGATGGACGCTATATATCTGTGAATTCGTATGTACTTCATATTTTATTTAAATATTTTATTTACCATTTATCTTAAATGAATTATACATCTTTCAACAACAGATAGACGTGGTTTAAAACATTTTAAAACTTAACTAAAATCAACGTTGCACAGCTAGGAAGAAAACAAGCTCATGATGTTATATGTAAGTTTTTCGCCAAGTTCGTTCATACTGCCGTAGACATACCCTACGATTTGAATAGCAAATAGTGAATTACTATTTTAAGATGAAATTAAAATTACAAAGGCATATAATTATCTACTTGTAATGTTTAAAATAATCTCACGTTGTACTTTTACAGTATTTTATTTGAATGTTAAACTACTTACGAGTACACTCTGGTATCTTCGGTGTCCATTGTCCGTTTGTATTACATGTCGCATACGTTTCATTTGGTGGGTTATATCCCTTGTGGCATGAAAATTGAGTGGTCTGTGTCAAATTTTCCTCGGAGAACAAACTTTTAGTAAAATTCATATTACTGACCCTTATGCTCTCACACTGTTCTAATTAAAAGGTACAAAGAACATATTTATTATATCATAGTCAAATAAAAGAAAATTATGCAAATATTCTTAAAATATGCCATCATCAATATGTATTTGAAAGCTAAGGTATTATAAAACCATTATCCACCAACTTAAAAAATCGAACTAATTGGAAACAATTAGTTATTTAAACAGTTCATTTGCATTTGACTTCAGTTTGATGAGTAACGTTTAACAATACTAATAAACTTACTGTATCTGCAAAAAGGACCAGTCCAGTTACTTTTACATTCACTACATTCAAAATTACTCCTGACACAATCGGTTTCGTTACAGTTTGGTGGACAAAATCCTTGGCAATTCTCATCGCCATCTCTAGATGGTATACAAGCTGAAACATTAAGTATATGTATTAAGGGAAGTATATTTATATAATATTTACATATCGACTGCAATTCGCTTCATTGCAAGTATATAGAGCGACATATTGTATATTCTGTAAATGCAGTCGCGTGCCCCGAGTAATAACCGCTTTACTTTTCAGCGTAAGAATACATGAAAGAATCAATAAAGAATAGAATATCACATGTTTATTTCTTATATATTTAATTTTAAAAGCCATACATTAGGCCTACCACAAAACAAATAAAAATCACAGAAAGAAATCGGAAATACGAGAATACATCTGTAGCCTACAGGCCGATATCGCGATATATCTAGGTCATGAACCAGAACCACAGACCACAGTCTGGCACAGAAATGAAAGTTCGCTTCGTAGTTACAACATAAAAAAGAGAATTTGGCCTAGTGCAACTTTGTCAAGCATCTCTTGATAAACAAGTCGATTTGTTTGCCTTCACCCGCATCATGTGAAATCAGGTCGTGTGAAATAGGCCTACTAACGTAAGTTACGTCATCATGGTTCCCAGCTGATTGGTAAAAAATGTCAAATAAATTTGCTACTTTCAGTTGTCATGAATGCTGTCTAACTTCTTGTAAATAACACTCAAACTTTTTTAGTATATTCCATTTATAATATATAAGAATTCAAACACATTTAACCTTCCGGTTACCAAGCAGACGAATATTTTTAATTAAACACAAATCTGACACTTATTCAAAATTTTCCATTTCACTAGTTTCTTTCAAAATTATATGAAAATAAGAAAATAAACCTTAATTCCATTGAGTATTTCCAGACAGAAAAGGGGAACTACTTCTCGTCTCACACAGCTGTATAGCTGTTACGTCATATAAAAAACTCCCACCGCAAAGCCAATTACATAGAATAAATATCGTAACCAGCTGACTACAGATTCACAGAAAATAATAATATATATATATATAAGGATTGTTTTTCATTTTTTGGAAAGCATCCTGTATAAATGCAATGGATTATGGAAAAAAATCAATGTGCTGCACAATTTTTTTTCCATAATCGATTGCATTTTTATACTCGATTATTTCCAAAAAATGAAAAACAATCCTTAAATACACGAATATATCAAAGCAATGAACACAAAGCCCAATATTTACTGTAAACCCGAAGGGTAAATTCTGAAAGAGTTGTCCTATAAGAGCAATTGCGCTTCACATTGACCAAAACTTTCCCTGGATTTAAATGTCATTAATCTGAGTCGATCACCTAACTATTTAGTCATTTGAACCGAATTTAAATTTCATTGTGATGAGTGAAATGATTCATCAACAGCTATCTCTCGTGTCTCGTGACAGTGTTCAGACTTTACATACACTTTCTATGTTTTTTTGTTCACCTGTAAATATGAGTTAATATTGCTGGTAGGAATTATTTTACACTAGAGTGGATTGAAATATATTTTCGCATAAATGCCAATAGAAGACAATGATTACCCATGGAAAGGTAACTCTGACGGGAAGACAGTTCATATGAGCTATTACTTCACAGCTCAATTTGTAACTTAGAAATTAGTAATTTGGCTCTTCGTCCTTTTGACGCCAAAGTTCGCCTGCGTTTTCTCAGTATGTATGAATATGACAATTTATTTGTAAACACGCATTGGATCAAACTGTATAAAAGATTTTCCCTGGTGTAATAATCAGTTAAAGATTGCAAAATTTAATCCTCGATGACATCCAATCTTTACACAGAATGAATAAACCATATTCACACTACGGAATCTTGTCCATCCCCGCGCAACATAGATAGATAAATAAATATCAATATATATATAATAAATATATAAAAACAAAACCGCCCCACTTTGAAAATTCCTGGGTCTGTAACTGGGAATGGGAAATGTAAAGCCCTTTGCATCAACAAGACGAATATATGTAAATATAAAATACACAATTTTGAGAGAGAGAGAGAGAGAGAGAGAGAGAGAGAGAGAGAGAGAGAGAGAGAGAGAGAGAGAGAGAGAGAGAGAGAGAGAGAGAGAGAGAAACTTATATCAAAATATCGCTTACCGAATACTTCCACTTCACTCAGTGGTAATATTCTGTCGGCACTGTTGTCAAACATAATTTTAATACTTTTTATAATCTTTGGTAAGTGGTCCAATATGTTTATGATGCCGTTTGACATTTTTCTGTTTTGGCGATATAACAATATAGGCACAGTGTTGTTATCCAGGCTGACATTGATATTTGGCATGTGCGGCTCTGCATCAAAATAAATTTACATTGGTATATAAATACAAATACATACAGAGAGAGAGAGAGAGAGAGAGAGAGAGAGAGAGAGAGAGAGAGAGAGAGAGAGAGAGAGAGAGAGAGAGAGAGAGAGAGAGAGAGAGAGAGAGAGAGAGAGAAAGAGAGAGAGAGAAAGAGAAAGAGAGAGAGAGAGAGAGAGAGAAAGAAAGAATGAATGATAGACAGATAGACAGACAAATGTAGAGAGTCTATTTACACATTTATTCAAGACAATCTTACTAATCAGGAGATTAACTTACGATCATTAATATATAACTTTATTCTTGTGACAGTAGTGGGTGAATTTAGATTTATTTGCCACCATGAACCTTTGATACTCATTTCTGAATTGCTGCGTGTAAGTATTGCAGAGGAAAGTGTAGTGTTGCCATCCACAGCTAAATCGGAAGTGTTAGGGAACAGACCGAATTGAGTTGTTGTTTTCCAAAGTGCAATATTCCGCCCTTTTTTCACAAATAAAGATATACATATATAAGTAAACTAAATATAAACCAGATTTCAGATTTTTTCTTGTAATGCAGAATTTCCATTTCTATCTGGTCAGCTGCACAAAAGGAAAGAACAAAGAAAAAATATATTTAATAGTATTATCTTAATATGCTTGTGCTTGTGGTTTTGGTAATGGTTTTGATTTGAAAATCTCTTTTCTAAAATTTAAATTAATTATAATCCTTTTAAACATTATTGACCAATTATATGTTACTTTTACTACTCTAGGTTCCAATGGGAATCACTCGGGAAAGTAATATTAAGTAATATTAATCGATTTATGACTTACCTCCGTACACTTCGATTTCACATACTTTTATTTTCTTTTGAAATGTGATATTAAGGCGACAACCCCGTAATACGTGTGTACAATATATCACTATTTCTTTGTTTTCTACAGCTACTTGATTGTTGAAGCAAATTGAATTTGACGAATTTGAAGAGCTTTCTTCTTTTGTCCTGACTGAGACTTTGATTGCATTTGTATCTGACAAATAGAAAACGTGATAAATATTGGAAACTATACCAAACGGATAATTTGAAAATAACTTTTTGGTTTTTAAGCTAAACTGAAACAGATGAATTTGACTAAAAATGTTAACTGTTTTGTAAACTTTGAATAATCCCTGTTACTCAAAAACATACAAGAATAGTGATAAGAAACATCGAGATGAATGTCTACAATTTGTAAAAATATTATAACAGATACCTTCATTTATAACGATCACAAGAGCCGATAATGGGTACTGGTCTTTCAAATTTATACTGACACTGGTCGTTTCATTGCACGTATTTCTATCGCCATCTACAAGTGTATTAGCCGTTAAGCCACTGTCTTTGTTGTATGCAATGTTAGCTGTAATATAAACTAATACAGTGAAAGTCTACCGTTCTACTATATGTGTGTGTGTGTGTGTGTGTGTGTGAGAGAGAGAGAGAGAGAGAGAGAGAGAGAGAGAGAGAGAGAGAGAGAGAGAGAGAGAGAGAGAGAGAGAGGTGTATATAAGAAAGATACATATAAATAATTTGTAACGTAAAAATTATATTCCAGAATATATAAAACATGTTTTATCAGAGAACCGCGTCTGGACTTACCAAATTGACAGGACTTTCCCATCCATCCTGGAAAGCAATGATCTGAACCACATGTCCCTGTGTGTGGATCACATGTTCCACCTACCTTACAATGACACAAGCATTTGCAGCTACAGTCGGTATTCCCGCTACAACTCAGTTTTTGTTCCAAGGTGCAGTATGTCGCATTCACTAAAACACCATGATAACAGTTTGTCATTATTTACTATTTTGTATGACAAAAAGGTTAATGGCAAATACTAAGTTCATACAATATTTTAGTTTACTATCAATTCGATAAAAAAATCCGAATTTCTTACTTTCGATGAAACAGAAATTGATTAAAGTTTAAAAATATCTACTTGTCAACTTTGCATTGGCGTTTACATTTTTGGTCTTTTTGAATCAGTATTTCTAAGTGACCTTATATAACTGAAAAAAAATGTCGACCACTTTAAACAATGTATAAAACGATTTCATACCTTTACATGTTGGTATATTATCCCAAGATCCGTCATTTTGACAAGTTGTAGATGAATTACCCAGAAGTTTATATCCCAGGTCACAAGTCAACAACAACGTTTTCCCATGAAGTACGACAACATTAGTGGAATAATTCAATTTCAATGGATGACTAAATACTGTTGTGTTGCAGGTAACATCTAATAAACAAATGTTATAGGTATGATTAAACAAGAGGTCCATGCATATTTTTTTTTTGTCTTTAGAAATCATTGTGACAACTATGTGCTCTTTATACTTCATAATAGATGATGAATATATTGAATTAACTATCATACAATAACGACAAGTTTCAATCCTTTTATAGGATAGTAAGTTTAATCATTATTAACTGTTGGATATTTATTTTGTTTCTATTGTCAAAATATACTTGGGTTATTTTTCTATGGTAGAAAATCCTGGGTCATATTTCTATTTTCTAGATACGTAAAAAAGTTATCTGGAAAACTGCCAATTTTTTCTACTGGTATGGGGCAATAGACCGTTTGTCGTAATAGTATGCAACTTCAGAGAACTTCCTGTTAAACATTTTATCTTACATATATGACCTGGAATCTAGATACCATGCAGTGCTAGATGCCAGATTGGAAAAACAGCCTACAAGGAAGTGACGGCACTTGTAGTAGTTACAAGAAAGGATTCCAACATCTACCAACAATTAAATCCCAGGAGAAGAACTGAGACACAATATCATTGAATGTTGTCACTGTTAATATTATGAAACCGGAAGGGATCTTGCCCGACATTCTGTTGAGGTCACATGATATGAGCACTAACTATTTCGACAAAACTGTACGGATTGGAACAAACCGAAAAAGCGTAACAGGTATACATGATTCCTAAGTAGAAAATGATTGAGACCTGGTTGTTTTTCTATGTGCTTGAGAACTAAGTCATCGGTGTAACCATAATTCCTACGTTATTGTGTACAAATCAGTAAAACGATGGGTACGACTCTTCCAATTGTTTTGGTTACGAGTCAGTCAACCGTAGGCATGATTTAGCTAAAGAGTATACGAGTTGAAATGGGCACGAATAGAGAAGGGTCCGAGTTTACCAACATCTCACAAAGACGTTAACACGTTGCCATACAGGTAGCAAACAAACAAAACACAAAATACAGAAAAAGAAGAGAGATAGAATCGATAAAGAAATTGTGCTGTACGTTTAGGAACAAAAATAGAGCGTTGAAATGCTTTGAGGAAGGAAATGAAGCTGAAAACAAATTAATGATTTGCCACCCTCATTTGAATTTCCCCTGAAGCAACCTCAATCTGTCAAGGCGATTTATATAACACATCTGTTCAATCGTGGAGTCTCAAACTGGTCGGAGAATACCAATACATTCTTTTGTTTTTATCTGTTTAACTTGAAAGTGATATAAAATGTTATATGTATAGAAATACAATATTTTTATTTAGAAAAATAAATAATTGCAGTTTTCGATGAAATACTTCCCATAATTTGACGTATATTCATGTTTGACATATTTTCCGTATCGAGTTAACAGCAGTGAACGGTACACGTACGATCGCTAATTAGGAGTGTTTGCATCACGTTGTTGTTATCATTTTCTGACTAATTGCAGTGTATTTGTTCACTAGTTTTTATCAGTATGTCTTTAAATTGTATAATGTATGAATCGGAGAACATTTTAATACATTTCATGTAGTTTAATATTAACCGGTCATGGGCCTTTCAACATATTTATTGCCATTAAACGCATATGATTGGTAACAAGTTAAAACAACTTATGAAAAACCTTTCTTTATACATTTTGATAACATATTATGGTATGCATGATAAAACATATTATGTACATTATGGATTATAACTACTAGTAGTGCAATGCTAATGAGAGAGAGAGAGAGAGAGAGAGAGAGAGAGAGAGAGAGAGAGAGAGAGAGAGAGAGAGAGAGAGAGAGAGTGAGAGAGAGAGAGAGAGAGAGAGAGAGAGACAGAGAGAGAGACTGTAAGCAAAATGTTTGATATTAGCAATATACTTTTGAACTGCTTTAAACAGTTTCATGTTACAACGTCACAATTATCACTTTTATCCTGATTCCCATACACTATTGTTCTTATGTCCGGATTAAAACCTAGCTGCTTAATAGTTTGAAGTAGAGTAGTGCGGTGTATTGTATAACGCTCACAATCGAGAAAATAGTGTTTGACGGTTTCAGACATACAACCACACTAACATTCTCGTGACTGTACTAGATTAACCCAACAGAGATCACTGTTGAACGGACTGCAACCGTGGCTTAGTTTTGTGTGCAAGATATTTATTCTTCTGTCGCCATCTTTGTCAGTATCTTAGTAAGGAGTAAAGATAAATGTTTGGTGGAACATTTGCTGTACCTCCGCTTATGTATGGAATTGTCTGAAGTTTAGGTATCTAATGAAGTTTAGGTATCAAATATAAATATGGTAGCTCAAAATCAGTATTGGTTGTAGGCACATAAAAAACGTAATACGGACACGTGATTTTGAAGGGTCTGGTCCTTGAAAGTGGACTACGTGTGTATGTAGGATTACTGGAATTCGTATTAAACCCTAATTCATCTAATAAACAATGTCGAGCTTCTTTTACCTTTCTACCAGTGCACAAGTTAATTTATGTTTACGAACGGCTTTCTTTATTTAACCAGATATCTCGTCTCGTATATTTCGATCGAATAAACAAAGCCATATTATTAGAAATTTAAGAATTTGAACTAGACATGACATTTACCATTCTGACAATTTAATCCTGTGTACCCCGAATGACATTGACAATCATAACTGCCTGGTACATTGCTGCAACTGCCATTATTACACCAATTCCGTGTCAAACACTCATCAATATCTAATAAAAAGAAAACATAAAATATGAACAATTCTGAATAGATTGAATTGAATATTGAATTATGACATAAAAATAGATATGTTTGAATCATGTCAGGTTAACTGTTCCCTCACTTCGGTCACACCTTTACCACTGGATATTTGACCAGTTATAAATGAATCATTTTAAATTGGAGGGATATACTTAGCAGTAAATAGTGAGAAATGGACTGACAGATAACTTATAATGGCTGCTGAAACTTTATCTTCATCGTTATATTCTGCGGCGTATTACTTTCTACGAATCACTGTATTTTTGGTTTACAAGATTCATGTCATGATTCGTTAGTTATTTCTTGCCACCACAAACAAAATATGTATTTGTAGATTGTCATAGTGTAAAATAATTACGGTTAACGTAACATTTGTGTTTCCCTATTTTCTGCTGACCAATCAAATTTAGCCATTGTCATTGTTACGTTTTTCACTTGCTGCTGCATTCGACATTGGAATTATGGAACACGCGAAAAGTTACTTTCCTCTCCTTATATTTCCCTAGGTTTATGAAATATTTTGTTCTAATGTTCTAACCCTCATGCTCCTATTTCGTGATTATTGGACAACACAGATGTATAAATGCGTTATGTATTCAGATGCCAAGTGAGTACTATAAAGATCATTTGTGGAAGTGTCAAAATATTCTTCAGAATTCAAACTCTTTGACTCCATTGACCAGATATCCATGAAGATTCAAGGTCATACTGTGCACTATTCAACTGGTAAAATGACGACACCATATTTTGGATTAAAAAAAAACATTTCGGTACGGAGTATTGTTACATTTCATTCAGTCATTCATTTGAAATCTAATTTCAATCATACTCTGACATTGACCTCGGCAACTCAGAGCTACTTTAGCCGTAAAAATTGAAATCATATGGTCATTATTTCCATTAACTTTTACACTGTAAGTTGATATTGACATGACTTTTCTGTGCATAATCTGTTTTATTATACCTCTAATATGTATCGTTACTTCTGATTTGTCAAAATCGTATCACGTGATCTATTCATTTTCTTCATGTCACCCTAGAACATTTATGTCACCCTCTCGTGCGCAGAAATGGATGCGCGTACGGTTCGTTTTTTTTTTCTAGTAGGCCATGTGGTAATTAGGTGTACATACATAGCACATACAATGTCCGTTTCATAACTCATACATTACCCGATTCAGACTGGAATGGAGAGAAACAACAGCCGAAATTTAATGATTTGACAGTATTGATACATCGTTTTCAAATATGTTTGCTGGAGTCAACCTTGATGGAGGCTTAAGATAAAAAAAAAACGACACAAAGAACGATAAAACATATTGATAGTGTTGAGTACCGAAGGCACTATGTCACACATGTTAGAATCGTAATGAACTTACGTAGCCGTAGGTCAGTTTGTTAGTTAAGTTTTATTGTCTTTCGGTAAAATAAAACAATTATTGTCCTTGTTTTGGGTTGACATGAATATTTGTCCAACCGAGAGGTATTATATCACCCGAGGGCTCTGTGATAATTGTATAATGTTTTGAGGGTTGATGGGTGCTTGTTTACTAATTATTTGTACCTGTGTACCTGTGGAAATTAGTACATCTGTACCTTTCTGGAAGATCAGTTGTTATTTTGTTTGTTTCAAGATTAATCTAACTATAGAAACATGTTACTATATTAAACCACATGGGATTTGATAATTTTCTTGATTATTCATAGTCTATATTTTCTGGAAATATACTAGGATATATATATATATATATATATATATATATATATATATATATATATATATATATATATATATATACATACATACATACATACATACATACATACATACATACAGGTAGATGGTCAGATCTCTAGGCATATTAAGTTTAAACAGATAAGAACAAGGGAGAGTACCTGAGACTAGCAGACCACATTTTTATATACTGAAAGTTACACGAAAGTAGTGCACATTAATATTACATACTAACTGGAATTAATTGTGTATTCGAGTGGATTTCTGACAATAGGATATTGTGAGTTGTGACTTTAATTATTGTAAACTATCATTAAGGTTAAAAACGTAATATTAAAAAATATATCATTAATATCTCACTTACACAGATGTATATGTTCAATATTCCATGTCTTCACAACAGAACGTAGATAAATAAGCAATTAACTTATACTATTCGTTCCAATATTATATAAAATTGCCAAAATTGTCTATCGATTGATGTATGGACAAGTATTCAATGTCCTTTATCATGTTTTGATGTCGTGTCTAACAATTCATTAAAAGGAATTTTGAATAAGAAGTGACCATTATCTTATACATGTACTATGTTCCAATGATCTCATGCCATACAATGTAGCATGATATGAAATACTTACCGTTTTGACAATTCGGTCCTGTGTACCCAGGATCACATTGACAGTGATAGCCGCATGATGTTTTGTGGCAACTGCCGTTGTTACACAAATTAGGTGTACTACACTTATCAATATCTGACAAAAATAAAAACAGAAGACTATGAAAGAAAAGGCATAACATATTATTTGATGGATTTAATATAAATAGAAAAAATAGGTTTTCTATATAACGCATAACAATCGCCATTACAGTATTTCTTCTTCTTCTGCTTTGATGTCCTTTTAAACTGCTGGATGTGGGAGCTTTTGTAAATATTTTGTAAATATCTCAATGATGTAAACTGTAAAGGGAGCAACAGCAAATCAAAGGACTAAGAGGCCAGAAAGGTAAGACCTATGTCAAGTCTAAATTGACAATTTCCAGATGCAAGTTTTTTAATTAGTGCGTTACAGAAATAAAACGTACAAGATGGTAAGGCCTATATATGTACAGTTAAAGTTATATCCCACGTTAAATCAATACCTGCTGAATGATAGGAAAAATAGTCAATGCATTTTCCTTATATATATATAATATATATATATATATATATATATATATCATATATATATATATATATATATATATATATATTTATAACTTATACTATTCGTTCCAATATTATATAAACATATATATATATATATATATATATATATATATATATATATATATATAAAGGAACAGGTATATATATATATATATATATATATATATATATATATAACTTATACTATATATATATAATATATATATATATATATATATATATATATATATATATACTAAAATGATATATATATATATATGACTAAAATGACTAACGACACGGACAAAATAAATGTCAAATTTTCGGGACGACCTGTCTCTTTATCAGGACAAAACAGTTAAAATAACATGAAAAAAACGTACACATACACACTCTCCCGCAAAAATCCACTCACACACACAACCAGAGATCTAGGATCTAACTGAGTTGCTTGTTAGATCCAGTTCGATTCACATGTCGTTGGTAGTTTTAGCTTAGTTTAGTAGTTGTTTAGTTATCCTTTTGTTTAATTTCCATTTTCATTTATTTATTACGTTATCTCACTGCACTTGTAATATGTAGCATTTCTCTCACTGTCCGGTTGTGTGTGTGAGTGGATGTTTGCGTGAGAGTGTATATGTGCACGTTTTTTTTCATATTATTTTAATTGTTTTGTCCAGGGACAGGTCGTTCCGAAAATTTGACATTTATTTTGTCCGTGCCGTTAGTCATTTTAGTGCTTTATATATTCTTTACCTGACTTTTATCTATTGCTTAAATCCGACACCCTAGGATATATAATGTTGTTGGTCTTAGTGCTTTGTATATATATATATATATATATATATATATATATATATATATATATATATATATATATATATATATATATATATATAAATTAAAATCAAGACAGATCAAGACAGTACCTCACCTTGGTGTATAATTGTATTTAGTATATGAGACTCAGTATAGGCTGTCTAGGTACATCTTGATACTAAGACATTCTTTTCATAATAAGAAGAAATTGATGGATGTGGATGTTTGATTAAGGATTATTTGAAATCAATTTTGTTATAGTTATTTTACAAACAGTAGACTATATCTTCATTTTCTTACAAAATGATTTTGATAAACATCATTATCTTAATACAAAATTTATTAAATAAACATCATTATTTGGTATGTATATCTACCTTTATCTCGAGCTTTTGATTGTTTATGTAAACATCGTTCTTATTGTGATCCACGGTTTGCGAGTTACAATAAAACATATTAACGGAAACCAAACACTATACAGGTTATTAACGACTATATTCAATTTAAAAAGTATTAATATATGTAGGCTTGTTATTCTAAGGTCAAATGTGAATACGGATGAAAAATATAAACACCTGTCCGCTATGGCCAATTTTTAAAGTTGAAACAAATGAACTACAAATACCTCACTAGACTTCAAAGGTCTTTAATTGAAATATATATTGGCATTGCTAGCTGCATTGGAGTTCATTTCCTATCAGAAGCCCTTTAGATAAAATGAACCTATAATTCAATCGGGGACACACTAAAGGTCATAAATGGTAAAATTATGCGTCGTCAAACGATCACTTCCCCGATACCAAGTAACTTCAAATAATTCATCACTTATGTGTTTAATAAGATAAAATATACATATCAAATGAATAAAAAAGAAAGTATCACAAATAATAATTTCTAAAATTATGAAGTCTTATTGACGGAAACGATCGTCTTCAGCATTTGTTTGTCCTGTTTTGTAAAACTATAACTTTGGTATTGTTTTTGATATTTAAGGAGAGGGCTATTGACCTAAGTTGGAAAACTTATGCCCCAATCCAATTGTAATAACTATGATTCTGCAATAAAATAGTTTTAATTGAATCTATGATATTTATAACCACCGGGTCGCTGCCACTGCTGGTGAATCGTTTGAGTTCCCGACGGTATACATAAGCCCAGTACCAGGTTGTTTCGAAACCAGCCTATTATTTAAAGCTAAAGTATTGTTTCGCTCAGAAAACACCATTTAAATTTACCAACGTATTATTTCGCTAAGATAACACCATTTAGATCCTACACTACAGAAAACCTAAGATAAACATTTTACAGTGGGTACTTTTAGTTAGATTTGGCAATATATTTCTATTTATCATTTGTTTATGTGCGGTACCAATTTTTTCTCGGAAATATACATTAAGAATTATATTAAATTCCAGCTCAACTGATGAAGTCTGATTGACAGAAACGATCGTTTTGGACATTTATTTGGCCTCTTTTGTAAAACTGTAACTTTAATATTGTTAATCATATTTTTATATTTTTTTAATAAAACGCACTTTCCTTTAAATCCAGATTTTCTAAGGATAATTAAAGCTGTCCCTAAATTCAGGTATATGGTACTTAAACAAATAAAAGTACTGATGAATGATCTATAGATGCAATACATACCTTCTTTTGTTTTCCAAGATAACTTCAGTTCATTTTAAAGTCATATCTATTCTTCAATTTGTTTTTGTTTATAATAGTTTACAGATGTCAGAGAGAGAGAGAGAGAGAGAGAGAGAGAGAGAGAGAGAGAGAGAGAGAGAGAGAGAGAGAGAGAGAGAGAGAGAGAGAGGAGGGTGCATGTTAGATATACGTTTAAATGGGTATACATTTGAAAAATTGCTAAAAAATATATAGCATCATGTGAAAATTGAAAACGTCTGTTAACATTGAAGCACATTGAATATTGTTTTACAAGTATATCCATATTGACAGACTTACCCTGACTGCAGAAAGGCTCACACCAGCCATTTTGGCATCTGTTACACTCAAAGTTTTGATTGACGCAGTTGTTATTGTCACTGCATTTTAAGGGACAGAAGTCTTTACAATTTTCGGTTCCATTCCTTCTTGGTAAACAGGCTTAAAAATAAGGATTTATATAGGATAAAACATATACAGAAAAAAAAAATTTGGTAAAACATCGAACATTTTTTAATTTTCATTAGTATTTAAGGGTATGACACAACTCGGAACTAAACCTCTGAAGTAAAAAGGAATTATTATCCAAAATGATTTAAAATGAGGTTAAATGAATTTATGTTGATCAGTGGTGAGTACGGATGTTAAATGTATATGCATATATTGGTATGAACTCCAGTGATGTCCATATACCAGTTTTGTACGACTGTCGGCTGATTTCGGCCTAACGCATAAAATGCTTCAATACAGGAATATCAAGTTCCTTCGTAAAACGTTTGTCGTTTTGTCTTTTATGTGATACTCTCGTCCCTTCTTCTAGTCGACATGATACAGACATTACTCTCATTGCATAAGTTTATGGTATTGGTAATAGATTATGTTTTTATTCCTATCCATGGTTACGCATCAGTATATGTGAAATATTTCCAAGCGCTTTATAAATCAATATGATTTAATCAGACTTTTATTACTAAACGTAGTACTTGAATGTGACATCGTTGTTATAAGTATTGTAAAACTCTACATTTATAAAGTATCTGACTTACCAAATATCTGTACTTCACACAGAGATATAAATCTGTCGGGACCAGTAGGAATTGTAACTTTAAGACTGTGTATAGTCAGGGGAAATGGTTCCACTATGTCTATGACGCCAGAAGACAGATTCTTATGTTGTTGGTATATCACGTTGTTGTCATCATTAACACTTATATTGAATCCCAGCATGCGATTCTCATCTATAATACAAATCTATTTAATTAACACATATTAATAAGAAGAAATGCACAACTATGAATTATATTTAAATAAAATGTACAAAATTTTCTCTCAAAGTTAATTAACTTACGGAAATCCTTTCGTATATAAAGCTTGGCCCTGGTAACAGTTGTCATCGAGTCTAAGGTAATCTTCCACCATGGCTGTTCATTACCATCTGTATGTTTTGCATGCGTACATGTTCCTGACTCCAGTGTTGCACTTGTTGTCCCGTCTACAGCTAGAGAGGCAGGATATGCATGATCTTTTTCCATGTAAACACCATACTGACAGGTTGATTGCCAGACAGCAACATTTTTTCCTTAATTATAGAAAAATATAAAATATTGTTTTAATTTTGTCAAAAGATTAAAGCGGTTTAGATGGCACGCCAAAATCACATTAATGAGTTAAACCTAGTTTTTCGCAGATAAACTTAGTTTTTATACAGTTAAACCTAGTTTTTCTCAGTTAAACATAGTTTATCTCCAGTTAATGTGGGATACGATTTAAACCTAATTTTTCTCCAGTTAATTCTAATTTTTCTCGTAACCCAAATTAACTGGAGAAAAGTTTAACTGAGAAAAACTAGGTTTAACTGCGAGAAATACTCATTAATGTCATTGTGGCGCAGTTAAACCTAGTTTTTCTCAATTAAACTAGCTTTTTTCTCGAGAAAAACTAGGTTTAAGTCAATTTTGTGATTTTGGCGCAGTTAAACCTAGTTTTTCTCAGTTAAACCTAGTTGCTCTCCAATTAATGTGGGTTTCTGAGAAAATCTAGGTTTAACTGAAGAGAAACTATGTTTAACTGAGAAGATCTAGGTTTAACTGATGAAGCACGCCGAAATTACAACAATCTTTTAATCCTAGTTCTTCTCGAGATAAACCTAGTTTTTCTCCAGTTAAAGTAGGTTACGAGTTCAACCTAATTTTTCTCCAGTTAATCCTAGTTTTTCTCGTAACCCTCATTAACTGTAGAAAAAAACTAGATTTAACTGAGAAAAACTACGATTTACTGCGTCAAAATCATATTAATAATCATTAATGTGATTGTGGCGCAGTTAAATCTAGTTTTTCTCAGTTAAACTAGTTTTTTCTTGAGAAAAACTAGGTTTAACTCATTTTTATGATTTCTGCGCAGTTGGCCCTAGTTTTTCTCAGTTAAACCTAGTTTTTCCCCAGTTAATGTGGATTTTGGCGTGCCATACGGTTTATGTCAGCAATGCTGATTAATTAGATATGTTATTCCAGTTTTTTATAAATAATTTGTCGGATCTTAATTTTCTAGTTTTTGTATTATTTACCGATATTAATTTCTATTAACGTTGTGTGTTAAGTATCAGATCAAGTTTCTATTAAGGTTGTATGTTAATTATCAGATCAACTTACCCCTTTTTGGGTCATCTCTAGACCACTCTCTGTTTACGTGGGGTATTATGTTTGTATTTTTTAGTTGATCAATCAAAACGTTTTCCCTGATTAATTTATTCAATCATGCAAGAGCAGGATGCGTAAGAAACATACGCACAATTTCGTTTTAGCTTTGTAACATTTTTTATAAGTTAATACTATGGTTAAAGTTTTACTGGCATACGTGTGAATTCCACTATTTCCCTTATAGATATTTTATAATTATAATGCTATTTTTTCACCACTTCCCCAAACATTGCTTTGTATGTGTGTAAATTTCAACACATTTATATGTTTATAAATAATTTGATTTTGTCATTTAATCAATAAATGACCTTTTCACTAGATGTATATTGGTTGTTAATATATACAGAGCAAACGAGCTCGGAATTACTTCATACCAGGAGTCACTGGATAACATGGAATTAATAAATCAATAAATACATATTCTAAGGCCAGATATTATCAATTAAAATGAATCTCTCTTTCGTATATTCCTTTTTTCCGGAATACAGAGTAACCTCCCTTTTGCAACAGTTGTCGTTCTTTAGAGCATGTATATTGTACTGAGGAAATTAGACGAAACCTTCTTTTTATTTTTGCTTTACATATTGAAAAGCCTGATGAATCCAGTATAACTGACAAAAAATATGAAATTATTAACATGAGGTCAATTAATTTTAAAATAGGTCTGTAAGGTGTATAAATATTATTTTAGCAAAAGAGATTGCCCACATACGTCTTTACAAAATATCAGCTATAAAGAGGAGTAGTAAATGGTCCAGTAAAACGCAAATTCGGTGTAAAAAAATAAAAGAATATTCTTGTTTTATTGATGAGCATGGTGTCGTATTTTTCAGATACTGTGCTTTAATGTTCATGAAGTACAATCATTAAACCAAAACAAATTATACATTTCAATGAATTATTTATTTTTAATGTCCTGTTTACATTTTGTTTGCAACAGCGATGGTTTTCTAGTGTGCTACTTCTTCTGTGAAATACGACATAGGTCTTATGTCGGTTTGTATCGTTTGTTTTCTTTTCAGAAAGACAATATACTTGCAATGTGTATGACTAGAGTATTCGAAAGAAAAACCGTCATCAGACACACTATGTTTTATCAATGTCAGGTCAAACACAGACTTATATCAAATTATAACTTTTCCGTTGATAGTTAAGCTGCACAAATTTTAGAATCAAACTGAATTCTTGAAACATAGGCAAATAGGAATGTTTGTAGCACACGTGATTACTTGCATGAATGCATATTTTGTCCACTCTTCGTATATACATACCTCCATATACTTCTATTTCGCAAATCGATAATGTCTGATCAAATTCAATATTGAGTTGGTCACCACGTAAAACATG
>BROG01000505.1:447500-540798 GCA_030159075.1 Atrina japonica | reverse complement strand
AAGATTAACATTCTTTTTCTATAACTGGTATTCTTTTTTTCCTTTATTTTTACAACTCATATAAAAGAGTGACTGTTTACTTCTTTCTGTGCGCCATTCTGGTAGTTTAAACCATTTATTGTTTAGTCATATGAAACCAGCTTTAGTTTCATAACCGGTTTGAAAATTAGATGTCAACCATTAACCAAAACCGAAACGAGAATTCGACCTAAGACAGTCACACAAAATAAACAAGATATGTTTCAGGAGTTACCTCGCTTTAACCTTCCATAGCCAAGACAGACGAATAGGCAAAGTTTTTCTATTGTTGTTTTACATACCGCCAATAATTGTCTACTTACGTGGATATCTCACAAGCTTTAGCTGAGGAGCTGCAAATGTAGACATGTGTTACGAAGTGACATCAATGCTTTGAAGGTTCATTTACGTGTCACCTCCGTGGTCACGCACAGCTTCAGTTTTAAATTTCATTTTAAAAATCTTCAGATTGCATTTAGGACCAAACATTCTCCGAGTAACCTGAATCACAGACCTATCATATCAAGGGGACCGCTTACTATATAAATAGACATCGATCTTTCGTTTTTAGAAGTGCCACCACTGGGAGTCATAGAAAACTTCCAGTTTCTGTTTGTTAATGATTGAAACCGCGTTATGTACGAACTATCAAGACTTATTTTGTCTTCTATCGGCATTGAAATTAACCAGTTCGTTGAGGTACACTTTGATAGATCTGTAACATTAATGTACCTATTTATTTTCGATCTTTTCCAGCTGAAATATGTGTTTTATTTTACAACAATGCATCAATCACACTCACAGACACACGTCACGTCACACTGGACTTCAGGACATGAGCCTTGACATTGGCCCGTTCATAAACGAATTATTTAGGCTACATAGTTTGTCTTCTGTAATGTAATTATCCATTCATTTAATTACGTTATTTACAAAATTATTTTGTGAGAAAAAAATATGATAATTTAAAAATGCATATATTTTAGAAAAATGAAATTATCCTACTATAAATTCTGGTATGATTTGTGAATTTTAACAACAATAATATATTTTTTTTAATTTTATATAAAACAAAAAAGAAAATAGCTTAAGTGACGAATATATGTCCCATAACTGTAGATCTATTATTCAGAAGTTTCTATCTGACTATTTAAAGTTTTCTGAACGCTAGAAAAATGTTAGATCTAGTGATTTATTTTTATGTGATACAGTGGCATGAACAGGCAATTGTTTTAAATATTAAAAAAGGAACATATTTTAATGAAAAACATCGCAGGCCTAGATCAACAGTTAAAAATTGTGGAAGGTTACTACATACTATATATATGTAGACTACATATATTTGCAAAAAGTATTTGGTCATTCTAGTGTTTGATATATACTTCATATAAAACCACATTTTTTCAAAACAATATTTTGAAGTTATTTCTTATCAGATTCAAATAAAAGTTTCACTTTCAAATGGAGAATATTTCCAAGTTTATGTTATTTGAATGTTATTTTGTTATCTGTTATTTTAAACAAGTTTTGTTCAAAGTGAAATGTGATAAGTAATGGCTACTTAATATTTTTTGAAAAATTGTGGTTTTATGTGAAATACATACTGCAGTAAAAATTATAGTGAGTGAATACTCTTTGTACCGGTACATCTCTGTTTGGTGCAATATTTGATTTTTGATATTTGCTATTTGAAAAAGTGTTCTTGATATGGATATTTTATAGCATTTGATAAAAAAGGGTGATGAGTTGAGTAATGTTGCCTTTATATATAGGTCTATACAGTATAGTCTTTTTGCTGGACATTGAAAATGAAGTTTAGTCTTTTTTTTGTCTTTTTTCTTTTCTTTTTCCTTTTTTTTTTTTTTTTTTTTTTTTGTAAAAACTAAATAATTCCTGTACCTAAAATGGACATCATTTTTGTTTTAAAGGTTAAACATAACTGAAGATGAATTTTAATTGTATCAAACAATTCAACGGAACATTTTCTCATTACTAATACATTGTAATGTAAACTGTCTTTAATTTTCCACAATAAACACAAATGAACATGCATGTACATTGAACAGCCATATATTGTACATGTATATACAGAATCAAGCCACAACATCATATAAAATAATGAAGGTGTCTGCTACTTTTATGCCATACCCCTTATGTGTGAAAATAAATAAAACCCTTGATTCAATATGATTTTGGCATAATATATGCATAGAACACAAATAAAGATATAAACAGAATATACACATATTTTTATTTACATGTACATGTAGGAGGGCATCAAATAAACATTTGCTTCACAGGGAAAAAAATGTAGAACTTGTCACACACTTCATGTATGTGGACTGGTCAATAACGGATGATCTTACAACTTCAAGTTAACATGAGTTTCAAGTAAACATATTTTTTTGTTTGTTTTTTTTGTTGTTGTTAAAATGTTGCTTTACATCCCACCATGAAGTTTTCATTAATATGGAGATAAATCGCCATCTGAGTATTTGACTGACACAATTACAGTGATTTATTTAACGTGTCATGTCTGCTGTGAAATAGGACCTCTAACAGACCTGTGTAATATACTTATTATGTTGCATGCTTGAAAAAGAAGCAGTTTTAGCATGATCAAGTCCTAGGTACATGTATGAACTGGTACTTGGAACAGAAATTTGAACCTTAGGCTTGATAATGGAACACCCTACCACAGCCCACTAGACTGTTGAGGGTTGTCTTCAATTCCAATAATACATGTAAATCAGGCAAGAAATTATGGTACACTGAAACCTGTTTTGAAGACCACCCGTCTGTTAAGACCACCTGTCTGTTAAGATCACCTATCTGTTAAGACCACATTCTAAAAGCCTCTTGATTAAATAATCCTTTACATAAAACCTCTTTTGAGAGACCACCAGTCTTCAGAGACCACATTTCAGTGGAGATGAGGTGGTCTCCCGAGACAGGTTCCACTGTAGGGCTACTAATAATTTTAGATTCACTTTTTAAAACTAAATAGTCACACACTTTTAATTGTTACTCCCCATTACATGTAGGTGAATTACTATTGTATACTAATAAGTGAATTTGTATAGTGCTGTGCATTAATGTTATATTAAAAGTGATGCAGTCACTTAATGATTTTGATTTTTTTTAGTTTATAAAGATAATTTAATTATGATGTTAGTATTCCCATGCCGGTCTACTAACATATAGCCCTACTCATGCATAAATTAGAAACTGATGAGAAAGAATTATGGGTGCTTCTTATCAATTGTACATCAACCCACACACATTTCTACCAAATGTTGTGTTGAATAAATGGTCTAGAGTTTAATGAGCAAACCAATAATCTACATAATTTAGTTTATGGTCAAATAAACAACATTACCATAATATTAGAAATATAATCATTGGGTGTAATTTATGAAATTTATCAAAACCCCATTGTCAATGGTGAGTAAATGAACTAAATGTATGAAAATGTCTTGGGAAAGAGTCTATTTGGGTGGATAATATACCATGGTCATAATGAAATGGCCGCCCTTAGACTTTGAAATATAGAAAGTCTCAGATATCAAGGTATAAATCATCAGGATGTCCAGGATAAAGGTATAAATCTGGTAAACAATGGACAAACACGAACCTCTTAAGGAGTAAGCATTCCCTGTCGACCGGTCACACGCGCCGTAAGTCCACAGTCGTGAGGAAAGTCCACAGTCAGCAATTTTGAAAAATCGCAAACAAGACTATTATATAAAATTTGTGGAGGCAATTCGAATGACCCTGGAACTTGTCACTATGAAAATTTACCGAAATCGAACAGTGCACGTAACTCAGCTTATCATTTAGGGTACTGAGCCTTTGATCCCTGAGACCGTGTCAAGTCGCGATTTAAACATTTGTGCACAAATACATAATTAAACCTCGATTTGCGTAGACAATCTTTTGTGGAACGTTCGACATCAAACGAATACACTAACCAATCAGTTTTTGGCCAATGATCGCCAATGACGATTCAATGATAGTGCATTTTTCCAGAGGGGTACTGGATGCGAATTGAACAACATGAAAACCAGGTAATTTGTCTGGATTTGTCACTTGCTCATTTGCTGACTATAACATACAAAGTATTTAAAAACGTGTTTGAACGCTCATAAGTACTATGAAAAGCTTACTTGTCAGCACCCGGGTTCGTGGATAAATTCGTGGTATGAAAATCCGTTTGATCAAGAATATCAGTGTTACAATTTCTATAGTTGCTGGGGTTTGAGTTTTGTTGAATTTGGTGCACAGGTAGTGCAGTGCACCGATGAATAGTTTCCCAAAGGCTTCTAGTTTCAGTAGAATTTTCTTTTTCATATTTTTTGCATTTTTGGGATAAAATATCTTTTGAAAACATGGCTAGCCCGAGCTCGCCAGTTTTTATTCGCCATGGAGGGGTCAACACCGGCAGGAGTAAGACCGCAGACTGAAGCTAGCGGTAGGGATTCTGGTTTTGCTACGTCCAAGAAAATTACAATATCCCTGATGGGTTGGGGTATAGGACTGGAACTGAGTACCAGCCGTGTCGCGATAGTTTTTGATTTTTGACGGTCGTCCGATTTTTGTGCTATACATTTGGCTGTGTCACATCAGGCAATACATTGGGAACGATTTTAATACTCTCTCGTTTTTTACTTTATCAGTTTGCTCTCTTGTTTGTACGTAGGCTCACTAATTTATATCTTGTTAAGGAGACTCTAGTACATGGATGCATTGTTTCGGGTAAATAGATTTTGTCACCGAAAATTTTCAATAAGTCGGGTGCCTTGCAGACAGTGTGGTTACGGAAAGGACCGTTCATGTCTGTGGAGAAATGATGATTAAGATAGTAGCATAACATAATTAGTTTGTTTCTGGGTATTGAAAGGAGAGAGACCAAAAAGCATCCAAGTCAAGAATCTAGAGATTCACCACAATTTGCTTTGTCGTAAATTGTAGGGAATAAACTGTATCAGGTTATTGTTCCTAACCAATACATCGGGTCTCTGCGACAAATATATTACTGGCCTGGTTTTTTGTTGCTGGTTGTCAATGATCGCCAAATGACAGTGCTAAGAAGTTCTATGGAGAGGATAGCGACCTAACTTCCAATGAGGTGTCTGCGTTTCGATACAAAATATAGTGCATTATTCGGGGTCCCTAACATCATTCATTCAGATCCAATATGAGAGTAGGATGAGTATAACGTTCTATGATTCTAGAACGGATGCTGAGTAATTGTAAAACAACATGAACACCTGCCTTATGTGATGATGGCCTAAGAGAACAAAACTACAGGGATGTAATGTTAATTGATACACTTGATCTATAAGATGTTGATGACTGGGTATGTCAGGAAAATATGGAAGACGCCCATGCATTTGTTAGAATACACACTGGACAAGAAATTAAAAGACAGAAGCGTTTTCATGACTTGAAACTTTCTTTTGAAAAGTTTGTAGACGGCGATGAGGTATATGTATATTTTCCAGTCAAGAAAATTAGACAGTCATCGAAACTCACTTCTTTCTGGAAGGGTCCTTTCAAAATTTTGTCGCGAGTTTCTGATGACTGTGGTTTCTCAATGAAAAAACATTTTTGCATGGTTTAGAGACTATCATCATTCTGGTTCATATAGACAAAGTATAGACTGCGATTACGAAAGGCAGATGGGGTTAACTTGTTTCGTGTGAATTTGGGCACTTTAAGTGTCTTCAACATTGACAAAACGCTCAGAAAATGAAAGTGGAGTTGAGGAACCAGGAGCACTCGCAGTAGCTGTGTCGCTGATTTACCTTTTATCTCATCGAACAGAACTTTGAGCAGGCTGAGGTCGAGTATTTAGGAAAGGCTCAACCTACATGATCACATACGGAATGTCCCATCAGAAACAGGCGAGTTGTTTCCAGGATGTTGGTGTACGTCAAAGTGGATCTACACCTTTTCGTGTACAACCAAAGTTTTGGTGGTATTCGATTGTGTGAGTTCAAATTACATCTCTGATTCTTGAAACATTTTATCATTTAGCATTTTAATAAAGCGATTGGTTATCGGGGCATGGGTAATGTCGCTATCATAATAAAACCTCTCTTTGTTTGACTTGTTGATCATAGTTTTGTATTTATACCTTAAACCGTTCCTGTAAATAGGTTATGGTATATTTTGTGTGTTGTGAGGTCTCTGCGTTTTTGGCCAATTTCTGTTCAACCTAACCAATGTCTGATTAGTGCATTAGGTTTGTATTACGAAAGTTCAGCGTGCTGGTTTTTTCTATAGTTGAGAAAACCTGATACACTTGGGTTTTGAGTTTTCTAATTTTGTTGAATTTGCGTTACGAGGCAGAGCACAGGTAGTGCACAGTCAGCCGACGTCATCAGCACCCGGGTTCGTTCTTTGTGTTTGTATTCGTGTGTTAATTGACCGGACCTTGAATTCAGTGTTTCTATATGCTGTACGAATCTGTATATATATTACCTTTAGTTTCATCTGTACGAATCTACTTAGGCTTCTAGTCTACACGTTACAGTTTTGATGAGTTGAACCATGACTTTTAAAATTTATATTGATTGATAAAATTTAAATTATATTATTGTATCAATAATTAAAAGTCACAACAATTTATCCACCTACCTCATGTTTACAAATAATTGTCTTCTACAATAAGGTAAATAACAACAGCTTAAACAAATTATCAGATCTCTTGTCAAGTCATATATTTCATTTTTTACAGTCAACTTAGATTTTGGAGAGGAGAATAAATATATATAAATATAACGACACCTCTTCCTCGGTTCCCGCAGGCCTGGATTGGTGTTTTTGTTGCTATTGCTTTTATCAATTTCAATTTGCCTCTTACAAAGTGTTTATTTAGACGTCGAAAGAAAAAGTATAATCACCGATAACCTGTTTCAATGATAAACAAATGAACACCGGAAGTTTTCAATGACTCCCGGTGACAACAATTAGCCTCGGTTCCTGGCCCATTCTTACTTATACTGACAGCGTTAGCATCAGTAAGCCAGAATCCCAGGCTATGCAACAAATAGAACATACTTTTTCATTCGGAACTTGAATTTTCATTACGTACTATAAAAAGTCAAGAGAATCAGGAAAGAAGTCAGCGGTCCCTTTACGTATAGGTTTATGCCCCAATGGGTACCACCCGAATGATTCAGTCGTACGGATGCCGGTTAGTGTCAGGAGCAGTTTCTCTTTACCTCGTTAAATCGACACAGCTAACTCGTTATAACAACTAAGCTAACTCGTTATAACGACTTTGCTAACTCGTTTTATGACTTGATTAACTCATTGTCACAACTTACTTAACTTTTAATAACGACTGAATTTTCTAGTTATAATGACTTAACTAAAACTCGTTATAACGACTTAGATAAGTCGTTATAATGACTAAGCTACTCATTATAACGACTAAGCTAACTCGGTATAACGATTTAGCTTAATTGTAATAATGAGTTAGCTAACTCGTTATAACGACTAGTAATAACAACTTACTTAACTCGTGATAACGAGATAGCCAAGTCGATATAACAAAAATTCGTTTAAATTAAATCAAAATAACAAAGAAAGCTAAGTCGTTATCATTAAGTCGTGATAACGAGTTATTTAAGTAGTTATAACAAGTAGCTAAGCCATTATAACGAATTAGCTAAGTCGTTATAACAAGGTAAAAATCTACCCATTGACACTAACCGGCTTCCGTACAGTCGTTATATTCCGCTAACTACGATCACTTTCTCGAAAGAAGGAGGGAATGGGAGAGAGAGGGGGTTGAAATATTCGAAATATGGGAAGAGTAATTGAAAGACACACACACACACACAGATATATATATATATATATATATATATATATATATATATATATATATATATATATATATATATATATATATATATATATATAATTGTCGTATGATAAAGTTTTAGTATTGGCTGTAGATTATCATGTTTCTTTGTACCAATTTTCGTGAAAAATCCATGATCCGCCCACAATTTGAGCTGTGTCATACAGTTACTTTCACAATCATTAACCTTTTTTCCTCTGATCATAATAACATTGTGAAAGATGACTGAACCATATTACATAACACATCGGAAACAGATTATTAGTACTCATTTCCTTTTTAAAAACATGGCGGTGTTTTTATATATTCAACAATTCTGTCTTATCAGTTGATCAAATATTATTTTTAATTATTATTCATTTACGTATCTATTTACTAATACAACTTCGGGTAGATTATTTCACTATGAATAGCAGAACTGAAAACAATAGTTCGGGAAGTACACGCAAGCCTACGTAAGATAAACCAATGAGCTGACGAGTAAGACACAGATTAGATATAAGACAGTATTCTACCTGAAACCTGACAACGGGGTACCCAACTTGCTAAATCAAATAATGGTAATATATGTAAATTCATTTCCATTAACCATTTGTATTCAAGTTAAAACTTAATTCACGTGTTGTTGTTTTTTTCTATAAATAATAAAGAAACAAAATAAAGCAAGTAACAAAAGTTTGTTAGTAGTATAGAACATTGAAATATCTCAACTTTAAGTCCCTCTAGAGTTGACGTCCAATCAACAATCGGGTATTTGTAAAGGTTTTAACCTGCAAATATTTCAAGTTCAATAGAGTTGACGAATGGGAAACCCAACCTTTAATAAACTGTTTAAAAATAGAACAGGAAGTTAATACACAGACACGGTAAAGCAACACAAGCATTACTTTCCTGTATGTCTGCATTACGTTATTGACTTTAGACTCTTCCAGGACCACGAGACTGACTGACAGTGGAGCTGTTTTATACGGTAAGAATTAAATTTGTAAAATCTATGTTTAACTGGAGATCATTTTATTCGTTTAATTTCCTTCATATGAATTCTATCTAGTCGTGTTTGTCAGGAACATATACATGTTGAGAGAGAGTGTGTGTGTGTGTGTGTGTTATTCTGTTTAAATATTGATTTCATCGTCACTTTAGACACTGCAAACTTGCTGCCCTACATATACGATACATATTACCACACAAACTCCATTGTGTACAAAATACTTTCGTTTCTAGACTATAGTTTATGTAAAGTACTTAACGTTGTAAGTAGATCACGATTGACAACAACAACAACTGATTTATAATGCTTGCACAATCACTGTTGCTGTAAGTAGATCACGATTGACAACAACAACTGATTTATAATGCCTGTTCCTGTATACAATTGATAAAATGTTTTGTTGTTCCTTTTATTTGTTTATAAATTGAAATATAAGTTATATTTTCGGTATTTATTTTTTGTTTTGTAGATCAATACTTTAAGTTATACAAAATCAATTTAAAGCACTACCAGGTATATACATACCCAAGAAAAAATCTATAGCAGAAGAGATATCTTTTGCAATGATACATGGAAATAAAATATATATATCGTGCTCACACGATATAAATTTCAAAGTTAATCTATGTTTTTTAAAGTTTTTAATGTCAAAAAACCTTTATTTACATATTGTTGCTTAAACCAAAAGAATTTTGAAGTCTTCATTTATTTTTAACTTAATACAGTCGCATCGTAATAAAATTCTAAACGTATCACCAGAATTACGCGTAATCTGATGTGTGCATCCTGTATGTAAATGACTTTTAAAACAGATAGTAGGTATTCCAGATACTCGGTTTGTTATGTGTTTACCCCAATCCAAAGTATTTCCCAGTCACTGATATAAAACAGTAAACGGTGAAATGATAGCATTTTGACCTGTGCTAAATACGGTTATTTTGTTTTCTATATTATGTACACCAACAACTACAACTCTGTCAGACTCTCCGAATCTCTTTTCAGTCTGAACTCAATTGTTTTCTAACTGATACTATAAATTTACAACCAAATAATCGAATAAAATATGCGTTTGGTATGAAAAGAATTAAAAATTGTTTATCTTGTTCTGTCAAAATGTTCAGATATATAAGTGATTTCTAAGATACAGGTAACAAATATGTTATCAAAAGTGTTTTATCAAAATGCAAATTTTCATGTGGTAAGTTTATAATATAGTTAACATATTTCTGTTTTTGTTTTAGATCACATACAGATATCCAGATTTCCGTGAGCCTAAACATTAAATTGTTACACTACTTGAAATCAAAACTGTATATAATATTGTGTAATTGAAGGTTGAGTAGTTTAATATCAATAAATATAAAGAAAATACATCCGGGATAGTACAGAGTACATTCAAATTTAATATGGACAAAAAGATGAACTTTAAACATATCGGAGAGTTAAAATTTTTGTTGTAGCTTAAAAGATATAACATTGAATACAGTTAGGATAGAGTTTGTATTGTGACTAAGTAAAAAATACAAAACGTGAACTACCAGTGTGAAATATGACATATACAATGAGTGCCGAAATAGCCAAACTAAAGGCGGTATGCAAAAATATACCACTGCATGCACTTAATATGGGTGTAAGGAACAAATTGGCGATGTTTTTGGATCCCGAAGGGTTCGTAACGGACAATTATTGTAATGATTGGACTGGACTAGCAGAGGTTATTGGATTTGATTACAAGGACATCAAACGATTTGAAAAACAACGAAAGCCAACATTAGAAGTATTATATGAGTGGGGTATGTCTCGGATGTTGGAACCTTCAGTCGACAAGCTTATTGATCACATATGTACAATCGGCAGGGAGCATGACGTCATTTCAGAATGTAAACGTCTAATAGGTAAATATTTTTTTCCTGGTCAGAAGTATCATTGGAGTAGCCTGGGGTCCTGGCTCACTGATACTAAAAAAGAAGTACGATTGAACCAGGATTCCAGGCTACTATCGTGTCCCGTCTGTGATGACTTATGTTTTGGAGTAATTAACTCACTGGCTGCTGAGAGGACCCTTTGTTTGCAATGTCAAGCCCAAAAGGTTTGGTACAATTGCAAAATCTGAAAATATGACACAGGAAAGGGCTTAGTCAAATTGCTGAGGTAGGGGACGCAATCTATATCGGAGACCCATGCTTCCCTGGCTGACCAGGTTTTAGCCAATCAAAATTTAGTTCCTTTGTTTAAGAACAATTTCCAAACCTACAATTTGCTTACTCAATGTCATTTGACTGCGTGATCGCTGGACACTGTCCATTGCTTACTCAATGTCATTTGACTGCATGATCGTTGGACACTGTCCATTGCTTACTCAATGTCATTTGACTGCGTGATCGCTGGACACTGTCCATTGCTTACTCAATGTCATTTGACTGCGTGATCGTTGGACACTGTCCATTGCTTACTCAAGGTCATTTGACTGCGTGATCGCTTGACACTGTCCATTAGCAATTAACTCTAAATTAGATTATCCCTTGACAAAGCAGTCTACATTGGCTTTAACATCGGGTAAAAACATATGAAAAAATGCTTTAATAAAAATTACATAAAAAAATCCCAATCTAATTACATACAAGAAGTAGTTTTAAGACATTCATGTTAAAAGGAAAATTAAACTTTTATATCCAGCAATGATATATATTTTATTTTATGTCGGCAAAGATACTACACCTTTTAATCACGTAGAAAACTATTTACATAAAGAACAAAGGAATCCAGAAACAACTGTTACCCATTGTATTTTTGTAAGAAAATACTTATACTTTTAATTATTCAAGAAAATAATTCTGACGAAGAAAAACAATGAATTACGGTTTTTTTTTTAATAAATGCATATGGATGTATCGATAGTTTCTTACACAAAATGTCCAAACATAGAGCCGGCCTGGCTCAGTCGGTAGCGCGCTCGACTCTGGATCGTGAGGTCGTGAGTTCGATTCCCGCCGGCGACAGGTTGGTCTCATGTCTTTCGGGTGAGACAGTAAAAACTGGAGGCCCCGTGTCACAGTAGGTGTCGGCATGTTAAAGAACCCTCACTGCTCAATGGCCGTAAGTGCCGAGCATAGGCCAAAATTTGAAGTGCCTTCACCGGCATTTGGTGACGTCTCCATATGAGTGAAATATTTTTTGAGTGGAACGTTAAACAACAATAAACAAACAAACAAACTCAAACTACAATAATTTTTTTGCAGTCCTAAATCAGTCAAAGTACATAAAAATTAATATTACCCTGAACAAAATATGTACATGTATCCTCAAACATAGAAGGCAATAAAAATTAATCAAAATTTTGTTGTAAATTATCAACCATAAATTTACAAACAAAATGAATAGGACAAATAAAGTTTCAAAAACATCTCTTTCTTCGCAAACTATTTGAATATAAATTATTCAAATAGTTTGCAAAGAATGAGATGTTGTAAATATAGAAATGGATAAAACTTTCATGTTTTCATCATAAAATGACAAAATATTTATAAGTATATACATGTATTAGTCATGTTATATATTTTATTTGATAATTTAAGATATATAAGAATTTACGCTAGTCAAAATGCACACGTCTAAATTTTACAGTTGTAATGACAATGATAGTTTGGAAACCATAGATCAAACTTGGATATCAAACTATCTAACTCCAAATAAGACGTAAAAATCATGCTTGTACATGTATTACTATATTAGATTTAAAAATCAATTGTAAGTAAATTTTCTGCAGAAATTTCCTTAATTTTTTCTTCAGTTGCCGAGTAATTAGAGAACGAGCAATAAATTTAAGATTATTTTTTAGAATGTTCAATGAGCTGGTAGACATGAACTTTGTATATGCTCAATCTAAGTAAAAACCGATCTCTCACTGCTTCCGTTTTCTGATATGTCGCGTAGATGATCTAGCGCAATCCGCTATGGGGTCACGTACGGATTATCTCTTGTAGGTGTGTAATGTACGACCAATGAAAATGTAACTTACAAAATTGAATGGCAAAGAGGTGTAATTTATTTTATAAAAAGGAAACTGTTTGTCCGCAAAATTTCGTCTGAATATCTTTGGTTATTCGAACTAATACAAGGCTATGGAAATAATTTTTTATTTCCGGATTTTGTGTGCTCAGTTTTGTTCGTAATGAAAACATGTTTGCATCTCTTTGGCATTAGGGCGCTTACAAGATTGTGTAAGTCGCTTTTTCATTGGTAGAAAATGACACACTTACGAGGTCATCCGCACGTGACCCCATAGCGTATTGCGTTAGATCCTATACGCGACATATCAGACAACAGGAGCGAGTACAGATGGGTTTTTAATTAGATTGGTATATGTTCTTTATAAGTTTTTCCATATTAAAAGATAATTGACCAGTGCGTGTAACTCACCTTATCTGATATATTATATAAAATATATCGATTTCCAGAGGTCTGTGTTTGCCAATATTCACCATTTGTATGTATCCTGGACATCCAAAAGATTTATTCTTTGGGATATGAGATTTTTATATCAACATAAAGCATTTTCCTTTTTTTCAGAAAATGACGTAGAGAGATATAAAAGATGTCATGAAGATCTAAGTAAACCTGTCCAACTTAACGACGGTATAAAATTTCTCTTATGATAAATCTGATCGCATGCTTTATTACTTTGCCCTAATATTGATAAAATATAAAATTTCAACTTCTGATAGTTAGGACAACACTTTCATAAATATACACGCATTCATAGTTAACCCCTTTACATTGAAACCTTCTTTATTTGAAATGAATATTATGCCACGCCTAAGTGACTTTAGTCATAATATATATATATATATATATATATATATATATATATATACAAATCAGTAAAACCACCACACTATATCTTAGGGTGTCGGATCTAAACAACAGATACAAGTCAGGAAAAGAATATAAAAAGCACTCAATTGAGTAACGACACGGATAAAATGAAGGTCAAATTTTCGGGACGACCTGTCCCTTCGTCGGGACAAAACGACTAGAATATCATAAAAATCGTACACATACACACTCTCACTCTGAAAATTTAAATCAAACAAAAGGATAACTAAAGGATGAAACTCAAACAACCAACGTGTGTGTGTGTGTGTGTGTGTGTGTGTGTGTGTGCGTGCGTGCGTGCGTGCGTGCGTGTGCGTGTGTGTGTGTGTGTGTGCACATAATGTTTCCAAACAGTAATGAAAAGGTTATTTCTTAACCATCGTTAAAAAATTATACCTTTCAACAAAAACTAACAGTTTTATTATGAATTAGTGGTCAATATTCAAATTTTCGGTTTCTTAGATTTTCAATAATTTTAACAAAAACCAAATTCTATCCGCGGCATTTAGACTCGTATTTTTCTGTTAACGACAAAGTACTGTTTTACCTTTGATATTGACATTATGATTTCAGTTACATCACCAGGGGACACATTACAAACAAAAGATGGAATTTATACAATACACGATGACAATGGTACGCAAGATATGTTTACTTTCATGATCAAATGTAGATAATGTAGATATAAGAATAGAGAACGTAATAATATAGAATGATAACCCGGTTATGAGATATAATGCTAATTGTGTAGGTTTTACTAAATTTATCTATTTATTTGAATGTGACCTTTTTGTACTATCATAACGTTCATTTTTGAGGAGCCTCACATTAAAATTTATCACTTATCAATGAAAATCATCAATTACAATCTTCATTTTTCAGATACGAAGATGTACTATGATGCTTTTGTAATTTACAATCCTGTGGGAAATGACCTTCTATTTGTTAAACAGTTGGCGGAGGTTCTGGAGGGACCGGATTACAACTTCAAATTGTTTATACCATACCGGGATGATCTACCTGGGGCTCCCCGATATGAAGTTAGCGCAGAATTAATAGCTAACAGGTACACGCCACACAATGTAACTTGTATAGTATTTTAATGATAGTTATTTAAAAAATATACTTTTGTAGACTGAATATCTTTCTATACATTACTTAGAGTGTGTGTGTGTGTGTGTGCGTGTTGTGTGTGTGTGTGTGTGTGTGTGTGTGTGTGTGTGTGTGTGTGTGTGTTATTGGCAAGCTAGCTATAACAGAGGTGCTATCGATACACTGATGTCCTAGCATAATTGTTCTTAAATTGTAATTGAAGACTGGGACACCTAAATTACTAGTCTGGTTATCTGTTATCCATCATTGCCAACAAGATATCATAAACAGAAAACAAAAGTTATAATGCTCAAGGCGATCTATCAATTAGACTTCAATTGAGCTCCAGTTTCAAATATTTTTCTAAAGGGAAAGTGGTATCATTCATGGACAAATAATAAATCTGAATGCATAGCCAAATACGTCTGAGAGTAAACATTATAAAATAGGACTATCTTAGTTTTTTAAGAATTTAGAATTTAAATGGTGTAATCAGTGCGAAGTATTATTTTGTATGATATTATCAACTGGTACTGAAATACCAGGTACTATGTATTTCATCCTGATCAAAATGTTCGTTTATAATGTAACATATAGAGGTCAATGTTTTATTGAAAACGTTTTATTTTTAATAATGCTCCATGTTTACCAACGTAAATGCAAAGTGTTTTAAGTACAGTCGTGTTAATCTGGAGTAAAAGTGTATGTCAAAGCATGCAATACCTATAATTGTAAGATATAATTTGAACTGTACAACTTGTCACTTTGTATAAGTACTTTGATATAGTATTACACGTACACATATAGGTCTACTATTTGACGTTGATTTGGTAAGTACACATATAGGTCTACTATTTGACGTTGTTTTGGTAAGTACACGTATTAGTCTACTATTTTACTTTGATTTGGTGTGTACACGTATAAGTCTACCTTTTGACGTTGATTTGGTATGTACACGTATAGGTCTACTATTTGACGTTTATTTGGTGTGTACACGTATAGGTCTACTATTTGACGTTTATTTGGTGTGTGTATACGTATAGGTCTACTATTTGACGTTGATTTGGTATGTACACTTATAAGTCTACTATTTGACGTTGATTTTGTATGTACACGTATAGGTCTACTATTTGACGTTGATTTTGTAGGTACACGTACAGGTCTATTATTTGACATTGATTTGGTATGTACACGTATAGGTCTACTATTTGACGTTGATTTTGTATGTACACGTATAGGTCTACTATTTGACGTTGATTTGGTGTGTACACGTAGAGGTCTACTATTCGACGTTGATTTGGTATGTACACGTATTAGTCTACTATTTTACTTTGATTTGGTGTGTACACGTTTAGGTCTACTATTTTACTTTGATTTGGTGTGTACACGTATAGGTCTACTATTTGACATTGATTTGGTATGTACATGTATAGGTCTAATATTTGACCTTGATTTAGGTTGTACACGTATAGGTCTACTATTTGACGTTGATTTGGTATGTTTATGTATAGGTCTACTTTTTGACGTTGATTTGGTATGCACATGTACACGTATAGGACAGACACCACCAAATATTTTCCCATAGGCCTCAATGCTAATTTACAAAACTTCAGGTCACTGTCACTCCCATGTTTGTTATAACTGGGTCAAATAAGTACCCTGTGGTGGAAGATCAATATTTTTGATAACAAAATTTGCAATCAAAAGTATAGGTTGCCGTTGCATTTTTACTTCAAATTTTCACTTGTTTACAACTCGTAGTATTCCGCACCAAAGGAAAATATCTATTCTCATATGACCCCTCCCTTTCAATTTTCAACCGTCAACCCTATAATTTCCAAAGTACTACCAATATTC
Organism: Atrina japonica; assembly: GCA_030159075.1. NCBI lineage: Eukaryota > Metazoa > Mollusca > Bivalvia > Pterioida > Pinnidae > Atrina > Atrina japonica. The sequence continues at coordinate 524,089 of BROG01000505.1, read as the reverse complement.
ATGTATCTTTTTTATCACCTTTATTTCACTTATTAATGGCAAAACTAATTTTTTCATTTAATGACCAATCAGATCGCTGGGCTCATTTTACCCTCCGCACAACTTTGGGTGTCCAAAATGTCTGCGCCCATGTTGTAAACAAAGCCAGTGTTTTTCCTATAGATTTATCCAAAACATTGCCAAAAATAGTCATTTTGCATTTTTTGGAAATCTCACTAACTGTACACCAAGCCCCCTTAATAATGAGGATGGGAACCCAACATGAAGAGAAACACAGTCTATAATGTGTCACACCCCTACCTCTCAATCCCATTCATTGATATTAACAAATAAATGCATTATATGAAGAAGTTGTCTGTTTTTCTTTCATGATTTTCATTCAGAATTGTTTGTAACACATATACTTCATTATTTTGAATGATTTCATACCATTATTTACCAATATTGACCATGATATCAAATAAGGGTAGAAGGTACCCCTTAATAATGGAAAAAGTGACAAAATATACCATTTTCTTCACAAAAACTTAAAATTTGGATCATTACTTAATGAGCATGGAACCAATTAGGCACCAGAAGTAAGGAAGAATTTCTAAAGCTCACTTAATAGTAAACCATGTCATTTTTTATATCATCAAATTGCTTTTATTGACAAGGAATGAAGTGCACCCTTAATAAAAGTGTAAAACTTCTGGGAGGGGATACCCTTACATACAACACATTTCAATAGACTTATTGTGTTCATTTATATAAAATATGTTATGTAATCATTTTCAGACATGTCCATGTTTTGTTTCATCCCTTAATTACAGTCTCATGATGTAACTAATTAAATACAGAGGGCAGATAACTGAGTCTGACTTTAAAATGACTGACACTTAAATGGTGCAAAATGATAGTCAAATTGCTTTTAAAAGGATATGACATATGTATAGTTCTGTTTCAGGTGAAAAATTAAGTCAAATTTTAATTATACTAAGTTTTGAAACCAGTAAAAGTCAATATCAGGTGTTAATTTTTGTCTGGTATGACCCCAAGAGAGTGTTAAGTGACATTTGCTGGAGGGGGGGGAGGTGAAAAAATGTGATTCAAACAAAAAATGCATGACTGAAAATTTAGAAAACTTATGAAAACATGCAACTTGAATGAATATTAGATGCGTTAATACAGAAAAATATATAATTGATACTTTATAATTATCTTTACAGGTACTTGAGTATGATAATTAGATAAAAATCTCTTATTGGACAATATTTGCTGGATTTAAAAAATTGAAATATTCCTTCTACAGGTTAAAATGTTGATAGATTATGAAAAAAATGTTAAAACGCCCTATTTCTAAAGAAATTTTTTATTTACAAATTTTTATTACCCAAATTTAACACAGTATGACCTAACCACAATATGGAAATTCTTGTGTACAGATCAGCATAAGGGGGGGGGGGTATTTAAATTAATTTTTATACTGTTTACAGTGTATATGGCATGATGAAATAATTTACTGATGAGACTTAAATGCTGAAATGCAGTTTATATACAATTTTCTTAAAAATGAGATGGTTTTTACCCTTCAGATACAGTACATATATACAACTAAAGGTACACAAAATACACTGCATGAGTAAAATGACATGGTCCAATATGTAGATTTTGCCCTTAAAAAAAAGAAAATCAACCAGTCTTTACCTCAAAAAGGTCTGATTTTAATTCAAATGAGTTAAAATTTACAATAGAAACATCATTTCCAAAATATCTCGCTAAAATTAGTCACTATGCATAACCATAACTATATGATTTATTTATAAAAGAACATGTGCATGTTTGTAGGAGAGGGTGGGGGTATACTTGAATTTTCCAAGAACAGATGAAATTTTTGACCAATAAATGATAAAATATTAGTTTCTAGGTGTAATATAAAACATACTGATAAAATTAAGAGATCTCAATATGCAACAAATGCATAATAATGTGTGTAGAGGCAGCACACCTATTAAATTTGCACCTTGTGGACCCCCAACAGGTGCCCCATTTCATAGAGACCCTCAGATCTGTTTAAAAGTATGAGTAAAAGTGAATGAATTGCAATTTGGGTGATAAAAATTAGAGAAATGGCTTACTTTAAGGCTTCAACCAGCCTACATGTGTCAAATGTGAATTTCTCTATAGGACAGACACCACCAAATATTTTCCCATAGGCCTCAATGCTAATTTACAAAACTTCAGGTCACTGTCACTCCCATGTTTGTTATAACTGGGTCAAATAAGTACCCTGTGGTGGAAGATCAATATTTTTGATAACAAAATTTGCAATCAAAAGTATAGGTTGCCGTTGCATTTTTACTTCAAATTTTCACTTGTTTACAACTCGTAGTATTCCGCACCAAAGGAAAATATCTATTCTCATATGACCCCTCCCTTTCAATTTTCAACCGTCAACCCTATAATTTCCAAAGTACTACCAATATTCATGTATCTTTTTTATCACCTTTATTTCACTTATTAATGGCAAAACTAATTTTTTCATTTAATGACCAATCAGATCGCTGGGCTCATTTTACCCTCCGCACAACTTTGGGTGTCCAAAATGTCTGCGCCCATGTTGTAAACAAAGCCAGTGTTTTTCCTATAGGTCTACTATTTGACGTTGATTTGGTATGTACACGTATAGGTCTACTATTTGACTTTTATTTGGTGTGCAAACATATAGGTCTACTATTTGACGTTGATTTGGTATGCACACGTATAGGTCTACTATTTGACGTTGATTTGGTATGTTTATGTATAGGTCTACTTTTTGACGTTGATTTGGTATGCACATGTACACGTATAGGTCTACTATTTGACGTTGATTTGGTATGTACACATGTAGGTCTACTATTTGACTTTTATTTGGTGTGCAAACATATAGGTCTACTATTTCACTTTGATTTGGTATGCACACGTATAGGTCTACTATTTGACGTTGATTTGGTATATTTACGTATAGATCTACTTTTTGACGTTGATTTTGTATGCACATGTACACGTATAGGTCTACTAAATGACGTTGATTTGGTATGTACACGTAGACGTCTACTATTGACGTTGATTTGGTATGTACACGTATAGGTCTACTATTTGACAATGATTTGGTATGCACACGTATAGGTCTTCTATTTGACGTTGATTTGCTTTGTACACGTATAAGTCTGCTATTTAACGTTGATTTGTTGTATACATACATATATATTTGATCTTTACAGATGCAGACGTGCCATAGTTATACTGTCTTCAACATTCCTACACAGTGCTGCGGCTGACTTTCAGATGAAGTTTGCTCAATGTCTGTCACCAGGTAACTATACCGCATCTTATATGTACCGGTAAAATATACATCTTACATGTACCGGTAAAATATACATCTTACATGTACCGGTAAGATATACATCTTACATGTACCGGTAAAATATACATCTTACATGTACCGGTAAAATATACATCTTACATGTACCGGTAAAATATACATCTGTGCCAGTAAAATATACATCTTACATGTACCGGTAAAATATACATCTGTGCCGGTAAAATATACATCTTACATGTGACGGTAAAATATACATCTGTGCCGGTAAAATATACATCTTACATGTGACGGTAAAATATACATCTTACATGTGACGGTAAAATATACATCTTACATGTACCGGTAAAATATACATCTTACATGTACCGGTAAAATATACATCTTACATGTGACGGTAAAATATACATTTTACATGTGACGGTAAAATATACATCTTACATGTACAAGTAACTGTACCATATACAATTTATATGTAAAATGTAAATGTACATCTTATATGTACAGGTAAATTTTATGGAACTACATCTTTAACGTACAGAATCAAAGAGTATAAAACTATAACAATAAATTAGCATATAAAATAGTTTTAGGAATGTTACTGCATGGTGTAATCAATATAAAATATAACAACATTATTTACGACTAATTGATTTGAACTATTTTAGGTGGCAGAAGTAAGCGCATTGTGCCTGTAGTTATTGAAAGATGTGAAATCCCAGACATCCTGAAAATTCTCGCCATAGTTGACTTCACAATTCCTGGACTCCGCGACTGGAGTTGGCCACGAATTGGATCAACTCTTAAATCCCCAATAAATCCGAATCCTAAGGAATATTTATCTCCCGAAGAATTGAAAAATATAAAGCTGAATGTGAACGATGCGGCAAATATCAATTCCTGGTGGGGAACAATAATTGCTACGCTTCCTTTCCCAGACTCATGAATAACTCTTTCATAAGCGATATAGTTCACGAGAAAGACACGAGATCTGGTCAAAAAGACAATTGTAAATATGAAACTATATACAAATTATTTTTGCAAGACATGAACTTCAATAAAACGATGATTTCCAGACATCATGGGACAAACTGCGTTTCGTCTTTTTGTGTGTTTTTTATCGATATAAATAACCAGATAGTCCACAACCACAAATCCTTTATTTGTAATATGTTTTATGTTGTTACAATAAAACATTTTGAAATATAGAATTCAGATGTATAGACAACTAGTAAGTAATTTTATCTATTTATCTTGTGTTTTGCAATTATGCATGTTTATATGGCTTTTTATAAATATATAATGTTACTATATATACATTATACCGCCATCTATTGGAGTTTCTGTAGATATTTAATGTACCTAATTGCTCCATCATATATATGAGTTTCTGAAATTATCTACTGTGACTCCATTGCTCTATCATTCATATATATATATATACAGTCTAACATCGATTATCCGGACTGAACGGGAGATACATAAAAACTCCGGAAAATCGGTTGTCCGGATGATCGATCATATTGGTTAAGTCCGTACACCCCAAATTTAGATAGTGTTATGTTAGTACTTCTCTGTGATCATGGCACTGAAGAGACATTGATGATTTCACGGGCATGTTGTTATTTTAATTAGTTGATGAGTAAAAGTAAAAGCAGCGATTTGTAAAGCCTCTGCTGGTAAAATATAGACCTAACATACATGTGTGTATGTATGAAAAAACACGATTTCACTTCATATTAAATTGCATGACTGAAATATATATATATACCAAATTTTCTACTTTATTATTTCAAAGATTTGATCATTTAAACAATACGTAAAACGTGACATCGGGTGTTAAATTACAACTTTCTGTTTAGATAAATAAATCTATTAATTTCCGATTCCGAAAATAAAAATAAACAATGAAACTGTATTAAATTATCTTTTTAGTGGTGAAAATTATATCGAAATATGATATGAAATGGCTTCACAATATTGTTTGCAAACAATTTGGTTTTATGTTAAAAATATAGTGAAAAATAGTAGTGTCGGAATCCTTTTTAACGTCTCTTTACTTGGATTCCATTGCTCTATCGTTTATATTTTATGTGAATATATGTTATTACCATTATAAATTGTTCTTGTATTAGTATTGACTAAATATTTTAAACATAATTATAGTTAGTTCTGTAAAATGATTTTTTATGAAGTACTGATGTATATTTTTCTAAAACCATTTATAACTTTAATAACTGGCATATGTTCGCCACACCTCTACCAAATGCGTCCTCTGAAGATCTGCTAAGTTTGGTTCATTAATTCAGTTAATTTGATATTAGTTTTTTGATAATATCAGCTTTGCTTTGATAAAACACAACTTGCTTAATATCTGAGATTTTTTATATTAGATCTCTCCTAGATAGGATTCTAGGAAATCCAATTCTTTTTTCAAAGACATTTCTATATGATTTAGATCCAAAATAAAGTACTTATCGAGCTCAACTGTCATTTCAGCAGCTTTTAATTGTTTTAATCGTTCACAGACATTGTGTTGGTGATTGTTGAATTGATGCCATTATATATATACATGTATATATATATATATATATATATATATATATATATATATATATATATATATATATATATATATATATATATATATATATGTACATATATATATATATATATATATTTATTTATATATATATTATATATATATATATATATATATATATATATATATATATATATATATATATATATATATATATATATATATATATATATATATATAGTGAAACCCCAGTATTAAGTCTACCTTTCTGACTAACCCAAAATAGTCTTATTGGTGAGGTGGTCTCGTAAGCGAGGTTCATAACTCATTTAATTTTATAAAGAGACTGGAAATTTATGGTTTTAAATGTGAAATGATCTCCTAAGCGAGATGGACTTTGGGCGAGGTTCCACAATATATATATTTCAATGTTATAACATCACATTATCCAATATTAATACAGTTAATTTTTTAAAAGCATTAAGAAAAACACTAAATTCACAAAAAATACATATGCCAATAAAATGAATCAAATTTTATTGATAAGTCGATGAATATGTTATGAATAACAGCAATAATGATTGCAAAATGAGCTTAATGAGCTGTACATTAAGATTTAAAAAAAAAGAAGTCTGAGCAAATATTTTATATAACAAAACGACCATACAAACTATAAAATTATAATAAATATTCTGGCATTAAATAAAACCAACAAAAAATGCAATGTCCTTATTACTATACATGGAAATATTGCATCAAATATAAAAAGGCGTGCTATTATGTATAAGGTCATTACAGAAATACTTACATATACACGCCTGTGATAAATAAATACTAACTTAAAACATGAATAAATACGAACTCATACAGGCCTATGAATAAATACTAACTCAACACAGCAATAATGAATGAATAATAATTACAAACATAATCAATAAATATTTCCACACAATCTCTTTGTTTTGAGTAAACACTGAAAGTAAATAGGTATGACACTCTTTGCTTTAAATAGTGAAATATATTACAGATAAATCTATATTATACGTGACTGATACAGTAATACGTTACTGTATATGGGCTTATGTATTTATCTCTATTGATACGTAGTGATTATGTTAATGTATAACGTTTCTGTATGTATGTTTATGCATAACATTACCGTATGTATGTGTATGTATAACGCTGCTGTGTGTATGTTTATGTATAACGTTACTGTATGTATGTTTATGTATAACGTTACTGTATGTATGTGTATATATAACGTTACTATATGTTTATGTATAATGTTACTGTATGTATGTTTATGTATAACGTTACTGTATGTATGTTTATGTATAACGTTACTGTATGTATGTTTATGTATAACGTTACTGTATGTATGTTTATGTATAACGTTACTGTATGTATGTGTATATATAACGTTACTATATGTTTATGTATAATGTTACTGTTGTTTATTTATAATGTTTGTTAATTTATAACGTTACTTTTTATCCCAAACATTAAGCAACGGAAAAGTCATCACTTTTATTTCAAGCCCTTAGATCAATCCTCAGTTATAATATAACACATTTCGTTTTCGAACACTGTTGATTTAGGCCACCACGTATTTTGTAAGCAACATTTAAATAATCTTCGTATCACCACGCGGCTACAGATGGCTCAATACTAATTTGATATGTAAAAATATAAAAAAAATCTCAGATACCAAAGTATAAATCAATAGAATGTCCAGGACATAGATACAAATCCGGTAAAAATGGACAAACACGGACCTCTGGAAACCAAGAGGTGGGATCAGGTGCCATGTAGGAATAAGCATCCCCTGTCTCTGTCAACCGGTCACACCCGCCGTGAGTCCACAGCCAAGTCCGATGAAATACGTGAGGAGTGTATCCTCGTCACAATTGGTACATCAACAACCGCCAACGAAAAGGCAACTCAACATTTCATTTAGTGAAACAGAGTAATCGCTAACAAGACTATTATACCGACCGTAAAATTTGTGGGACGTTGACATTAAACGCGGTTTTCGATATCCCTGTGTCAATAATTTGTCAGTGAGTAGTTTACCTTTGTATATGAAATCTTCATACGTTGTACACGCCCTGGCACATCGGATCATTTGTAAAACATAAGCTCGATGGGAAAGCCGAAATCGTCGCGTTTGTCGTATAGCTTAGTTGCCAATTTCCTGTCTGTGTCTATGTTAAGTAAAATGTCTAAGTATAAAGCGTGTGTGCTTGACTCTGTTGTATCTTTAATTTCTAGTTCACTGGGATATATCGCATTGACATATGTATGAAAATTATCATTATTAATTGACAAAACGTCGTCGATATATCTAAATGTCAAATTAAAGGACACAGAACAGAGAGAAAGGTTTTGACATAAATTTTCATAAGAAGTATTTTAGTGTAGGCTCGGGGATATCAGGTGCTGTATACTACCGGAAGGAACTACATCTCAGGCATTACATTGAAGTGAAAGTGAACATGATGTCATTAGAACTGCCTTAGTAAGGCGCTTTAAATTGTGTCGTTGTTTATATATTTGGCGTTGGTCCCAGCTTAAAACAATAAAGTGCAAATTGGAGTTTTCACACGTCATTTGCTTCTTTTCAAAACAAAATGATAAAATGATCAAACATATTATTTAAATGACCGTTAATTTGTTACATCAATTATGAATAGTGAATTTGGCCATATGATATAAGTATATTACAAAGATTTTGAGTTGAGGCTTAAAAACATCCATATTTCAATTGCCGATACCGCATCGTCGATATATTTAATATTGAGGAGCAATACTTGAATTTGCTAAAAATAAATATTACACATGTTTAAAAATTCAGACACACACAAACACATTTGAAGTCGTATTCTATTCTGTATGATAATGTATCGCTATTATCTTTTATTTAGTATTACTTTTAACAATTGATATCAATTTCAGTCAAATTGCTAGTTACTTATATCAATTTAAGGAGAATATTTATATGCTGATATCGATTCCAGTATAACTTTTACCTACATATTACATAATATCAATATTTTATATCTTAAGTATAATTTACAAACAATTTAACTTGTATATGATATGTATCTTGCAATCAAGCATCATCACTGTTACTTCAGTCATTCTGTTCTTCTACTAATAATTACACAACTATTTATATTTGATATAATTACAAATAGAGTTAGCTCCCTTGACATAAATACGATAAACAATGAAATGATTGATTGTGGAAATAGAAATCGATGCATAACTGTCATTTTTGTATTCCAAATATTCAAATTTTGTTGATACTAGTGATACTTCTGTTTTGCACAACAGGTGACTGTGAATTTAAGTACATGTACACGTGTACTAGAATAGTAATGTCTACACTGTTTATACGCATATAGCTTAAACAGTAAACATGTTCATCACTCGTAAAACGTAGACACTCTGAGTGCAAATAAGTCACTGGTTCCTGAATTTGAAATCTTACAACTCTCTAACCGTATACTAAATTTCTCTGACTGATATCAAAGACCAGGGCCCAGAACCATAAAACTTGAGAATTTACTCAAGTCTGAAAATATTCTCGACTTTTCCTGCTCAGCCAGCCAGATTTCAAAATTAGCCCAAGTTGATACTTAAGTGATTCTGAAATGCCAGGCCCAGAACATATTACAATTTAATTATAGATTCCAAAATGTTAATCAGAAGAATGCACTCTAGTGTTTGAGCTAGTCATCGGTACTTAAATCATCCACTGTTTATATAATACAATAAGTGTATCCCGGTTATGCATAATATCTATGTACTTTATTTTCTACGATTCCATTCCATGTTTTGACCTCGGCTTTCCTAGACTCCTCAGTTTCCTTGTCGCTGAAGCAGATTTTATAATGGAACATATTTTCTGACAATTTCGCTAGACCTCAGTTCTTAGGGATGTTACCGTCCGTATTGTTCCATTGTCTTGATAATTCCTGTATTTATTACGGTTGAACGTCCCGTCATAGATTATTGCTTTCCCACGTGACGAAAGGGTACAAGAATCATATATCTTATTATTAACGGGAATAAAATCAAAACTCACTTGTGAGGCAAATGATCCAAATTTTCGCTGTTGATAATGTTCATGACATTCGATGCTTTTACTCTCTTTCGTTACTTCGTATTTCCTCATGCTTTTACATGACTTTACACAGAGGTATGCACCAACAGAAATAATTATACCCATAACAAAAGCAGCAGATCCCACCACCGTTAGGTGAAAAAGTGAAAACTCCCTCTTCTTCTTGTCATCCATCACAGCTTGAACCTTTACATCTGAATAAAAATATATAGATAGGGTATGTTATATCTACGTTTTCTTTTCCGTTCTTATTTAAATGTATCCGGACCTTCTACAGAAGATTGATGTTTTAAAAGGTTTAACTAATATACAACATCACAGAGACCTACGTCTGAATCTAACTAATATACAACATCACAGATCTTCAGGGTGTTTAGGATGCAATGTACAAATTTGGTGAACATTGGGCAAACACGGACCTTTAGAAATCTAGAGTTGGGATCAGGTGTCATGTAGGAATATGCATGCCCTGTTGACCAGTAACACTCGCCGAGAGTCCACAAAAAATTCAAATGAAATAAGTGATGAATAAATCCTGGTCACAATCGGTACAGATGACTTAACAACAACTATCGAACAGACAACTCAACATTTCACTTAGTGAATTACAGTAATGCAGACAAAGCCATTATACCGTAAGATAGATCCTGCTCATCAATGTTTATCAAAGGACTAGTATGAAGGTTACTGCACAATAGAGGTATTCATTAAAAAAGTTAAATAAGGTGATTTCACTAAATACCAAATTTAATCTAGAGATTTAGATTAATGTATGTGGGATTGAGTATATGTTAATTGTTAACAAAATTAAAAGACAAATGTTAAACTCAGTATTTTCGTTATTTACCGTAATCTGTCTGAATACACGATTGAAACTGTACACCATTTCCTTGACATTGGTTTGGCTCGGGCGTTGCTACCAGACATGCTCTATGTCGGTACTGTATATTATCTATACCACACATTGTCCACGTCGACCAGTTATCCCAACCTTCGGTGCCTACAGAAATCAAAGCTTTTTGTTATTTAGTCCTCACAGAATACTGACATTAATGTTTAGTGCTTTGCCGGACGTAAGGTGTTTTGTCTGACGTTAAAGTGTTCTGTCGGACATAAAAATGTTCTATCGGATGCAATAGTGTTCTTTCAGATTTGAAAGTGTTCTTTACCAGATTCTCAAGAAGAAAGGTGAACATTTCATTGTTGGTGTAAATTGATCCTTTTGTAATGACTTAATGAAATGGATATACGGCAATACAGAAAAGTCAAAAGTATATAATTATATATATGTCAGTATGTTTTGTATGGTTCAAGTTTATATAAAGAAATTAAAAAGGGTCATTTTTGTCCCCATGAGTCTTGGTTTGGGATTCAATTTTAAAACAATGCAATAAACACTAAAATTTACATTGACAGGAAAATCGACAATACACTGAGTGATATTTAGGATTTTTTCGAAATAAAAAGTTTAGTGAAATATATTAAAAGAAAACTTTTAAGTTGGTTACTGACAATTGTACAAAAATCAATAATAACGGTTCTACGTTCTTCGTTAATGCACATCTACTTCAGACTACTGCAGCGAATGTAACAATTAGTCTGTATATATAACTTGACAGTTTGTTTGTTTTCAATTCCACACATAAACAGTAGTTGTGTTTGAGATATACTGGAGGAGGTAATAAAATCTAACATAACAACAAAGTTAGTGGTTATAAGAATTACTTTACCATTACAAGAAGGTAAATAACAATTTTTAGTTTCTTCACGGACTCCAATACATGGCAATGTCGTAGGGTTATCGCCAGATTTACCACACTGTCTGGCTCTGGTTTGAAAACCTGTACCACAACTTACAGAACACGCGGAAAAGTCCTGCCAGCAACCCCATTCTCCTAAGAAAAAAAATGTTGTCCATCTTGATACAAAATCAAATGTAAAAATAGATAGTGAACAAGATTATCTAATTTGTGTTGATAGTGCGGTTATCGAAATAGTGTGAACTCATCCTCTACATCACATAAATTCTCACAGAAAATCACAGAAAAATGTACATCACAAGAAAGTCAGGAAAATTATTAACTTGATATGCAACAGTTTTATATTTCAGATTGATAATAGAACGCACATGATCGGCTTTTAGAGAAGAAACATAGATCGATTTTCTTATAAATATTATACACATGATACCGAAAATATGGTTTTTAAAAACAAAAGTGGACCAAAAATAAATGTTGAAGAGTATCTGCCAATTAGACTTCATCAGTTGAGCTCGAATTTGAAATATGTGTGGAAACATAAAGTTTTATAATACAAGACCAAACAATAACATAATGTTATCCAAACTCCATCCATGAGTAACAACAGTCAACAGATGAGTATATTAGCTTTTGAGGGCAACTGATCTTATTACAACTGACTGGTTCGGCTTTAAACAAAACACACAGATAAATATTTTGTACTTCTGATATACTAAATTCACTACATCTCATTCTATAGAAGAACAGAAGAATCATAGACCAATGTTAGTGTTAGATACTTACCTACACACATGTGTACATTGCAGTCTCGAGTTTCAAAACCTTCGCCTTCACAATCTGCACCTAGTCCTATTGGCTTGGGATTGTCACATGATCGGTCACGCCACTGTGTACCATTTCCACACTCTGATGAACACACTGACCATGATGACCATTCTGACCAACCGCCATCTTCGGTCACATTATACGCTAGTTCTGTCATGTTAAATTAAGCAAAGTGTAAATCTATAAGTTTGTGTTGGTGCACATACATAATAACTTTAATGATTTATTCCAACAAACTAAAGTTTTAAGAATTTTTTTAAAATTCAGCTTTTTCATATTCTGACATTTTTTTTTATTTTCGTGTATCACGTCATTTGATGATTGTAAATATTTAATCACGATAAAACTATAGCACTAAAAAAGGTTAATAAAAGCAGGGTTAAACATCTAAAGAACTGACTTTTACTTTCTTGGAAATATTACAGTTTAAATACAGTGCATTTGGCGTCTTTGATATATTTAACCATTTCCAGTTATGTATTCTGGTTTAGATAATTATGATTTATCCTTGCTGATAATATAAAAAAAACATCAGTGTAAGTACGATACAAAATTCCAAATTTGCATTAAGTAAATAATAAAGAACTAATCCCAAAGTCCCCACTCAGTATTCAAGCTCAACTAACTTTTCACGATTCTTAACGTAAAAACACGCAAAATTTATTCTGTAACTGGACATGTTTGTATATTGACGGCATACAATTGTAAATAATGATCAAAATCATTGTTCATTTAAAGACAACTTCAGAAATATTAAAACATTTCTTGAGTAAGTACTCAACATCTTTATTCATTTGTTACAGGAAAATCGTAAGTGTGACGCAAATATTTATATGTGAATGATGAAAGATAAAAATATGTTTCCTAATCAATCAAACCGAACAGTTTAACAAAGGATTATAATGTAAAAATAATGAAATAAAAGTTTATCTTGAGTGTTAAGTAAATTTTGTGACTTCGGGTCCTTATCTCGCCGCCAACCATATTCGGTTAATACTCAAGCTTTTACTTTATTATTTTGACAATATAGTCGTTTATAAATCCAAAGAATGTGGTTAAATACACATTTTTTTCACTCTAATAAAAAAACTTTAGGTAGGTACTCAAAATTGGAGCATGTTCTAAAACAACTTTGGGGTATACTTGAAGTTTTTTTATCAGATGAAAATTATTGTATCATCATCATTCACGTAAGAAGTACACAAACAAAAATGTTCAATGCAACAAACAGTTTGTATGTTTTCATCTCAAAATAATTAAAGATGACCTTGATTGTTTACAACTATGGTAGCACAGAGCCCTTGTAAGACTAATTTTGAGCACCTAATTATTGCGTCATTTATACAGCGATAATTGTGAGCTAGAGTCTTTTCACACTAAGTTCAGCATGTTCTCTGATTCAAAATGAATTATATTATTGAATATGCTGGTGTTGGAAACTTTTGATTTAACTGCTCTTCCTATTGGAAGGTACAAAAATCTTGGAAATTCATCAAGTAGTCCTCAGACCCTGAATATTGCCTGCTATTGACCATCAGCCTTACCTTTTACACAAGTTCGTAATGACTATGTACACTATAACTTATATACATGTATTTCACTCATGAATGTCCGATTACATATTTTATATTAGTTGTTAAAACATTATAAATGTGACCATAGGTAACACCCCAACAGTTAAATACTCATGATGGGTGTGTTGAATTGTCGGCAGGGCATGGTTTGTCCTCCAGGACACCAGGTACAACTTCTGGATCTCAACGCGTTTTGATTCTGTTGACATTGGAAAATTGTCATACTCGACTCAAAACAATTCTCAGACATTACCAATAACAAATTTTGTAAACATTTTGTAAATATTACTGATCGGTAGAGAATAAAACCTGTTTTGTCCTTCGGGATATTAAAAATTCCGTAAGAGTGTTTATACACGCGTCTGCATAGTAATAAAAAGTGTATTTGGTATTAGAAATTTAATGTGCAACATACAGAAGAATTTATGTACTTTTGTGTCAATTTGGTCCTACCTTCATTTTATGACACACAAAGCTAGTATTTTAATTTCAAAGAAATTTTCGTTTGAAAAATAAATGATATAATGGTTTTGAAACACCTCCAATTTTTTCCTCCAGCGGAAGACATAGAAGATGATGCGTTTATGGTTTAACATTATTATAGATAAAATTATTATTTCTCCTTGTGGGACTGCAAATTAACCGACAAAATGTTTCAGAGGAAACGATTTTTGTTTATTTCCATATGTAATTTCAACATACAAGTAAGTTTTACTCATTAAGTAATTCACACATTTCTCTGTGCGACTGTAGTTTGACTTATCAACACTGAAGGTAAGACTTCCATTTGGACCCTCCACTCAAATATTATCCAAAACATTAAAAATGATTTACAATGCATCAATTAATTCCGGGACATATTTTCTTGATGTAATTCAAAAACATTTTCTAACATATTTATACTCTTTAATGTTTTCCGCATCTCATAATATTTTGGGTAACATTTCAGTAGGGTGTGCAAAAGGAAGTCTTTCCAGACTAAGATGTGCTAATTCGCCTTTTATATCGGTTGTTGGGGCTACTTTCTATTCAAGAAACTGAACAAATATGTCTGCTACTGGAAGTAATGAATGTCGGGGTGTTTCAAAACATTTAAATAATCTAAATTTTGAAATATCTTAGTATTTGTAATGACAGATTAAATCATGTAAGCTCACACACCAATTTACTTGCCATATTTAGAATATAGTTATCGTGGCCCTGGGATCCTGAATTAATGGTTTTGTAGATGACAGAGTGACTCCTTGTCGACAATAAAGAACGGAATGTTGAAATGCATCTTGTTCATTATCATTGTCTTTTC
Source organism: Atrina japonica (assembly GCA_030159075.1). NCBI lineage: Eukaryota > Metazoa > Mollusca > Bivalvia > Pterioida > Pinnidae > Atrina > Atrina japonica. The sequence goes on along the minus strand of BROG01000505.1, from coordinate 508,616 downwards.
TATGTTTTGTTGACGACTTAAGGTTCTGTTGAATTATGGGTAATGATGTTCTTACATTTAGTTCATTTAAATTAGGATTGTTAAAGACTCTCAACTGATTTGAAAAAAACTGAATAATGCGCCACCCAAAACGACAAACAACATATTGCCGTAGTTCACATTAGTTACTGAAGAAACCTAAACCCTGGTAACAAAGTGCATGTACGTCGTAAATATTCATAGTCCGATAGGTGTACATCGTAAACATTTGTCAACTGTATACAGGGGTGTCCTTGGGCGAGACACGAGAACACTTCTTTTGTTAGGAAGCTCACCCAAATGCAAAGAACATAAACCACTGCATTCTGTGCGAATGTTTAGCCTTTTTAGCAGGAGTGTGAAGAAGAAACATGACGAACTATATTACAATTATTGATCATCCTTGTGTTCGACTGCATTGTTTTGTTCTCCATCTCGCTGATTGGGTGGGATCTGATGAGAACATGTTCTTGCACTACCCTAGAGTCACCAATTTGTTTTCGCCCAAGGACACCCGAAGGACATTAAGACCAACGTGGAATACGGCACATCGCAACCCTGTTGCGATACCCGGATGTTCAGTTCAGCTTTGCCGACTTTTACATTTATTTTGTCATTCATACACGTTTACAGTTATTCGATATGATTTTCAGCAAAAGAAGCAAAAACGATGAAAACAATTAATATCAGGTCGTTAAAAGATCTCAGATGAATGAGAATATAAACTTAAGATTTATTGCGAGAACAGCTCTTCAGAAATTCGAACATCCTCCTCGGTTGCACACGTAACGTCAATGCTTGAACTGAAGGGGGATTCCCCTCCTGACAAGGCTGCGAAGCGCCGTATCCAGACGTGTGCATATACGTGTGTGTGCGTGTGTGTTTGTTCGTATGTGTGCGAGCGTGTATGTGTTTGTGCGTATTTGTGCATGTGTGCGTGTGTGTGTTTGTTCGTATGTGTGTGAGTGTGTGTCTGTGCGTATTTGTGCGAGCGTGTATGTATTTGTGCGTATGTGTATGTGTGTACCAATCTCTTGAGAGGCATTTCCGTGTTCCTTAAAGGTTTTCTTTCGCAGATTTTTGATGTGCAGGACCACAATTTCATTTTTTTATAAAGTAATATGTAATTATGATTACTTGATTAGCGTAGCGACTTAAATCAATAATAAAACAAAATCTTCTATGATTCGACATTTTCTCCACGATTTCATATATTCTATACAGGGAAATCACAAACTGTCTTAGACACTTTAGCTCTGTATATCTTTTATGATGGTGAATCTTATAACAATCCAATCATTTTTTTTTCAGAAAACAGTAATATTTTGTTATAGGATATATGTTGTGATCATTTTGCGAAAGAGTTCCTTTCATGTGTTTGGGACGACTGTAACTCAACCAGACCAAAGTACGACATACATGCAATTTTATACAAACAATGTATCAGAAACAATGATGAACATGATCTGAGAGGATGACACGAGTTTCCAGAGCAACTGTACAAATAAAAAAAAAACAAAGTGTCGATTTCACTAACTGTGCAGATGAAACTGATCATGCGTGTGTTGAAAATAAAATAAAACAAAGACTTGACTATATTGTGTTCTAATTGTTTTATTTTTGGCATTCTCATTCACGTTAGACTTATGTTGTTATACAAGAACAAGCACTGTACACGTACAAATGTCGTAAACACGCACATATGTAATAACACAGGTTACACAAAGTCACATGTAAATAATCAACAAATTCTATATTTAATACAGTAAAACTATTTGTATAAGTTGGGACCAGATAAAAACTATTGCCTCATTCTGTCAATCAGTGAAAGTTCATCAAACAAATACAAACATATACATATATATAATATATCTATATATATATATATATATATATATATATATATATATATATATATATATATATATATATATATATATATATATATATATATAGATAGATATATAGATATATATATATATATATATATATATATATATATATATATATATATATATGCTTGTCGGGGCTTGCTTCTCCTTGACAAAAATTCAATACATGTTGGAAAATGAATAGCATCGCTCACATAGTTAACTTTAATACAGAATACTAATTTCAATGTTTTGAGTATTAATATGATTGTGTAGTTTTGTGCAAATACAGTAACCTGTCAGTCTTACATTAGTAATGGACTAATCTGATTACTTTGATTAGAAAATTATTTCAAAAATAAAAGGAGTTAATGATCTGTATAGAATTTCAGAAATATTGACTGTCTGGAATGAGACAATGAAGTTTTCGACTCAGTCCTTTAAAATTAACAAAAAAGAAAACAAAATACATACAACATGAGAGAATTGATTGCATACATCTTTTACACAAATTACTCTAAACTACAACTATACATCCCATGTCTGTGCACATATATAACGTATGTGACATCACCACAGGTAGCATTGCTGACCAGGACATCAAGTGTAACAGCATATCCTACACGTCTCTTTATCATTCCATTTCTACTTTTGATAAATGTAATAAACTTTAAATGAGTGTGGAATATAATCAAATTAGCTATATATAGCACAAATTATTGTTTGTAGAAAAAAATATATACTAAATTGTGTTAAAAGATTTAGGTCAGTAATGTGATAAAAATAACTGTAGTGAAAATAACAGACCTTGCCGTAATGACCTATATAACCTATAAACAACTATATATATATATATATATGGTGATCTGGGCATCCAGTATATTTATTATACACGTAATTACAAATGTCCTTGGTTTTTTTACCACTATCACTTATATATACAATCATACAAACATATGTACTTCACGCATGTACAAAAACACATATACCCATCTGTATCCACACATACAATGTGTATCCATATACACACTTGATCACAAGCATTCAATTAAACTATGAAATCACAAATTTTAACAAGATGGGAGACAATGTAACTGGCCAGAAACAAGATAAAAATAACAAGAACATTCTTGTGTATAAATTATTAGCTCTATAATTACACAACTTCAGTAAGCAATAAGAATAAATTGTTACAGAAAACATAGAAGTTAACAATAAGTACCTGTTTACTATTTGGAAGTATACTTTTGTACCATCACTGTAGGGGTTTACTGCTTGGAAGTATTTTTGTAGCATCACTGTTGGTGTTTCCCACAATGAAGTACTTCTATTAAAAGACATTACCAGAGGATAACTATAAACTGTAATGTATATGAATACAACTTTACTTGTAAACACTATGAAATACTTTAGTAGCATCACTGTACATGTGACAGCACATGAGTGACATACCCTGTATAGGTCTGTGATGCTCATCTGTTATATTGACATATAGTGATATACATTAGTGACGTCACTGTACATCAACATCATTTGATACACAGATATTTTTTAGATATCTATATTTCCTTACATTTTTGGACAGAACAATACACTTAACCCTAAAATGATGGTTAAAAACTTGTTTATCTTAAGAATTACTAAGAGGTAACGATAAGAGATATAACATGTACACATATAAAATTACCACCTTGGTATCTTAAAAAGGTAACTATCAATATTTCAAGAAGTGATAACAATAAAATCGAGATAAAATATAAAATAAATCCCTGGTATTTGCATTTTACAGTAAATCTACCCTCACTGATTCTACTCTCCAAACAAAGTGCAATAAGATCAAAACAGGAATGCCAGATGCAACAGAAGATCTGTATATAAGCATTCTGACAAAACTCACAAGTTATGTACCTCACAAGTTATATACCTCACATGCTACATATCTCACAAGTTATATATCTCATAAATTATGTACCTCACAAGTTATGTACCTCACAAGTTATATACCTCACATGTTATATACCTCATAAGCTATATACCTCACAAATTATGTACCTCACAAGTTATATACCTCAAATTTTAAGTATCTCACACCTTATATATCTCACAAGCTATGTACCTCACTTGAGGTATGCCAGACACAACAGAAGATCTGTATATAAGCATTCTGACAAAACTCACAAGTTATGTACCTCACAAGTTATGTACCTCACAAGTTATATACCTCACATGTTACATATCTCACAAGTTATGTACCTCATAAGCTATATACCTCACAAGTTATGTACCTCACAAGTTATATACATCACAAGTTATGTACCTCACAAGTTATATACCTCACAAGTTATGTACCTCACAAGTTATGTACCTCACAAGTTATGTACCTCACAAGTTATATACCTCACAAGTTATGTACCTCACACGTTATGTACCTCACAAGTTATGTACCTCACAAGTTATGTACCTCACAAGTTATGTACCTCACAAGTTATGTACCTCACAAGTTATATACCTCACAAGTTATATACCTCACAAGTTATGTACCTCACAAGTTATATACCTCACAAGTTATATACCTCACAAGTTATGTACCTCACAAGTTATGTACCTCACAAGTTATATACCTCACAAGTTATGTACCTCACAAGTTATATACCTCACAAGTTATGTACCTCACAAGTTATGTACCTCACAAGTTATGTACCTCATAAGCTATATACCTCACAAGTTATGTACCTCACATGTTACATATCTCACAAGTTATGTACCTCACAAGTTATGTACCTCACAAGTTATGTACCTCACAAGTTATATACCTCACAAGTTATGCACTTCCATTAGATACTAAAGAGTTCACTGACAACAGAAAATTGCACTGATAATACATAGTACAACAAGGCAACACAAAACAGCTGTAAGATGACAGCAGTTGTTGTTTGACAACAGGTGACAACTTTAGAATGACAACATCAGAGGGCAGGAAATAATGACAACACCTACACTAAACAACTGGTACAACACATGATTTAAAATAAAAATGGATTTACATTAAAACATAAATTCTAAACAACACTGTACATTGTATGACTGCAAAAACTAACATACTGGTAATAAATAACTATATATATACAAAATTTTATATAGCACTGTACAAAAACTGTTGTTGCCATGACAACATTGGTCATATGATACAAACATGAAAGCTTATATATTGCACAGGGAAGATTATGTGTCCATATTTGTACAAATGGCATTTGGTCTGTTTTTATATCTCCAATTATGAAACATTCTACTTCCTGACATCCCCACATATCATAATAGACTGGTCTATTACAACAGAAAAAAACAGCATGCCATTAGGATACTAGGGGTGACAGGTATAAGAACAAAGGACAGAAAACATACCAAAAAAAAGCAAAAACCAAAACCAGACAAACAAAATGTCAACAAAACTGACCTAAGCCTGGTCAGTAATCTATCTTACCTAATAATAACAGTGCACAATCAAATTTCCCTGTCATGTCAATCCTATTTCAGACCCCAAAATATTTACCATGAAGAGTTATGGTTCTTTTCCTATAATAGAGGAGTTCCCATCAACTCAAGTACCCAAAGATGCTAGATGATTTCACTTGCCAACAGAGTTATTATGTGTTAAGATACACAAAGGAAATTAACTTTATAAATTTATTAGATTAATATTGAACAATTGCTTTAACTTTAGAACCATTTTTATTTTGCAACCTCTGAACACTGTCCACCTCACATGTTCCGTTTTGTTTCAGACTAGACTAGTATACTATGTAGTTTTCTTTATTTCAAGCTTTAGGATACTAAATAGATAAGAATCTCCTAAAAACCAACCCACCCACACATAAATATTGGTACATTATCATGAAACTGAAATGCCTCCTGAGAAACAGAGAAACAATCACACATCTCACAGGGCTACAGATTTAAAGGCGGATAAAATTTCGGCAAAGTCACGGTACATAAAATTACCTCCCTTATCAGACAATAAATAGACTTAAACAATTTTTTTTACATGATATATATATATATATCAGGGAGGATCCTATTGGTAGTAGTTCAATAAATTTATATCACATTTTTAAAAGAGACCTTCATTATAAATCACAGCATACATTATTTGGTTTTTTTCTTTGTCATTAGCCAAAAAAGGTATTAAATTGCAGTTACTCCAATATCATAAAAAAGAAGTTAAACATAAAACTGTGCTAACTGCACTCAAGTGTATTATCGAGCTTAAATACAAACATATGTAAAAGTAACAGCATACAAATGTCAGGATACATAGGAATATGTCGCTATGAAAGGATAAACGAGTTACAAGGAACAACTTACAAGGGAGGTAGGTTACATATGAGATTCGCCTTAGAGATTAAAAAGTCTGATACTATGATAAGAACATGGAAGGGTGTATTAATGTCAAAATCACTGGTATATGACTATGACATGGTTTATATATGACCTTGTGCTTCCAGTACTCAATAATTTTAATTACATGATTTCTGAGTGTATGACAAAAAGCATTTTGTGCTGCTAATTGCAGTGATGTAATCTGACATTATGAACAGATTTATGACAATATGACTTGATATGACTTAAGCTGTGATGACTTAGTGGCTTGGGAGTTCATCTCTTGATATGATACCTGGTACAAGGCATGAGGCTTGAAATTATGACAATATTCAAAAATGACAACTACAACAGAAATAAACTGATGACACTTAATCATAATTTACAAAAATTGAAACAAGAAGTGTTTATGAAAGACTGAGAGCTAAGCCATTTATAAAGATTTGAAAGTCTGGTGTAACTTGCAAATATTCCCTGTATGTTCACCCTAAACAAAACTCAAGTCCTAGATCTCAATGACGTAAAATACCACATACAATCTGATTAATATTTGGGAAAAAGAAAATGAAATCTTGATTATCTTAATTGATATCTTTCCTAAACAAAATGCTTAAAATTGTAAAAGATTTGAAAACCTGTAGACCAAAATATACTGTAAGTATTAGGTTAGATTTCTTCTCCTGTCATTAATTTTAATTGTTAAGAAATGACCTCAGGGCAGACGTCAATATGGCTGTATGAAGACTAATGGAAGAATAATAAAACTGCAGTTTCAGAAACTCAATAGCACTGTGAGATTAGGCTCCCAACCAATCACAACTGTATAAATTCTGTGAGATAAGACTCCAACCCAATCATAATTGTATAAATTCTGTGAGATAAGACTCCAACCCAATCACAATTGTATAAATTCTGTGAGATAAGACTCCCAACCAATCACAATTGTATAAATTCTGTGAGATAAGACTCCCAACCAATCACAATTGTATAAAAACTGCAAGTCACGATCTCAACCAATCAAAAACAATTGTATGAACATTTGGAAATAAGGCTTCTAAACAGCAATATAACCTAACATTTTCTACATAAGATTAAAAGTTAACTTCAGAAGACTTAAAATTTTCTGGTTCAGTATCATATAGAATAGTATGGAGGTATCAACTTTGATTATGTTAATTATAATGAGTGATTATATTACTGGGAAATACTTACAATTAAAGCACCAAATCTACATGAACCTTGACCTTCACAGAGGCCCTCACAGGGTCCAAACAGATCTATCTTATCCACCATTACAATACATAATGAAAGACCAGTGCAAACAAAGATAAGTTCATACAACATGATAAACACAATATTTTATGTCTGGACTCCACCACTGAATAGATCAGATCTATATTGTATACCACATATAAGACCATTATTTAATGTATATCAAAACTTTAGATCCATCTCTCTAACCTCATATCTCTCATCCATACACAACCTGCATCATTACTGAATGTATATCAAAACATTAGATCCACTTAGTTAAGCTCATACCTCTTGTTTATACACACATAACTTGCATCATCACTCATTCACGTTTTGAGATTTGCTATTACCACAATGTCAACATCTTACTGTGTGACTAAGGTCATTACCTAAAGATGTTAATTAACAGTGACAACTTATTACATAAAAATCATAAAAATCTTTTAAAATTTCTCTAATTGCTTCTTTTTTGTATATTATTTTTATCTTATCAAAATAATGTCAAAAATAACAAGAGTATACTCAATTGTTAAAATCTGATTGATTAGCATACATTAGAGAAATTTTAATCTAAAAATAAAAATAAAAAACTAACAGTCAACATCTCAAGTAGTGTTGGATACAATGACCACTATCAAGTTGGGCTGATTGATAATACTTCAGATAAAAATCTGTCTATAACCACAGAAGCCTACAGTTCTATGTTCACAAAGACATAGAATTCTATGCTCACAGAGGCGCTACAGTTCTATGCTCACAGAGGCCTACAAATCTATGCTCACAGAGGCCTACAATTCTATGCTCACAGAGGCCTACAATTCTATGTTCACAGACATAGAATTCTATGCTCACTGAAGCCTACAGTTTTATGCTCACAGAAGCCTACAATTCTATGCTCACAAAGGCCTACAATTCTATGCTCACAGAGGCTTACAATTCTATGTTCACAGTGGCCCTACAGTTCTATGTTCACAGAAGCCTACAGTTCTACACTCAGAAGCCCTACATTTCTATGCCAAACAGAGGCCTACAGTTATATGCTGACAGAGGCATATTTATATGCTCACAGAGGCCCAACGGTTCTATGCTCACAGAGGCCTACAGTTATATGCTGACAGAGGCATAGTTATATGCTCACAGAGGCCCAACAGTTCTATGCTCACAGAGGCCTACAGTTATATGCTCACACAGGCTGCAGTTCTACAAATACAGAGGCCTAAAGTTTTTCAACCACAGAGCAGAGGCCTACAATTTACAACCTCCAGGCCTACAGTTACAACCACAGTGGTCTAAAGTTCTATGATAACAGAGGCCTAAAGGTCTGCAACCACAGAAGCTTACAATTTGTTGATCAGATAGGCCTACAGTTTACAACAACAGTGGCCTTCAGTTCTTTAAAGAGGCCTACGGTTTTATGACCAGTGACAAAATCTCTTTAAAACCTCAGAGAGTTTATTAATGTTTGGTAAATATGTTTCAGTTAATGTACTATTTAATCAGAAGGGAATGGATACAGGATTGAATCAAGAGTTTATTATCATGGTGTCCAACACTACTGTATGTTGGCTATTTGTTTTAACTAAACATCACTACTACCTGAGGGGCCAGCCCTGGTTTTACATCAACAAACAGAACACCTGTAAAACAGCTAATCAAATCATTCTGTTAATATTTTCTTATTAGTTGTTTCTACATGCATGGTTGCCAAGGCACAAATTGGTTACTATGGAAACTTGAATGAGCCAGCATTCTTTTACCCTTTGATTTAGTGTCATTTGCATGTATTACTTTTTCGCATGTTTGATCAAGAGATTTGAGAATTCAATGATCCTAGTGTCTATAGACTTTTCTGCCACAGTTGAAAAGGGTTTCCATGACAACCAATACAACTTTCATGGATATTAGACTAAAACTACAACCGGTAGAAACAGAAGCACTGGTGTCAACTGTCAATAAGAGTTTTTTGATTACGGCCGACATAATCACTCATCAAGTATTCAACCTCTGACTCTCTGTAATAAGGCACTGACCTTGACCTTTGCCCTCAGAAAGCCTGCCATTATAGCATTTAGAACTCTTTCTACTCTAATGATCATCCATTGTAATTGCACTTTGTACACACTAAAAATATTCCCAACGTTCGACAATTGCAATATTTCTTAAATAGCTTGCGTCTATGTTTACAAAACTTCCGTATTGCGTGGTCCAAAGATGAAAATGTATCTATCTGACTAGAAGCTATCTCACCTGGTCGATAACACCGACTGTCCTCATTTAAACAGAATTTTGTGTGTGTTTTGTAGTGACTGTATTTGATCATTTTTGCGTCACGTACATTGGCCCTACAGATGAAACGATAGCGTTGCTGGAAGTAGCCTTTGGCTGTAGAATTGATACGATACCATTGAGACCATGTTGTACTACGCTGCTTTTCTGGAAGAAAAATTATTTTCATGATATAAAAATTCTTCAAATAAATACTACCATCATCTATAATGATACAAAGTTCTTAGTCTTGAAACATATCCAGAGACTACAAAGGGCAAACAATTATTTGAGAATATGACAGTTTGCCAGGAAGGTCTGACTTCCACACCCATTGAATCATGGTTTGTGCATGTGTATACATGAAGTATCATACACATGTGTGTATGTATATATATATATATATGTATTAGGGTTGTCAAATCAGTAAATTCCTAATAATAGTTATAGTTAACTGAATGTTTTTCCGATCGAGTACTCTGTTACCCTGACACTTCTATAGGACTGCAGTTGCAGATGCAGCTTTTCTTTAAGGTGGGAGGTGCAAAGAGATATTTATTTGCCCGAGGAGGAATTTATCTTATATCTGGAAAAAATGTTTACTCTTAATCTTAGAACTTCTATTGGTCATTTTATAGCTTTCAAACACGACATAAGAAAAGACCCTTTTGTCTTATCTAAAATACCATATCGATTTTAACAATTTTAGAAGATTGCTCCCCGATAATATTTCAATGTTTTGTTTTTTACTGAATTAAGCTAAATATACATGGATTCTGCAATATATTGTCTTATTTAATACAATGATTTGATGTAACTATATGTAAATAAAGTTGTTTTCTAAATTTCAGTTGTAAATGGCGGTATTTTTTTACTTTAACCAGAGATTAAGATTAACATATCTCTTAACACCATTAAAGACAAAATTATCTCAAAACTAAATTATTATGCTGGAAACAATTCACTATATGTATACATCTCCCAGGTATGAGATACAAACAACTCCCAATGGATAAAGCAAACCAAGTGACACGTATAAAAAAACTAATTGTTGTATAAACATATATCTAACGAGGATAGACAGCGGGTCAAAATGGTTAGACGATAATTTTTATTTCTAATATTTCAAAAATAAAAAATATGTGATTTTTAAATTCCATTTGAGTAAGCAAGTACTGATTTTAGTATATATATATATATATATATATATATATATATATATATATATACAGATATATATACAGATACATACAGATATATATATATATAAACTTTTGCAACTGGAGCTTTGTATTGTGCAGACCTAATACTATGTAACTGATATACATATTGTCGTCTTTTACTTGATAAAGGCCGAGTAGTCGAAAATTTGTGAAATTTGAGTGTTTTTCTGCATACTGATACTTCCCTTTGGAGGACATTAAATTTTATAAACTTTTGTATACATATATATATATATATATATATATATATATATATATATATATATATATATATATATATATAAACTTTGTGTATATATATATATATTATATATATATATATATATATATATATATATATGTGTGTGTGTGTGTGTGTGTGTGTGTGTAGAGAGAGAGAGATATGTATATATATATATATATATATATATATATATATATATATATATATATATAAAACTTTGTATATATATATATATATATGTATATATATATGTATATATATATATAGAGAGAGAGAGATGTGTGTCTATATATATAGAGAGAGATATATATATTAACTTTGTATACATATGAACTTTATATATATATATATATATATATATATATATATATATATATATATATATAAACTCTGTATATACATATATATGTATATGAACTTTGTATACATATATACGTAAATTATATATATATATATATATATATATATATATATATATATATATATATATATATATATATATATATATATATATATATATATATATAAATATATATATATATGGATGAAACATGAGAATGATATAAAGTAGTAGTTTATCAGTTGCCAGATCAAATTTTTATATACCTAAGGAATGTAGTTTATGAACAACCCAAATCTTGACACAAGTGTCAGTAATGACACATGCCAGTACTTAAGTATAAGATGAACAATACTGTGAAATGTGTGGGTACTGAACAAGGTGAACAATACCTTGACATGTGCAGAACCTGAAGTTAAAGTGAACAATACCTTGACATGTGCAGGTACTGAAGTAAAAGTGAACAATACCTTGACATGTGTGGGTACTGAAGTAAAAAGTGAACCATACCTTGACAGGTATAGGTACTGAAGTAAAAAGTGAACAATACCTTGACATGTGCAGGTACTGAAGTAAAAGTGAACAATACCTTGACATGTGTGGGTACTGAAGTAAAAAGTGAACCATACCTTGACAGGTATAGGTACTGAAGTAAAAAGTGAACAATACCTTGACATGTGCAGGTACTGAAGTAAAAGTGAACAATACCTTGACATGTGTGGGTACTGAAGTAAAAGTGAACAATACCTTGACATGTGTGGGTACTGAAGTAAAAGGTGAACAATACCTTGACATGTGTGGGTACTGAAGTAAAAGGTGAACAATACCTTGACATGTGCAGGTACTGAAGTAAAAGTGAACAATACCTTGACATGTGCAGGTACTGAAGTAAAAGTGAACAATACCTTGACATGTGTGGGTACTGAAGTAAAAAGTGAACCATACCTTGACAGGTATAGGTACTGAAGTAAAAAGTGAACAATACCTTGACATGTGCAGGTACTGAAGTAAAAGGTGAACAATACCTTGACATGTGTGGGTACTGAAGTAAAAGGTGAACAATACCTTGAAATGTGTGGGTACTGAAGTAAAAGGTGAACAATACCTTGACATGTGTGGGTACTGAAGTAAAAGGTGAACAATACCTTGACATGTGTGGGTACTGAAGTAAAAGGTGAACAATACCTTGACATGTGTGGGTACTGAAGTAAAAGGTGAACAATACCTTGACATGTGTGGGTACTGAAGTAAAAGGTGAACAATACCTTGACAGGTATAGGTACTGAAATAAAAGGTGAACAATACTTTGACATGTGTGAGTACTATAGTGTAAGATGAAAAATACCTTGACATGTGAGGGTACTGAAGTATGAGGTAAAGCGTACTTTGACATGTGCCAAATCTGAAGTATAAATGAACTGTACCTTGACATAGGCAGGTACTGAAGTAGGCTATATGTATATTATAATTCATACCTGTGTGTTGTAAAGTAATTTGAAATAACATGTTATCTTTCCCCCACCCACTTGTAATAACCTGTACATGCCCTCACACATACATAGAGTACAGTACACCTTTGTTATTAAATGTATGTTATGTAGACATGGATTACGACAATATATGTAATATACCTTCACATAATTGTGTATGACACATTCGCCATTCCTTCAGATTTCCTATACAATGTTTACCATCCACTGATGGTTCCGGTCTTGTACATCCTCGTCTTCTAGTCTGTATACCACCATTACATTTAACGGGACAGTCAGACCACTGAGTCCATGGTGCCCAATTACCATCCACAGGTGGTGCTATGGTAAAAATGTACAGGTCAAATAGTTAAATAACAATGGACAATTACCATCCACAGGTGGTGCTATGGTAAAAATGTACAGGTCAAATAGTTAAATACTGGTGGACAATTACCATCCACAGGTGGTGCTATGGTAAAAATGTACAGGTCAAATAGTTAAATAATGGTGGACAATTACCATCCACAGGTGGTGCTATGGTAAAAATGTACAGGTCAAATAGTTAAATAACAATGGACAATTACCATCCACAGGTGGTGCTATGGTAAAAATGTACAGGTCAAATAGTTAAATACTGGTGGACAATTACCATCCACAGGTGGTGCTATGGTAAAAATGTACAGGTCAAATAGTTAAATACTGGTGGACAATTACCATCCACAGGTGGTGCTATGGTAAAAATGTACAGGTCAAATAGTTAAATACTGGTGGACAATTACCATCCACAGGTGGTGCTATGGTAAAAATGTACAGGTCAAATAGTTAAATAATGGTGGACAATTACCATCCACAGGTGGTGCTATGGTAAAAATGTACAGGTCAAATAGTTAAATAATGGTGGACAATTACCATCCACAGGTGGTGCTATGGTAAAAATGTACAGGTCAAATAGTTAAATACTGGTGGACAATTACCATCCACAGGTGGTGCTATGGTAAAAATGTACAGGTCAAATAGTTAAATACTGGTGGACAATTCATTATACTGATATCTTAGTCTCTCAATCTCTTGTATCACTGTGCTACTATTTTACATCAAAATAATAAACAATATTTCACACAGGATTACCTTAGCTAATAGCTTTGAACCCTTGCCGATGGCTCTGAACATTGATGAAAACATTGAACCCCTGCTAATTGCATTGAATCCTTAATAATAATCTGGAACCCTTGCTGAAGACCATGATCTTTGATGATAGCCTGAACCCTTAATGATATACCTTGGACCATTGCTGATAGCACTGAGTCCTTGTTGGTGGCCTTGGACCCTTCCTCATTTAATGTAAAGTTTTATGCTATAACTTCTTGGTCAGAGAGTCCCCTTTCCCTCTTTTTGAAAAGTGATTCTTTAACTGTGAAACATTAATTTATTATTTTGTTTGACCTTTGTAACTAGGACAATACAAAAATATTTAAGTGATTCATACGAGGATAACTATAAAATATTTAAGTGATTCATACCTGGATAACTATAAAATATTTAAGTGATTCATACCTGGATAACTATAAAATATTTAAGTGATTCATATCTGGATAACTATAAAATATTTAAGTGATTTATACCTGGATAACTATAAAATATTTAAGTGATTCATACCTGGATAACTATAAAATATTTAAGTGATTCATACCTGGATAACTATAACATATTTAAGTGATTCATACCTGGATAACTATAAAATATTTAAGTGATTCATACCTGGATAACTATAAAATATTAACTGATTCATACCTGGATAACTATAAAATATTTAAGTGATTCATACCTGCATAACTATAAAATATTGAATTGATTCATACCTGGATAACTATAAAATATTTAAGTGATTCATACCTGGATAACTATAAAATATTTAAGTGATTCATACCTGGATAACTATAAAATATTTAAGTGATTCATACCTGGATAACTATAAAATATTTAAGTGATTCATACCTGGATAACTATAAAATATTTAAGTGATTCATACCTGGATAACTACAAAATATTTAAGTGATTCATACCTGGATAACTATAAAATATTAAGTGATTCATACCTGGATAACTATAAAATATTTAAGTGATTCATACCTGGATAACTATAAAATATTTAAGTGATACATACCTGGATAACTATAACATATTTAAGTGATTCATACCTGAATAACTATAAAATATTTAAGTGATTCATACCTGGATAACTATAAAATATTTAAGTGATTCATACCTGGATAACTATAAAATATTAACTGATTCATACCTGGATAACTATAAAATATTTAAGTGATTCATACCTGTACTGGTATATAATATTCAAGTGATTTAACTATATACCTGTACAGCTACAAAACATATAACTAATCCATACCTGGACAACTTGGTTTGCCTACACAGTATTCCTCCTCTTTGTCAGGTCCTAAACATGGTTGACCTCCGAACCTTGGTGGTGGGTCACTACACTGCCTGTATCTGGTATTAGTTCCATTGGGTCCACAGGTCTGAGAACAACTTGACCACTTACTCCACTCTGACCACTGACCATGTACTAGATGAAGAAATAAGTAAGTGTGTTCACTTGATCCCTAATTGACTAAATAGAAATAAAGTACCTAAAGGATAAAATATCCTTGAAGTTTATATTTGTCTTGACATAAACAAACCTCCACCAATCAGAGACATTGTTACAGATGTAACATAAGTTGATAACCAATCAAAAACACCATTATATTGTTACATCAGTTGAAAACTCCACCAATCATAATCATCATTAGTGTGACATCAGTTGACAACTACACCAATCAATATCATCATTAGTGTGACATCAGTTGATAACTCCACCAATCAAAATCATCATTAGTGTGACATCAGTTGAAAACTACACCAATCAATATCATCATTACAGTATGACATCAGTTGATAACTCTCCCTAACAAAATCATCATTAGTGTGGCATCAATTGATAACTCCACCAATCAATATCGTCATTAGTGTGACATCAGTTGATAACTCCACTAATCAAAATCATCATTAGTGTGACATCAGTTGATAACTCCACCAATCAATATCATCATTAATGTGACATCAGTTGATAACTACACCAATCAATATCATCATTAGTGTGACATCAGTTGATAATTCCACCAATCAAAATCATCATTAGTGTGACATCAGTTGATAACTCCACCAATCAATATCATCATTAGTGTGACATCAGTTGATAATTCCACCAATCAAAATCATCATTAGTGTGACATCAGTTGATAACTCCACCAATCAATATCATCATTAGTGTGACATCAGTTGATAACTACACCAATCAATATCATCATTAGTGTGACATCAGTTGATAATTCCACCAATCAAAATCATCATTAGTGTGACATCAGTTGATAACTCCACCAATCAATATATCATCATTAGTGTGACATCAGTTGATAATTCCACCAATCAAAATCATCATTAGTGTGACATCAGTTGATAACTCCACCAATCAATATCATCATTAGTGTGACATCAGTTGATAACTACACCAATCAATATCATCATTAGTGTGACATCAGTTGAAAACTACACCAATCAATATCATTAGTGTGACATCAGTTGATAACCACCAATCAATATCATCATTACAGTGTGACATCAGTTGATAACTCCGCCTATCAAAATCATCATTAGTGTGACATCAGTTGATAACTCCACCAATCGATATCACCATTAGTGTGACATCAGTTGAAAACTCCACCAATCAATATCATCATTACAGTGTGACATAAGCTGATAACTCTGCCTATCAAAATCATCATTAGTGTGACATCAGTTGATAACTACCGATCAGAAACCTGTACATTTCCAATCACTACCCTTTACCTGACAAACCTGCACTTTACAGAAAAGGCTTAAATGAGTAACACAGCAGGTTAATGACGCTATAAAAAACATACCTGTACAGTTTGCCACTTCTATACCTCCACCATCACACTGCCTCCCACCATATAGTGGTGCTGGACTATCACATGACCTTGAGCGGCACCAACATTCACCAGCAGATGGATCTCCTCCAGCCTGTTGACACCGATTCCAACTGGTCCATGCAGACCATTGCCCATCAACTACAGAAGCAACACACAGAATTATATAACACATACACAACTGCTGTATGTTGAAATACTTCAGGTATTGATCAAATTTTAAAATTTAAGATAAAAGTGTTTAATGATCAATATAAAGAAAAGTCAACACTTAACTTTTAATACATCAACATCAAATTTTAAGAAAAAATATTTTCTTTTTCACATTTATCAACACTTGTCACCTTAAGATAAACCTTTCTCTAAAGATAATTTTACCTGGATGTTCCACCAATGGACAAGAACTCATATCTTGGTTCCAGTAATGCGCTAAAGGGTCTCCATTTGGTGACGGTGTACATTTGTTCTCAAATTCATTCCAGCCACAGTAGGGATCCATAGCGTTCATACACATGCTGAATGATAATTATATCAATGTTCAATACAATTTTTGTGTCAAAAGTGTATTTATCAGAATAGAAATGTAATTTGAAAACTGTATCTAATGGAAATCTTAATTTGGCAAAAGAAACGGAAAATACACACTTGACAGAAATTACGTGGACAGATATACCCAATGTACATGGAAAGTGGTAGGTATTGTACCCTTAAGGGTTCTTAAAGTTATCTGGGGTACTGACCTACAGCTGGTAGTACCTCTATATAAGTAAACAAAAATCTTAACAGGTCACAGAATATTACCATATAAGTGAAATTACCTGGTATAAAGTTATAATAAGACTAAATATATAGATGTATACTTCCTTTAATCATTAAATCACTAAAATTACTTCTCGCTCAAATTACATAACAACTTTATAGGATAAAAAAGTCTAAATCTGTGCCTTGCTAAAAATCCCACTTATATTGTATTGAAAAAAAAATTTATCTATGAAAGAAAATAAGCCTAATTATTAACTCTAACAATTTATGTAAGGTTCCACTTCTTTCAAAGAATATGTACAGATTGTAAACTGGACAATGGCTGCTGATACTTACTCGCTATTCAGGAAACGATTACATCGGTAAAGAGGAAGTCGAATAATGTTTTCATGAGTTGATACATACAAAGCATCCTGTAAAATATAGAGAGAATAATTTGTTGTGTTTTAATAGATAACATGATTTACACACCTAACCAAAGGCTCTAATAGGCTCTGGTGATGTTACAAAACCAAAGGCTCTAGTAAGACTACATAGAATTGTAAGGCTCTGGTGATGTTACAAAACCAAAGGCTCTAGTAAGACTATATAGAATTGTAAGGCTCTGGTGATGTTACAAAATCAAAGGCTCTAGTGAGACTATATAGAATTGTAAGGCTCTGGTGATGTAACAAAATCAAAGGCTCTAGTGAGACTATATAGAATTGTAAGGCTCTGGTGATGTAACAAAATCAAAGGCTCTAGTAAGACTACATAGAATTGTAAGGCTCTGGTGATGTTACAAAACCAAAGGCTCTAGTAAGACTATATAGAATTGTAAGGCTCTGGTGATGTAACAAAATCAAAGGCTCTAGTAAGACTATATAGAATTGTAAGGCTCTGGTGATGTAACAAAATCAAAGGCTCTAGTGAGACTATAACAGAACTGTCAGGTTCTGGTATTGTTACAAAATCAAAGGCTCTAGTGAGACTATAACAGAACTGTCAGGTTCTGGTATTGTTACAAAATCAAAGACTCTAGTAAAACTATAATAAAACTGTTAGGCTCTGGTGTTGATACAAAACCAAAGGCTTTAGTGACACTATAACAGAACTTTAAGTCTCCAGTAATACTACAAAATCAAAGGCTCTAGTAGGACTATAACAGAATTGTTAGGTTCTGGTGTTATTACAAAATCAAAAGCTCTAGTGACACTCTAACAGAACCCTCAGCTTCTTCTGGTTATATTACAAAATCAAAAGGCTTTAGTTTTACTCTGATAAAACCATTAGGTCCTGATGATGTTACAATGGCTCTCAAAATATTATAATAGAATTGTTCCGCCCCAGTATTTTTACAAAACGAAAGGCTCTAGTGAAAATATAATAGAATTTACAAACTTATAATTTTACAAAACGTACATGCATTTGTAAATTTACAGACTTACATGGTCTAGTAATTATTTCAAATTGATAACTTTCCAAAACTTACATGGGCTTTAGATATTGTCATTTCTTTAATTGGATTGATTTCACCATTAGGCACAACTTTAATTTCTTCAACAAGACAAGGAGCTTTAAGGTCTGGAAGATGCACCATCTTTTTCACATTGCCATCTTCTGTTGCAACAAAAATCACATGATATGTGCCATGTTGTCCCTGTACCAAATCAGCAATCACATGGCTCCACCTACAAAAGTGCAGATATCAATATCAAAATCAAATAGAAATCAGCAACCAGGTGGCTCCACTTGTAAGAGTTACATAGTTATCAATATCAAAATATTATACAAATACCATTCTTCAAACATGAAGTAGTTCAATTCTAGTGTATTATTTAGTTTCATTTTTGTTGATGTTGTCTGAGTTGTTGTCTAGCTAGCAGTGCATGGATTATTTTCTAGCTAGCAGTGCATGGATTGCTATGCCTGAGTTGTTGTCTACCTAGCAGTGCATGGATTGCCATGTCTGAGTTGTTGTCTAGCTAGCAGTGCATGCATTGCCATGCCCAAGTTGTTGTCTACCTAGCAGTACATGCATTGCCATGCCTGAGTTGTTGTCTAGCTAGCAGTGCATGCATTGTCATGCCTGAGTTGTTGTCTACCTAGCAGTGCATGCATTGCCATGCCTGAGTTGTTGTCTAGCTATCAGTGCATGGATTGCTATGCCCGAGTAATTGTCTAGCTAGCAGTGCATGGATTTTTTTCTAGCTAGCAGTGCATGGATTGTTGTCTAGCTAGCAGTGCATGGATTGTTGTCTAGCTATCAGTGCATGGATTGTCATGCCTGAGTTGTTGTCTACCTAGCAGTGCATGGATTGTTGTCTAACTAGCAGTGCATGGATTGTTGTCTAGCTATCAGTGCATGGATTGCCATGCCTGAGTTGTTGTCTACCTAGCAGTGCATTGTTGTCTAGCTAGCAGTGCATGGATTGTCATGCCTGAGTTGTTGTCTAGCTAGCAGTGCATGGATTGCCATGCCTGAGTTGTTGTCTAGCTAGCAGTGCATGGATTATTTTCTAGCTAGCAGTGCATGGATTGCCATGCCTGAGTTGTTGTCTAGCTAGCAGTGCATGGATTGTCATGCCTGAGTTGTTGTCTAGCTAGCAGTGCATGGATTGTCATCATTGCCTGAGTGCATGGATTTGTAATCAAATAGCTTCTTATACATCAGTGCATGGAATTGCCATATGCCTGAGTTAACAAGTTGTATTAGCTAGCAGTGTCATGGTATTGAACATGCCAAGTTGTTGTTCTACTAGCTAGCTGTGCATGGATAAAGTCAATGCTCAAGTATGAGTTGTTTCTGTTCTACCTAGCTAATGGTCAAACTAGTGCATGGATTTCTGTTGTACCATGAATAATCAAAGACTAGTATTTACATATGAGTTACTTTCTTATACCATAATGGCAATGATGTCATCAAATTATTTCTAAATAGTGTTGTACCATAAATGGGCACTATCTGGATGAACAAATTAAAGCTGAGTACCAAACAAGTAGTAAACTAGTAACAGGAGTTACCTTTCTGTTGTACCAATAGCTAATGGTCTGTTACTGTACGAACCTTTCTGTTGTACTAATAGTAAATAGCTAATAACTAGGAACTATTACTCTCAAGTACGAGTTACCTTTCTGTTGTACCAATGACTTATGTTCTCATTACTGGAAACTAGTAACAGGAATTACTCAAGTGGTCCTGTCTGGAAACTAGTAACAGATAAAGAACAATTACTCAAGTATGAGTTACCTTTCTGTTGTACCAATAGCTAATGGCCTGTCTGGAAACTAGTAACAGGAATTACTCAAGTATGAGTTACCTTTCTGTTGTACCAATAGCTAATGGCCTCACTATCTGGAGACTAGTAACAGGAATTACTCAAGTATGAGTTACCTTTCTGTTGTACCAATAGTGTTGTACCAATAGCTAATGGCCTCACTATCTGGAGACTAGTAACAGGAATTACTCAAGTACAAGTTACCTTTCTGTTGTACCAATAGTGTTGTACCAATAGCTAATGGCTTAGACTAGTAACAGGAATTACTCAAGTCATTACCTGTTGAAACTTATATTACTGCAGGAATTACTAAAGTATGAGTTACCTTTCTGTTCTACCAATAGCTAATGGTCTAGCTGTTTCTGGTTGTACAGCCAGATCCATCATTTGATATTTCTGAGCGGTCAACATCTGCTGAGATTTCAACTTCAGATCGCTGTCATCATTTGACCTTTTGTTGGGGTTACCATCTTTGGGACACTATAAGACAATTATTTTCAATTAGATTTCTTTGATAAACTGTATACCAGTATTGTTTCAAACTTGCAATAAAATGAAAAAAATCTCAAAATCTCAAAATCTCTCTCTCTCTCTCTCTCTCTCTCTCTCTCTCTCTCTCTCTCTCTCTCTCTCTCTCTCTCTCTCTCTCTCTCTCTCTCTCTCTCTCTCTCTCTCTCTCTCTCTCTCTCTCTCTCTCTCTTTCTTTCTTTCTTTCTTTCCCCACCTAATATCACTGGAACTTTAGAACTCTGACTATCCTAAACCAGCAGTGTATCAATTTAAAATACATTCTAAAATAATTATTGAGAAAGAGACTTACACTTATTACAGGATCTGCATTGTTATGTCTTTCCCAAGCAGCGCGAGCATTTTCTTGATATTTAAATGGTCCTATGAAGGTATTATTGAAGGAAGTCATGTTATATACACAAACAGCTGAACCGGACAGACTGTTACTGAAAAATAAGAAAAAGCAGATTGTAGACTTACTTATGTACTGGAGACTTATATACTGTAGACGCATGTTCTGTAGACTAATGTTCTGTAGACTTATGTTCTGTAGACTTACGAATTGTAGACTTACTTATATAGTGTAGAATAAACTTGTTCTATAGACTTATGTACTGTAGACTAATGTTCTGTAGACTAATGTTCTGTAGACTTATGTACTGTAGACTTATCTACTGTAGACCTATGTACTGTAGACTTATGTACTGTAGACTTATATATTGTAGACTTATATACTGTAGACCTATGTACTGAAGACTCATGTACTGTAGACTAATGTTCTGTAGATTTATGTACTATAGACTTATCTACTGTAGACTTTTGTACTGTAGACTTATGTACTGTAGATTTATGTACTGTAGACTTATGTACTGTAGACTTATGTTCTGTAAACTTATGTACTACAGACTTATGTACTACAGACTTATGTACTACAGACTTATGTACTATAGACTTATGTACTGTAGACTTATGTTCTGTAGACTTATGTACTATAGACTTATGTTCTGTAGACTTATGTACTTTAGACTTATGTACTATAGACTTATGTACTACAGACTTATGTACAATAGACTTATGTACTTGTTCTGTAGACTTATGTTCTATAGACTTATGTACAGTAGACTTATGTACTACAGACTTATGTACTATAGACTTATGTTCTGTAGACTTATGTACTACAGACTTATGTTCTGTAGATTTATGTACTTTAGACTTATGTACTATAGACTTATGTACTACAGACTTATGTACAATAGACTTATGTACTATAGACTTGTTCTGTAGACTTATGTTCTATAGACTTATGTACTGTAGACCTATGTTCTGTAGACTTATGTACTGTAGACCTATGTTCTGTAGACTTTTGTACTGTACTGTAGACTAACTTATATAGGTTATACAGTTGTACATTATAGACAACAATTCTCTGATACTCACAACTTAAATGCTGTAAACTATAAAAAAAAATGTACCTAGAGATTGTTAAAACAAGTAAAAGTTCTTACTGATCCTGACTCAGGGATTGTACCAACAGTTTGAAATCTTAACAAGCAAAAGTTTTTAACTGTTGTTATAAAACACAGCTGACACTGTTGTAATAAAACACAACTTACATTGGTGTTATGAAACACAACTTACAGTTGTTATAAAACACAACTTACACTGGTGTTATGAAACACAACTTACAGTTGTAATAAAACACAACTTACAGTTGTTATAAAACACAACTTACACTGGTGTTATGAAACACAACTTACACTGGTGTTATAAAACACAACTTACAGTTGTAATAAAACACAACTTACACTGGTGTTATGAAACACAACTTACACTGGTGTTATAAAACACAACTTACACTGGTGTTATGAAACACAACTTACAGTTGTAATAAAACACAACTTACAGTTGTTATAAAACACAACTTACACTGGTGTTATAAAACACAACTTACACTGGTGTTATAAAACACAACTTACACTGGTGTTATAAAACACAACTTACAGTTGTAATAAAACACAACTTACACTGGTGTTAACACAACTGGTTGTAATAAAACACAACTTACAGTGTTATGAAACACAAACACTGGTGTTATAAAACACAACACTGGTGTTATGAAACACAACTTACACTGGTGTTGTTATAAAACACAACTTACACTGGTGTTATAAAAACACTTACTTACAGTTGTTATAAAACACAACTTACACTGGTGTTATAAAACACAACTTACACTGGTGTTATGAAACACAACTTACACTGGTGTTATGAAACACAACTTACACTGGTGTTATAAAACACAACTTACAGTTGTAATAAAACACAACTTACAGTTGTTATAAAACACAACTTACACTGGTGTTATAAAACACAACTTACACTGGTGTTATGAAACACAACTTACAGTTGTTATAAAACACAACTTACACCAGTGTTATAAGACTCAGGCTATGGGAGACTGCTACAGGAAATGTAAATATAAAAACATGACTAACATCAACAAGACATATGGCTCTATAACATTTCTATACTTACATTGGGGTTGTAAATATGGCGTACAGTAATGTTTCATTGCCTTGCTGTAGTAGGAATGTACTTTGGATTTCATCAAAATAGAATGGATAATCTCCAGGAATTGAACAATTCATACGAGCTTTAAAAAACGTTGTCCAGTTGTTCTCTAGTAAGTACCTCCCTCCTTTATCACTCTGTTTAAACATAAGATAATGATATAGTAAATCACATTCATCCTTATGATAAAATATAAATTTGCTGTTTTGTTTTTTTTTCCTTTTCGAACAGAAAATAAGGATGATAATATTAAAAATGATAAAAACAAAAATTGAAACTATTAGAGTAAGAATAATAGTGACATAGGGACTGAAAAATCTGTTAATCACATTTCAGATACAAAGAAAAATGATCAATTTCCAGACTAGAAAATCAGCATATTACAGAAAAATGATTATTTTAAACTCAATTAAAAGTTTTAAAGTCAATGGAGTGTATATGTTTGTTTTCTTTCCATTTCTGTATCTTATATATTTGGACTATGCAAAAAATTTATCAACTAACCTTACATATCCTTGCAACTCTTGAATATTTTCTCTGAAATACAAAAGTGAAAATGATTACATTCTTTGATAAATGATGATCAGATAGCAACACTTCATCATATGGTTCATGTAATTGATGATAATTATGATGTAATTGATAATTAACAGTCTAAGGTTTTGAATAGCTCAAAAGATGAGGAAACCAAAACTTGATACAAATTTCATAATTGAAAATTTTAATGGAACAGTACCACTCAAACAACATACGAATATATATTTTGTTTTAAAATTTTACATTTTCTATATATTTTTTCTTTTAATGGGAGTAAAATGCGACACTCAACAA
The DNA here is from genome assembly GCA_030159075.1 of Atrina japonica. NCBI lineage: Eukaryota > Metazoa > Mollusca > Bivalvia > Pterioida > Pinnidae > Atrina > Atrina japonica. The sequence goes on along the minus strand of BROG01000505.1, from coordinate 483,635 downwards.
TTTTTATATGTAGTTATATGTCGGCAACAAGTTTTTAATGGTGAATGAGAGAATCTGGTTATAACATACCCAGGGAGAGACCACTGGCCTTCCACACGTTAATTAGCATTTTCATATTTCAGAGATAGAACATAATGAACCTCATCACAAACTTACTTTCCCACAATTGATGTACTCCACAGCTGCCTCACGGAAGAAAAAATAAATAAAATCGCCAATTTCATATGCGGATACAAAATCGGGATCTGAAATGAAAGTAAAATAACTTTTTTAAAACTTTAAAAGAAACATTGTGAAATAAGAGTTATTTCCCTTGCCCCAGTGTAAGCTTTCGACAATTATTTTTAAACTGTTAAATAATTAAGCAATACATGTGATATAGGAATTCCAGATCTAAAGGCTAAACAATCAAATATCATATTTATATATTTATTTATGGCATGTAATATCAATTTATTATTTCAAATGATTTTACAAAACATGTCTCAACTTTACAGATGTTTATGAATGAAAACCACAAACTGTGTTTTATAACACATTACAGATAATGTTGTAAGGAGCTTCCACTACAGATTATCTTACTTTATAAATAATATCACTTGGAAAATCATCTCTTTTAAGGAATCGCCTCATTTGGGAGATTTTCTCACATGGAAGATCACCTCCCTTGGTGAAATTACCTCACTTTGGAGATCACCATACATGGAAGATCACATCATTCAGGGGATTATCTCACTTGGTAGATTATCTCACTTAGGAGATCATCTCACTTGGGATATCACCATACTTGGGTGATCACATCATTTGGGAGATCACCTTACAAGTCAAATCACCTCCCTTGGACAATTATCTCACTTGGGATATCACCTCACTTGGTAGATCATCTCACTTTTGAGATCACCCCAGGACAAAGACCACATTTCAGTCGTAAATTATTTACTATATAAAATATAAAAAAAAAACTCATTACAGCGACCATTTGTCTTACTAACATTACAATACTTTGACATTTACACTGTCCTGAGTCTCTCTACTCTTACCCTTTTTAGTATGTTATAACATAGCTTTTCTATCTACTACCACTAAAACATCACTGTGTATCTAATTTTCTAATTGTAATATATTGTATGTGATTCTCTTTAGATAATTACCATTTAACCATTTTGAATATGGAGCTGTTCGCAATAATGGTTTATTTCCATAGATTCTATAAATCACCGGGTCCCTCTCTGTGATGTCCAGTACGGTAGCACTGATATAGTTACGCTGGCTTGTCACAACTCCAGTGGAATTGTGGTGGGGACTAAATGGACAAAAGCCAACGCCATCTTTCTGCTCTATAATGTCCGACAAATTTTCAGCCTGTACAAAAAGACGATCATTCTTCTTAGCAACTCAATAGTAAATAACAAAGGTGAACATAAATAAATTATAATGACACTACACCATAATAATGTTCTATACCAAATCTAATTCTTAGTTCCAGTCTTCTCGTGGAATTTATGTTTGATTGGAGAAAGGAGTAACCATGGTTACATTGTTATGTAGATAAATACAATTGATCATCAAAAACATGTCACATTTTCTGACATGCAGAAGTAACTTGTAAAAAAAAATTTGGATCAGGAAAATGTATGTTTTATTTATTATATATCACTTTAATTACTTCTTTTGCTGTTAACACTGCGTCAAAACGACAAGTGAAACATAATAATAGAAAAGAGTTATTTCCCTGGACTTACCTTTCTCCAAGTACAGACAGGTTTATAAGCAAATGTGCCACATATCAGAATAGAGTCCGACTCATCATGTACCAGTAAGACCTTTATAAAGTTATGACAGTCCTCCTACAAAACAATTAAACAGAAAATAGAATGACAGTCCTCTTATAAAACAGAAAACAAAATGAACGTCCTCCTACAAAACAGAAAACAAAATGACAGTTCTCCTACAAAACAGAAAATGAAATGGCAGTTCTCCTACAAAACAATTAAACAGAAAATAAAATGACAGTCCTCCTATAACTCAGAAAACAAAATGACAGTTCTCCTATAAAACAGAAAACAAAATGACAGTTCTCCTATAAAACAGAAAACAAAATGACAGTTCTCCTATAAAACAGAAAACAAAATGACAGTTCTCCTACAAAACAGAAAATGAAATGGCAGTTCTCCTACAAAACAATTAAACAGAAAATAAAATGACAGTCCTCCTATAACTCAGAAAACAAAATGACAGTCCTCGTACAAAACAGAAAACAAAATGGCAATCCTCATACAAAACAATTAAACAGAAAATAAAAGGACAGTCCTCCTACAAAACAGAAAACGAAATGGCAGTCCTCGTATAAAACAATTAAACAGAAAATAAAAGGATAGTCCTCCTATAAAACAGAAAAGAAAATGACAGTTCTCCTACAAAACAACAGAAAACGAAATGGCAGTCCTCGTACAAAATAATTAAACAGAAAATAGAATGACAGTCCTCCTACAAAACAGAAAACAAAATGACAGTTCTCCTACAAAACAACAGAAAACAAAATTGACAGTTCTCCTACAAAACAACAGAAAATGAAATGGCAGTCCTCGTACAAAACAACAGAAAACGAAATGGCAGTCCTCGTACAAAACAATTAAACAGAAAATAGAATGACAGTCCTCCTACAAAACAGAAAACAAAATGACAGTCCTCCTACAAAACAGAAAATAAAATTTTATATCTCTGTAGCAAAAGTTGGTTGGGCTTGAAATACTCTGGTAGTCTATGGCATATTTTAGTGGTGTGTGAAATTCATATTAAATACAGAGAGTTATGCCCCCTTGAAGGAAAAAGTCATATCAAAGTATGGATGAGGTCTGGCATCTCTATTCAATAGTTCAGAATATTTAAAACATCCTGATTAGGCAGATACATATTTTTTATAAACATTGAAAAAGTACACTTCACAAAATCTCTGATAAATTAACAGAGGATCTTTGTTTGACTTACAAAAATGGCATCACCACATTTAATACAATAAACTTAGAGCCATCTTCATTTTGCCTACTTTATAGTGCCTCAGATTTTAGAGATACATAGATGACACAACTTTCAGCCATTACTTACAAGATAAGTGGTTTGTATGTTACAGATTTAATTCCTTTTCTTTATTTTTACCATTATATACTATCTTCCTACTTCAGTGTCCTCTATAAATGCTGAGGTCGACATTGTAATATATTAATGATCAATCTTGCACACACGCATGTCAATATTAGTGCCAAGTTTGACATGGATAACTGATATTTCCGGACATTAAATAAAGCACACAAAAATTGAAACAAATGAACAACTGATAGTAAATTACAACTTGCAATTATATACAACTACACTGGGTTTATTGTTGACGAGGAAGGGAAATATGATCCTTACCAATCTATAAATGTTTGCAGTGGCATTTTAATTTCTTTGTATTTTTTGAAGAATTAAAAGTCATCGGAAACTGTATCTGCATTCTTAAGTACAGATTTTATGTGTTTATGGTGGTGAAAGATTTACTTCACAATAGAATTCAGGAAAAAAACAAGATTTAAATCAAATAAAAAGAAGCCAAGATGTACATGTTATAGTTTGACTGTTTTATTTCTATAAGAATTTCTTGACTTTAATTGATGACATCTTTGCCTACAAGTGCAGTGTCAGTTTACCTGTATTACAGACTCACATCTGTGCAATGACAGGTTTTGTATGTAATAATTAGCGACATGAAACTGTAAGATGCATGACTTGCACTTTCAATGCCCTATCCTATCTGCTGTTTGAATTTAAATTGTAAGATATCTGAAAGTCCTGGGTCTGACCTGTAAATCCTATTTTTACGCAACTTGCCTACAAAATATGTTCACCACAAGTTACAAATCGCTCTACAAAATGATTGGTTCTGATCCTTCTATAAACCAGCCAGGCCAGCTACCATTTGAACCTAAAATACATATATGTATTTTTGTTATTTATTACATGATTGTAACAGATCTCAATTAAGCAGTCATCTTTCCTAAACAGACAATTTTCCTTGATCTATTAACAGACTTGCAAACTCTCCCAATTTCCTTGGGAGTTTCCCAGTTTTTGTCATGTGTCCTGACCTCCCTTTCATTCTTTAAAAACCTCTTAGTTTCTCCTGATTGGCTTAAATGACTGTTAAGTAGAAGTTTGACTGTAAGCTACTGCAGAGAATGTCATGTATAAAGGTTTTACATCACATATCTACAGATTATATATACAATTATCATCCTTGTCACACCTGAATGGTTTTGAACCACAATTTGCCAATTATCTTTCAAATTACATGATACACAGGTAAGCATGTTTAATTAGATAATCTTAAGATTTGGTGCAGCCACCTGGGGAAATAGAACACTATTACAAATAGCAATCTTCATACAAATCATTTCTATACCATCATGTCCTTCAAGCACCACTTTCCATTCAAAAATTAAAAAGAATTCTGTCAGCTTTAATAAACAGATCATCTGTGAACAGAGTGGTGTAAACCACATAATAAAATTATGTCAAGTCGTCTAAAACGTGAAGGGAATCCGTAGTGACTGAAATATCTAGTATATAACTAGGGGATATCCATAGTAACTCATGCATATAGATAAATAGTAGATATCCATAGCAACTCAAGTATATAGATAACTAGCAGATATCCATGGCAACTAGGTATGTATATAGTCAATATTCATAGTTACTTAAGTATATAGATAACTAGCAGATATCCATAGCAATTCAGGTATATACATAACTAGCAGATATTCATGGCATCTCAAGTATATAGATACCTAGCAGATATCCATGGCAACTCAACTATATAGATAACTAGAAGATATCCATGGTAACTCAAGTATATAGATAACTAGCAGATATCCAAAGCAACTCAATGTGTATATAAATAGTCAATATCCATAGCAACTAAAGTATATAGATAACTAGCAGATATCCATTGCAATTCAAGTGTACTGATATTGAGATAACTAGCAGATATCCATGGCAACTCAGTATGTATATAAATAGTCATATAAAAGTATATAGATAACTTGCAGATATCCATAGCAACTCAAGTATATAGATAATCAGCAGATATCAATGGCAACTAAAGTATTTATCGATAACTAGCAGATATCCATTGCAACCAACCTATATAAAGATAACTAGCAGATATCCATTGCAACCAAAGTATATATAGATAACTAGCATATATCCATAGCAACTCAATGTGTATATAAATAGCAAATATCCATAGCAACTAAAGTATATAGATAACTAGCAGATTCAATATCCATAGTGACTTAATATATAGATAACTAGCAGATATCCATGGCAATTTAAGTATATAGATAACTCGCAGATATTCATGGCAACTCAAGTATATAGATAACTAACAGATATCCATGGCAATTCAAGTATATAGATAATTAGGAGTTATCCATGGCAACTCAGTTTGTATATAAATAGTCAATATCTTTAGTGACTCAAGTATACAGATAACATCATTATATTTACTAACATATCATTTCACCTTTAAAGTTAAAGAACATGTATATATACATGTATGATGTGTAAATCATGTGTCAAAGAGAAAATTCTTATAAAGAATTGTCTTACGAAAATCAAATATGTAGGTAAGTTCGCCAAACTTTTCAATGCACAATGCATCTCTTGCGTCATGATAAACAAATCTTAAATGTGATGACCAGACCTTTATGACCTTTTTGTACTTATTTCAAAATGTATATGAGTTATTTACAGGAAGATCTGATATGAAGAAAGAGGAAAAGTATATCAGGTATGAGCTTTCATCTTCTTACTGAGGTATTGGGGTTAGACCAAGTCAATTTACCTATTTTTCAATGTGACATAGATTAAAATAAATAAACACAAAAAATTAATTAATTATCTTGTGTTAACAGAGTGGCAACACTCCAGATGGAAGAAGATGAATGAACTGACATCAAAACTAAAAATACAAACTTTGTACTTTAAAAGTTTTGTATTTTTGTGACTGCTACATTTAAAATATATACACTCTCAGAAAATACGTGAAAGTTCAACAATAATCCAGCAGGTGTCCGTATATAGGAAGAAATGACAACACACACACACACTGATTTAACATATTTAGTGCCAAACAACCAGTTTTAATGCAATAAACAATTTTTTTTATTTAATTAAGATTGAAAATGTTTAAAAAATTATGACCAATTACACTCCTTGTTTCATTTGCACCAGAATGGACTCCTTTACCAAAACATAAAAAGGATCACTAAAGAATCTATTTTATTAAAAATGAATTCAACTCCCTTTCTAATATATTTGTGGTAAAGATGAAGGAGTTAAATCTTCATTTGTTTGATTTGATATTTTTTATGCCCCCAAGTTCAGGGTTCTGGTGACATCAACAGCTATCTACATTACCTAGATGAAATGCTGCTATGGAGGAATGCAATGAGATTTGCTTTATATGTCACGCCTGCCATACTGTTGTTTAACTATATAAAACTTATTTAAACTTTCACTTGCATTTAACATTGTTGTTTTACCTATTTAAAACCAGTTTACACCTTCGCAGAAGTTAAATATATTTGGAGACTTACTCCATGCAACTCATAAACAGCAACCTAAATAATTATCATATGTCGTAACACAGGTGAGATGCAGGTGAGATTCTGTATGTGTTATAAAATTACGACAAAATCTATTTCTATATACATGTATAATTACCTTTCTTTTTTCAGCCAATATATGTATAATTTATCATGTATACGTGAGGTGATCAAGTTTTGTTAATTTAAATGTTTATTTAACACAAGAAGGTGATAACTTTAATACATTAAATAAAATTTACACATGAATCACAACTTGTCGTGTTTCTGTATTATATTCATAACTTTGGAATTTGAATTTTGAATGCTATGTTAAGCCACACTCAACAATTTTTCAGTCATATGATGATGGCCAGTTTTAACGATGGAGGAGGGAACCCGGTTACGATGTACCCAAGAAGACCCCACAGGCCTTTCACAAGTTCACTGTGACAATGAGAACACACATGTTAAAGAAAAAAATCTCTGTGATAAAGATAACATTTGTCCTAGTATTAACTGAATATATCTGTAGAATCACAAAATGACCCATTTGAAGACATTATACTGATTAAGGATCAGTTTTGTATGTGATTAGATCAAACTGGGGATATAGATCCTACAGACTATGGAAGTTGTACTCACTTTTCTCTGTCCCTTCTTTCTACACACATCTCTTGTACCATTATCAGCTTTCCATTCTGTTGATTCCATTTCTGTTAAATCATCTAACCCAAGTCTGAACAACATCCCTCTGTAATAAATGTCACATAAGATCCCTAAAACACTCAGATTTACCTAGCACTTCTTGGTAATTTGATCTCTTGTATGACTTTAATGTCAGTATATAATTTGATCTCTTGTATGACTTTAATGTCAGTATATAATTTGATCTCTTGTATGACTTCAATGTTTGTCAGTATATAATTTGATCTCTTGTATGACTTAAATGTCAGTATATAATTTGATCTCTTGTATGACTTCAATGTTTGTCAGTATATAATTTGACCTCTTGTATGACTTTAATGTCAGTATATAATTTGACCTCTTGTATGACTTTAATGTCAGTATATAATTTGACCTCTTGTATGACTTTAATGTCAGTATATAATTTGATCTCTTGTATGACTTCAATGTTTGTCAGTATATAATTTGATCTCTTGTATGACTTCAATGTTTGTCAGTATATAATTTGACCTCTTGTATGACTTTAATGTCAGTATATAATTTGACCTCTTGTATGACTTTAATGTCAGTATATAATTTGATCTCTTGTATGACTTCAATGTTTGTCAGTATATAATTTGACCTCTTGTATGACTAATTAATAATTTGTCAGTATATCAATGTTTGTCAGTATTTGATTTCTCTTGTATGACTTCAATGTTTGTCAGTATATTCTTATATGACTTATATGATGTGTTCTTATTAAACCTTTTGGTATTATGACACATCCCCCAGTTTTTCTCATCTAAAGCTATAACATGCATTGTCCTGAGTACATGTGTACTAATACTGACCTTGCCCCTACCAATAGTTGACCTCTAGGAATGTCTATGGATAGTTTAACAAAGCCTACTATATCCTCATCATGGAAAATCCGGAATTGTTTGGGATCACTCAGAAGATCTGAAAAAGAGAAAAAAACAGAAATAATAATAAAAGCCAAACAAGAAAAAGACAAGCTCACATAACCTTCATTATGTACATTATTTTATTTTTTTTATCTATGAGTTGATTCACCTGGTCTCACTTTGTGAAACTGACATTGTTTATCTTATGTCACGTTCACATGTAATCACTAACATCCTTCTTAACCCACTAAACTTGTACAGTGATACTTTTTAAGTAGATTATTATTCAGTTGTATAGATTTACATGTGGAAATCATCGTCTAATGGATCAAATGTATTTCCTTTCCATTCAACAGCAAAACATAATTCCTTCTAAATTATGCAATAGGTCAAGGTTCCAATTTGTCCAAGAGAATAACCTAGTCTCTGCCTGATCCTCCATGACTCAAAGTGCAATAGGTATGAAATACAAACTTCAAAGTAATACTAATTACATGTAATAATTGTCAAAGACCACTGATTAATGTTTACAGTCAACTCTAAGATCAGTTCCTTAAAAGCAAGATTCATAAGACACGGTCCTATAGCTAGTCTCTTAAGATAAGGTCCTATAGGAGTCTCTTAAAATAAGGTTCTATAACAAGTCTATTAAGATAAGGTCCATAGCTAGTCTCTTCAAATAAGGTCCTATAGAAGTCTCTCAAAGTAAGGTCCTATAGAAGTCTATTAAGACAAAGTCCATAGCTAGTCTATTAAGATAAGGTCCTATAGAAGTCTCTTAAAGTAAGGTCCTATAGCAAGTCTATTAAGATAAAGTCCATAGCTAGTCTCTTAAGATAAGGTCCTATAGAAGTCTCTTAAAGTAAGGTCCTATAGCAAGTCTATTAAGATAAGGTCCTATAGCAAGTCTATTAAGATAAAGTCCATAGCTAGTCTCTTAAGATAAGGTCCTATAGAAGTCTCTTAAAGTAAGGTCCTATAGAAGTCTCTCAAAGTAAGGTCCTATAGCAAGTCTATTAAGACAAAGTCCATAGCTAGTCTATTAAGATAAGGTCCTATAGAAATCTCTTAAAGTAAGGTCCTATAGCAAGTCTATTAAGATAAAGTCCATAGCTAGTCTCTTAAGATAAGGTCCTATAGAAGTCTCTTAAAGTAAGGTCCTATAGCAAGTCTATTAAGATAAGGTCCATAGTTAGTCTTTTAAGATAAGGTCCTATAGAAGTCTCTTAAAGTAAGGTCCTATAGCAAGTCTATTAAGATAAAGTCCATAGCTAGTCTATTAAGATAAGGTCCTATAGAAGTCTCTTAAAGTAAGGTCCTATAGCAAGTCTATTAAGATAAAGTCCATAGCTAGTCTCTTAAGATAAGGTCCTACAGAAGTCTCTTAAAGTAAGGTCCTATAGAAGTCTCTCAAAGTAAGGTCCTATAGCAAGTCTATTAAGACAAAGTCCATAGCTAGTCTATTAAGAGGTCCTAGAAATCTCTTAAAGTAAGGTCCTATAGCAAGTCTATTAAGATAAAGTCCATAGCTAGTCTCTTAAGGGTCCTATAGAAGTCTCTTAAAGTAAGGTCATAGCAAGTCTATTAAGATAAGGTCCATAGCTAGTCTCTTAAGATAAGGTCCTATAGAAGTCTCTTAAAGTAAGGTCCTATAGCAAGTCTATTAAGATAAGGTCCATAGTTAGTCTTTTAAGATAAGGTCCTATAGAAGTCTCTTAAAGTAAGGTCCTATAGCAAGTCTATTAAGATAAAGTCCATAGCTAGTCTAATTAGATGAGGTCCACAAAGCAAGTCTTTTAAGAAAAGTTCCATATAGCAAGTCTCTTAAGATAAGGTCCATATAGCAAGTTTCATAAGATAAGGTCTAATACTATAGCAAGTTTCATAAGATAAGGTCTTATACTATAGCAAGTTTCATAAGATAAGGTCCTATACTAAGTCTCATAAGATAAGGTCCATATAGCAAGCATCTTAAGACAAGGGCCGTATAGCAACTCATATAAGCTAAGGTCCATAAAACATAATTTTGTTTAAAGTCAAAATTCCCATAGATCAAATAACAAAGGTCATGCATCACACAGAATGCAGTTTACTAGCCAATGATCGCCTGAGTTCAAAATATAGGTCAAAATATGTGGTTTTTAAGTAATCTGCAAAATCCATATAAGAAAAAATAAAACATTAAATGAGAGAGAGAGGAGACAGACAGACAAACAGACAGACAAACAGATACAGAGAGAGAGAGGGGGAGATAAAAGACAGACAGACAAGCAGAAACAGACAGGCAAACAGATACAGAGAGACAGACAGACAGAGATTGTTTGTTTATTGTTGTTTAACGTCACACTCAAGAATATTTCACTCATATGGAGACGTCACCAAATGCCGGTGAAGGGCTTCAAATTTTGGCCTATGCTTGGCAAACCTGCCGCTGGCTGGACTCAAACTCAAGACCTCACAATCAAGAGCGCTACCGACTGAGCCAGGCCGGCTCGACAGAGACAAACAAACATAGAGAGATACAGAGACAGAGAGACACACCAAGACAGACAGACATACAGACAGTTGACATTTTTAAGATTGTAGGGGTATTTATACTGGACAGACAGAGAGACAGACATACAGACAGTTGACATTTTTAAGATTGTAGGTGTACTTATACTGGACAGACAGAGAGACAGACATACAGACAGTTGACATTTTTAAGATTGTAGGGGTATTTATACTGGACAGACAGAGAGACAGACATACAGACAGTTGACATTTTTAAGATTATAGGGGTATTTATACTGGACAGACAGACAGAAACATACAGACAGTTGACATTTTTAAGATTGTAGGGGTATTTATACTGGACAGACAGAGAGACAGACATACAGACAGTTGACATTTTTAAGATTGTAGGGGTATTTATATAACAGAGGTAAATACTATTATCATTTCTTGTACATTATCTATTATAGAGTGTAATTAAAAATTTACAAATTTTGTTATAACAATTATTATAATCCTGTAAAACTTTGGTCAAGAGGACAATAGACTAGGTCAGTTAAATGTTACATTAAGTCTTGCCCAGTACACATGAGATACGATAATGGAATAATGGCACCTACTGATGAAAGCCAGAACAAAATATTTATCAATACATTTACTTATAAGATTATGATATCTGATATATAATCATAGTACATACGCCCAACTAAGGCAAAGAGTGCCAATAAAGATATCTGAGGTGGTCCTTGAGAAAACAGTCAGAAAATATTTATCCAACTCTTATGTAAGCTAGTTGAATGCTGCTTCTTCACTTCTATGCATGTCGTTTATTTGTAAAGGTTATGCCACATAGATAAAACAATTCTACATAACCATTTAGTCTGCTGATGGAAGTAGTCAGTACATACAAAGGATAGCAATTGTGTATATAAATGGCTTACGAACAATAGAGACAAAATGACATTTTTTTACCTGTTACAGGTGTTAAATGACCCTATAATGACCAGTTCAAGTACTGACCACTGACCACTATTAGCTGATTATAAGTTTACAATAGCCGATATAATGTAGGGTTTACCACAGTAAAGACCAACAATAGTTCTTGTGATTGGAAAGATCAGCATCAACAATGAGACTTAAATCTCACCTGACATCTGTCTTCTCACTGCTCAATTATCTGCCAAATACCCCACACAAAAACTGTCACTCTGGACCCGCATCATTTTCACCTTGTTCATTGACACTTAATGGAGTGAAAATGTAATGGGTCAATTGTTTATGATACAAAAAGAAATCTAACACAAAACATGATTGAAATTGATGTAAACCTTGAATCTACTTTATTGAACTCATCAAATCCTGAAAAATAGTGGACTCTTCTGTAAATCAAAGACTTGGACTAGTCCAAATATGTCTTTAGGGGTGAATGAGTTATATGATTGTAAAATTAGGGCCTATGTGTTTATATTTTCAATACATATTAAAAGTCTACTTTGTAAGAATTACATTAATTTCTTCTGAATAAATGTTTCAAAGATCACAAAGCTCACCTCATACCAACAGAGTAATCAAAGATTACGAAGCTCACCTCACACCAACACAGTAATCAAAGATTACAAAGCTCACCTCACACCAACAGAGTAATCAAAGATTATGAATCTCTCACCTCACACCAATACAGTAATCAAAGGTTGCAAAGCTCACCTCACATCAACAGAGTAATCAAAAATTACAAAGCTCACCAGAGTAATCAAAGATTACAAAGCTCACCAGAGTAATCAAAGATTACAAATCTCTCACCTCACACCAACAGAGTAATCAAAAATTACAAAGCTCACCAGAGTAATCAAAGATTACAAATCTCTCATCTCACACCAACATAGTAATCAAAGGTTGCAAACCTCACCTCACACCAACATATCATACATTCCTCCAATTAACCTGACCTCAATCAATCTTAACTATGCCAAAGAAAAAAGACCAAGTCCAAAACAGGGTCATTTTCACAGAAACAAAAATGGACAGGACTTCACCCAACACCTGAAGTAATAGTATGTGCTAAGAATTATAAGATAAATATCACAGGCAGGGTTATGTGATATATGAGTAGTAGCAGCAGGTCAACCTGATTTCAACCAATCTTCTTGATAATCAAAATGCCACTACTATTATAACACAACCCCAGCTTTCTAATGGTGAGCTGACAATGGGAAAATCAAATGCAAACCGTCCTCCTTACCAACATAGTATACATAAGATGAGAACATCAAGAAAAAGCAATTGATTTAAGGACAGTAGGACCTGCAATGATAGTTGTTGGAAAATGAATTAGGACTTGCTAGTTATCTCCCTTTGTCACCAACTCCATATAGGAATGCAAAGAATTAGAAGTTACTTTCTTAAGTGTCTTTTTTCTCATTATGTTTTCTCTGTATTTTGTGAAATATAATATATATGTGTGTCACAAGTATTATAATTAATCGAGCTGTTAATACTGTGATACTGTTGAAGTGATATCGGGTAGATGACCTGAGGTATCATGTGATTTAACTTCTATCTGTAAGTACTTATGTTGGATAAATACAGCACAGGACACATATACATAATTTGTACATGTTATATTAAGATATCACTTTTCTCTCTGTGTATGGCCATGAAAGGTGTTGAAACATTTTTCATCATGAGAATTATGATACTAACTTTAAAGCTTAGAACTCAATACCACATCAAACAGAATCGGGTTAACAATCTCACACCACAACAATACCTACGTTTTTACACCACTGTGTTTTAACATAAAAATTGACACAATTACGACACTTTACAACTATTCAAAGAAAAACATCTAATTTGACACTGTGAAAGAGGTACCCTTCTGCTTAAATCCCAGAATCCAATTATCTTAAACCAGACAATCACCACCGCCTCACTAGCAATGAGACTAATGCTTGACTGACACTACGCCATCAATGAGACAGATCACTGTTTATAACTACACCATCAATATGATTGGTATCTTAACCCATTTACCCCTAAAGACACATTTGGACTGGTCTAAATCATTGATTAACAGAAGAGTCCATTGTTTTTCAGGGGTTGATAAGTTAATATAATTAAACCATTAATAAAATTGGTGTCTTAAAATAATTACACCATCATGATCAATAAGTTATAACTACACTATCAATAAGACAGCTGTCTCGATATAACTACACCATCAATAAGACAGCTGTCTCAATATAACTACACCATCAACAAGACAGCTGTCTTGATATAACTACACCATCAATAAGACAGCTGTCTTGATATAACTACACCATCAATAAAACAGTTGTCTTGATATAACTACACCATCAATAAGACAGCTGTCTTGATATAACTACACCATCAATAAGACAGCTGTCTTAATATAACTACACCATCAATAAGACAGCTGTCTTGATATAACTACACCATCAATAAAACAGCTGTCTTAATATAACTACACCATCAATAAGACAGTTGTCTTGATATAACTACACCATCAATAAGACAGCTGTTGACAATTGCCTATACCAAAGATATCATTCCACAATACAAAATAATTTCCTTATCATGCACTAATTCTATATTGTTGTTTGTTTCGTAATTTATTATCATTTTTTGCAATCATCTTAATCAGATTCTCTGACAAAATACACAAGTTGCAGGAACATTTCAGCATTTTTTCACAAAATACATAAGTTGCAAGAACATTTTAGCATTTTTTCACAAAATGCACAAGTTACAGACACATTTTAGCATTTATCAAAATACACAAGTCACAGGAATATTTCAGCATTTTTTCACAAAATACAGAACATTTCACCATTTTTTCATAAGTAATATTTGAAATTGAATTATTTACATTTCTAAATAAAAGTTAAATAGATTTAATATAAAGGCATTTTTTAGACAGTAAAAGTACAAATGATTAATGTATTGTATATACAATGGACTCTCTGGTCATTTTTTTACAATGGACACTGGTCATTCTTTACAATGGACTCTCTGGTCATTTTTTACAATGGACACTGGTCATTCTTTACAATGAACTCTCTGGTCATTCTTTACATTGGAAATGTTTCAATGAGAAATGGTCATGCTTCATAATCATTAGATAGACATACCTTTCATTTGAAACTCAAACAATTTCACTAAAAATTTCATTCCGTTGATAATGCCATGATAGGATAATTCAGAGGTCCAATTATTTTGTATTGATTGTGAAAAGCGAGATCTCATTAGCTGGGTATCTATCGTAGATCTAACAGACTAATGCTGATTATGTGTCAGAAGGCCGTTTAAAAAGCTTACAATGTGTTGACATGCAAAATGAACATATAACCAACAAAAGAAGGCTATTTAACAAATTTAATTAGTTTCAAGCACATTAGAACAGAACAAGAATTACTTTAATTTTTGAGCTGGCTAAAAGGGATCAAATTTTCACCAAATTTTGTTTGAGAGAGGTCACTCATAAAAATGATGGCAAAACCTATCTCCACATGGTACCACAATAAATTGTTTTATACCATACTTAAGATACAGTGTTGACACAAGGGATGTAATAAAATTCCATGAACATTTAAAGTCACAGAGTCCTTCTGTATAATTATACCCCAGTATATGACCTTATACATTATCTGTAATTACTTCATACTTATCACCCAAAACACTGTACAAGTATATACAAGATTTGAACCCCAAATGTCAGTCACAATCACCACTTGAGAGTATTGAACACACAAAAACATTGCAGTTGCAGTAGAAATATGGCATTTTTCATGGCCGAGTCTATTCACACGACCATCTTGCATAAATTTTGAAAATCAATTCACAGGACCACCGTGCACACAGCACAAATTCAAACCTACTCTCATGTAAACAGATACACTACAGGTTGTGTCGAATCACATGACAATTTAAAAATCTATATATAGCCACATTTATCTATGGTACCAATGTGATGTGCTAGAAATATAAGAACATGTGTCTGTTACATCACATGACAGAAGATACTCTTGTTGTTCATTCATGTGATCTGTATTTCTATCATGTGATCTGTACTTCTATCATGTGATCTGTATTTCTATCATGTGATCTGTACTTCTATCATGTGATCTGTATTTCTATCACATGATCTGTATCTGTCATGTGATTTGTATTTCTATCATGTAACCCATATTTCTATCATGTGATCTGTATTTCTATCATGTAAACTGTATTTCTATCATGTGATCCCTATTTCTGTCATGTGATCTGTACTTCTATCCTATGATCTCTATTTCTATCATGTGATCTGTATTCTATCATTGATGAATACAAATACATGTACATGTACAAGGTGATTTAATATTAAAGGTCAAATTTGGGTTTCTTGGAGATGGTTTATTGTATATTTTATATGATAAAAACTTCAAGAATTTGACCATAACTCAGTCACATTAGTTTTCCTGACTATTGCATTCAACAATATGCAAATAATTATCATTAAATCATGTAAGTGAGGACCATTATTTTATAACTACCCTCATCGAATAATATGAATGCTTTTTAAAAATTCACACTCACGGTCCAATGTTCAATTCACGAGAAAAATTATCCTTCTCAATAGCAGAAGGCATTTATAATATGAAGTCCAACTAGGTATTTACATCAAAATGACCCCAATGCACTTAAAATAGTATCAGTATAATGCTAATCCATCAAATCTATGCAGAGTCTGTACCTGTCAGTGGGGTCCATGCTATACCAGGTACACAGAGTTAAACTGAAGTTTATACACAGCAGGCGTATGGAAACTCCTAACTTCTAAAAAAATGTGAATGATTACATACAAATCTTTTGGTACCAACAATTTTCCAAATTTCCACATTTTTGTAGCATGCATTAAAGCATTCAAATCTAGTAATTCATCCTTGTTATAAATAATGATGTTACCATTTGGATCTGCCATTTTTATTTAGTCATTTGCTATCAGTGTCTGTCAGTTATCATACAAGTAAAAAAAAATCAGTCATTAAATGAACTATTGATGTAGCTCACAAACTCTTATCTTAAGGTTAAACAAATCTGATATAAGATAAATGATCTGTTTTATAGAATACTAATGAAGTCCATATCAAGTTAAGGTTCCCCAAGGAGTGACAGTTACTAGTAGTTCACAGGTTTACCATCACCTGCCAGTCCATATCAAGTTAAGGTTTCCCCAAGGAGTGACAGTTACCAGTAGTTTCCCAAGGAGTGACAAGCTACCAGTAGTTCACAGGTTTACCATCACCTGCCAGTCCATATCAAGTTAGTTAAGGTTTCCCAAGGAGTGACAGCTAAGGTTCCCCCAGTAGTTCACAGGTTTTTACCATCACGTACCAGCTCCAGTAGTTCACATACCAAGTCCATATCAAGTTTAAGGTTCCCCAAGGACAGTGTCTCCTAAGGAGTGACAGCTACCAGTAGTTCACAGGTTTACCATCACATGCCAGTCCATATCAAGTTAAGGTTTCCCAAGGAGTGACAGCACAGGTTTACCATCACATGCCAGTCCATATCAAGTTAAGATTTAGTTTTTACCATCACCTGCCAGTCCATATCAAGTTAAGGTCTCCTAAGGAGTGACAGCTACCAGTAGTTCACAGGTTTACCATCACGTGCCAGTCCATATCAAGTTAAGATTTCCCAAGGAGTGACAGCTACCAGTAGTTCACAGGTTTACCATCACGTACCAGTCCATAAATCAAGTTAAGGTTCCCCAAGGAGTGACAGCTACCAGTAGTTCACAGTTTACCATCACCTGCCAGTCCAGTTAAGGTCTCCTAAGGAGTGACAGCTACCAGTAGTTCACAGGTTTACCATCACGTGCCAGTCCATATAGTTCACATGTTTACCATCACGTACCAGTCCATATCAAGTTAAGGTTTCCCAAGGAGTGACAGCTACCAGTAGTTCACAGGTTTACCATCACGTACCAGTCAAGTTAAGGTCTCCTAAGGAGTGACAGCTACCAGTAGTTCACAGGTTTACCATCACGTGCCAGTCCATATCAAGTTAAGATTTCCCAAGGAGTGACAGCTACCAGTAGTTCACAGGTTTACCATCACGTACCAGTCCATATCAAGTTAAGGTTCCCCAAGGAGTGACAGCTACCAGTAGTTCACAGGTTTACCATCACCTGCCAGTCCATATCAAGTTAAGGTCTCCTAAGGAGTGACAGCTACCAGTAGTTCACAGGTTTACCATCACGTGCCAGTCCATATCAAGTTAAGATTTGCCCCAAGGAGTGACAGCTACCAGTAGTTCACAGGTTTACCATCATGTGCCAGTCAATATCATTTTATATATCATAATATCATTAGGGAGGAATCTAAAAATTATACTTCAGAATTTGGCAGCATTTCAAAATAAAAAGATTTCCTCTTTAAAATCACTTTCAACAACAACATTCACCCCTTAAGATATGGTTGGTCTGGTCTAAGTCATTGATTTACAGAAGATTCTATTGTTTTTCAGGGGTTGATTTGTTACTTTGTGCTAACATCATATTAGTACATTTGCATGGTTATTCCATCAATTGGCTAAGCACTGTAAAATACAAGTTTGCCTGCCATCTGCTCATTTTCGTAGTAAGAACTCGGTGGATTATAATTGTCACATAAAACCCAAGTGTAAATTGTACAAAAGTCGAAGGTACGAAAGATGTTAACATACTTTATCTGATGAAATCAAATTTAAGTTGAACACGATGTACATTAAGATTAAAATTGAAATTTAAACGATGTTATGCACAAAGCTATTAATATACACTGGATTATTAATGAGATAAGTGCATAACGGTCCATTTACTAAAGTGTGTAGAACTAACAGTGGCCATATAAACCGCTAGAGCTAAATAATCTTATATTCCGATCTGATTTTTGTTCATTTACTTAGTATTTCATTTTAGTGCTTGACACAGCTGATGTATATCTTTAAAATGAAATCATAAAATATACAAAAAATATGTAAAAAACAACTTCCAAACCGAAGTTAACTAGACCATACTTAAACCAATAAAAGAAAACGACTTACAACATATTAAGCATATTAGAGTGGGAAATCTAATACAAAGAGCTGACTCCATTTTAACTGTTGTATATGTAAAATGTAGCCACCACAAAATAACAAATTGTTGAGTGTCAAATAAAACAGCAGGGGAGCAAAAGATGTGTTAGCAAAACACTTGTCCCATGAGAGCTGAGGCATTTATTATGATTTTAAAGTCCCATAACTCCGGTAAATATTGCTTATGGTCGCCATAATATTGGGCATCCTAGATCTGACATTGATATAAAGTGACATATCAAATTCAGTTGAAATTTGCGACAAGAAACTAAAACTGTTCTACCAAAACCAAAATTATTGCAAACGACTAAACAGACACACCAAAAGTTATATCCCATCTTTCCAAATCTTCAGTCTTCCAGAAATAAAAAAATTAAGTGAATTCTTAGGTCACCAAATTTATGTCTACCAAACATACAGATGATGGAAAAGGGTAGAACAAGAGCTGATGTTATATTACATGTACAACCTAAAATCCACTGAAATTCACAAAGAAAATTTAAAACATTTTAAGATTACGAATGTTAGCCAAGGACATTAATTTTATTGTTTCAAGTAAATGTAATTATGTTCAACTTGGCAAATAATAATCAAAAATGAAAATTTGAACAAAACTAAACTTTATTTATACCCATCATACATATTCTTATGACAAAACACCTTAGCAATTTAGTTGTAGCCTAAATTCTGTAATTTCCATCTTGTTCTAGTCATGTCATATTAAACCTGACTGATGAGGTCGTTAGGACATTCTGTGACAATTAACGGTAATGTTGGTGTTTTCTGAAAAACAGAAAATAAGTCATTTTGTTTAGTGTGGTGGTTCTATTACAAAGTCAAAACTACTGAACACTGTTAAGTATAAACATCCTTACACTGCTAATGACAGAATTTGGACAATTTTGCCCATGTTTGTGTAAACTTCACACATTTAAATGCTTTAAACAATCAACCTCCAATGTCAATGTGCCAAACTAAGTAATAGTTACTGACTTGTGATCAATTATAGCCCTCTATTTCTCCAGTATGTATGTATATACAAATGGCTGACAAGAAATGATTGTTCTGTATTGCTATCTAACCCTTCCAAAACTTCAATGACCTCTAGTTACACTCAGCATTCCAAAAATGTTTTGAATCAGTAATCTTCATACACATTGAGGAAAACCTACTCCTTAAAATGTCTGGTACACCCTGAACTGTTTGGTACATGCTGGACTATATGGTACACCCTGAACTGTTTGGTACATGCTGGACTATATGGTACACCCTGAACTGCCTGGTTCATCTTGAACTGTCAGGTACATCCTTAACTATCATGTACATCATGAACTGTTTTATAGATCCTGAACTGTCTGGTTCATTCTGAACTGTTTGGTACATCCTGAACTTTGTACATCATGAACTGTCTGATTCATTCTGAACTGTCTGGTACATCCTGAACTATGTGGTACAACCTGAACTGTCTTATAGATCCTGAACTGTCTGATTCATTCTGAACTATCTGGTACATCCTAAGCTGTCAGGTTCATCCTGAACTGTCTGGTAGATACTGAACTATTCAAATAACTTCACCTGCTGAAAATTCTTGGATCCACCCATTAGAAACAAGTAATTCCATAAAACATCTCTAAACGTTTTAATTATTTACAAAATAAGTAAAATATAAACTTTACTTGCAAATACTTGATTTTATCAGTATTACTGGCCTATCTTTATCTTGTATATAATGTGCACTTTATGACAGTTACATGTAGCAGAAAATCAGTTTCAGCATCCAAAACATATACAGAACAGGTGTGACCTGTATCAAATTGTTATCTGTAATCACTGATACAACGTAACAGAAATCTACAGTAAATGGGTACGGCCTGATTATAGCCAACTTTCCTACATGATACAAGAACCTTTCCTCTTTATTATCACTTCTCTCTGAGATATGTATATATATATATATATATATTTATATATACACAACTTGTGTATTCTCTTTTGTGGTTTTTTATTTCACACGGATGTCAATAAAATCTAATTCTTTTTTCTCTCTGTGACCTCTAACACCAATATAAAATCGCTTACATAAAATTTAGGTCATAACATGTGTTTTGTGGTTTTTCATCCAAAAATTACAGACATCGACTTCATGGGAATATCAGAAATTTGGAAAATATGTCCATCATCAAAAAATGAAACCTGATCTGTTTTATAATAGCAGGAAACATGTGTGTTAAGTAGTAGGTCAATACTGCAAGTACAATACCACTTCTTGTGATACAAAATGTATGGATATACACAATTCTTTTTTTTATGTTATGTATAGCATTTATCAAAAATAGTTCCTAAAATTAAAAGCTAAAAGATGTAAAATAATTATACAAATCTTCAGAAAGCTATTCATTATTTGTTGTTTTTTTTCAATGGCACACGTTTAACACCAATTTTTTTTTTTCCAGTTATATGAAGGCAGTTGGTTTTCTGTGTTGGAGGAGAGGACTTGGGTTGTCATCTACCCAGGAAGAGTCTAACCGACACCACTCCAAATCTGGACAATTTTTCATATAATCAGCTTAGCGTCCACTCAGGGTTATTAATCTGCATGGCCAGCAGTTTGGAACTTTGTGATTTAGAGCACTGTATGTTCTAGAAACTTTACTACTCAGGCCAGGCCCCAGTTTAAAAGCCGTACTGCTGCTCTAAGTAAAGTTTAGTACACATCTGTGATACTTAAAGCATATAGACTGGCTGGTATCTACATTGTTCATCAGTCTCATTTTGACTTTTGTTGAAAATGTCAAAATTCTCTCATCAGGAGTGTGAGGATATTTCTGAACAGAAGAGTATTTCAGTTAACCTTTGACCTACTATACACTGTCACACCAAGACAGAAATCTGAAATATGACCTTTGTCAGCATAGGAAATAGCTATAATATATGGTATCAAATAAATTTTCTTTCAAGCACCCAGGCATTGAAGGACTATGACACACCTCCTTAATTGTATAAATCCACAAATGTATGACAAAGATCTCTTGATATTAGACAGATTTATGTGGATAACATTTACAACACAATTCACTTATATCTCATTTACAACACAATTCACCATGTTATCACATTTACAACACAATTCACCACGTTATCTCATTTACAACACAATTCACCATTTATCTCATTTACAACACAATTCACTTATATCTCATTTACAACACAATTCACCACGTTATCTCATTTACAACAAAATTCACCATTTATCTCATTTACAACACAATTCACCACGTTATCTCATTTACAACACAATTCACCACGTTATCTCTAGCCATTCATCACCGATTTTTTGTAACAATTTCCACTTCTAAAACACAAGTCAACTACTAAATTTAAAACAATACAAAGAGATACTTGAAGTTTTGGTATATATTATGATAGGACCTCTATGTTTTCTAGTCATATTACTCTTTTATGTATGCGTGTATCAGTAAATATTTAAATCTTGATGTGGCTCTGGTTATCCTCAGTTTGTCCCTGCCAACAATAAGATAAATGATAGGTGTGTATGTACTTCATCTTCTGATTGATATTAGAGTATACATTTATCTTTTTGTACATACAATTATTTCTCTCACTTTCCTCATTTATGTAAGCCTAAGCTAACATAATGACTACTAGAAAAAAATGATGATTTCATGTTAGTCCTGGCTCTGACCTTGATCTACTGACCTCAATAGATACAAATGTCCATCTTGTTTAATTACTTAAATACAAAATATGAAGACTGTAGCTTGAAAATATTTGAAATATCAAAGGACAGAGCCTGGCAGAAAACTCCTACAGACAAATAGTTTGGTAGGTAGAAAGACAGACAATAACTCAATCACACCTAAAGACACATTTGAAATGGTCTAAGTCATTGATTTACAGAAGAGTCTATTGTTTTCCAGGGTTGATGAGTTAGCAAACAGACCCCTCATACAGAGTGTCAACAAACAGAGAGACAGACAGTAAGTCAACAGAGAGACAGACAGTAAGTCAACAGAGAGACAGACAGTAAGTCAACAGAGAGACAGACAGTAAGTCAACAAACAGAGACAGACAGTAAGTCAACAAACAGACAAGTCATACAGACTGTCAACAAACAGAGAGACAGACAGTAAGTCAACAGACAGACAAGTCATACAGACTGTCAACAAACAGAGAGACAGACAGTAAGTCAACAGAGAGACAGACAGTAAGTCAACAAACAGAGACAGACAGTAAGTCAACAGACAGAGAGACAGACAGTAAGTCAACAAACAGAGACAAACAGTAAGAGAGACAGACAGTAAGTCAACAAACAGAGACAGACAGTAAGTCAACAAACAGAGAGACAGACAGTAAGTCAACAGTAAGTCAACAGAGAGACAGACAGTAAGTCAACAAACAGAGACAGACAGTAAGTCAACAAACAGAGAGACAGACAGTAAGTCAACAGAGAGACAGACAGACAGTCAAAGTCAACAAACAGAGACAGACAGTAAGTCAACAAACAGAGAGACAGACAGTAAGTCAACAAACAGAGAGACAGACAGTAAGTCAACAAACAGACAAGTCATACAGACTGTCAACAAACAGAGAGACAGACAGTAAGTCAACAGACAGAGTAAGTCAACAGAGAGACAGACAGTAAGTCAACAGAGAGACAGAGAGAGAGACAGACAGTAAGTCAACAGAGAGACAGACAGTAAGTCAACAAACAGAGAGACAGACAGTCAACAAACAGAGACAGACAGTAAGTCAACAGACAGAGAGACAGACAGTAAGTCAACAAACAGAGAGACAGACAGTAAGTCAACAGACAGAGAGACAGACAGTAAGTCAACAGACAGAGAGACAGACAGTAAGTCAACAGACAGAGAGACAGACAGTAAGTCAACAAACAGAGAGACAGACAGTAATTCAACAAACAGAGAGACAGACAGTAAGTCAACAAACAGACAACTTATACAGTCAACAACCACATAAAGAGACAGACAGACAGACAAAAGAAAAACAAAGAGCATTTAATGGTGGCCTTGAAATTAGAGCATTGTTCAAATAAAACATGACTTTTTCATTGACTTATTATGAAATAGTAGTTGATGTTTCATTGTCTCACAAATTACATAAATAAGGTGGTAATATCGCAGAAATCTGAAACAAAAGGAGTACAAAATTTCAAGATAATTCATTATTCATTTTTTTCAAATTTTTTATCTCATAAAAACAACATTCCGTCTGCATGTGAGATGGAGCCATCCTTAATGAGATCTGTCACAATCAGAATTTTTTCTCATTATTTGCATGTATCTGATTTGTTATTTCTATCAAATCTTTGATAGGAAACAGTTCCCAATGACAATGAAGACTGACGGGGGATATTTCTCCTTTTCCTTTAGATTAATTTCCGACTCTCTGATATTTCATTTATTATGCCGAGTGTTCCTTTTCCCCAGAGAATTTGTTATCAAAATAATTTTTATCTTATGAAAATGCAGATGCTATTTATTTTTTCATCAAGTTACAAAGCGTGTACCATATTCCCTATTGTCAATTTCCACACTTCTTCCTGACTTTATTATCTTATGTCAGTCCACAGAGAACGAACATCTACAAAGTTTCAGTCAGTCCACAGAGAACGAACATCTACAAAGTTTCAGTCAGTCCACAAAGAACCAACATCTACAAAGTTTCAGTCACTCCACAGTTAATCAACATCTACAAAGATTTAGTCAGTCCACAGAGAACCAACATCTACAAGATTTAGTCAGTCCACAGAGAACCAACATCTACAAAGTTTCAGTCAGTCCACAGAGAACCAACATCTACAAAGATTTAGTCAGTCCACAGAGAACCAACATCTACAAAGATTTAGTCAGTCCACAGAGAACCAACATCTACAAAGATTTAGTCAGTCCACACAGAACCAACATCTACAAAGATTTAGTCAGTCCACAGAGAACCAACATCTACAAAGATTTAGTCAGTCCACACAGAACCAACATCTACAAAGATTTAGTCAGTCCACACAGAACCAACATCTACAAAGATTTAGTCAGTCCACACAGAACCAACATCTACAAAGATTTAGTTAGTCCACCGTGAACCAACATCTACAAAGATTTAGTCAATCCTACAAAGACATTTTAGAGATTGAGTATCATTTTATGTTTCTTTTTTCCCATCCTTCCCACTGAGGGATGACTGTTTGTTCAGAGATCAGCTGATATGATGGAAACCTAGTACAGATAAGGTTCTTGATATTGACGCTTAACACAGAAATACACACCTTTGATTGTATAATACAACAATCATTCAGCATGACACTGGTAACAATATAATCATACTATCTAGAGGAGGGGGAGGGCCATGACAATAAAACTGCTACTTCTAGGATGATAGGGTTAAGTTAAATATATATATTATGAGAATGACATGATAGATATGACAAGGCTGTGATAACAATAATAAATATCATCTGTTTAACTCCCACAGATATATCATCTTTAATACCAGTACATCAGAGTTATGTCCCTTAATAAAATACTAGGGGACAGGTTTAGATCTGGGATAGTTATTTTATCAATTGAAGTAAATCAGGAGCATCTCACGAAATCAAAAAAGGTAGAAAGTGAGAGTGATTCTTGCTTTTATTATATTTTTAAAGGCAAAGGGTTGGGGTTTTGTTTTAAGATGAGGGATGCGAATGAAACCAAAATATAGGTAATATGTGGCACTAAGTGTGCATGAAGCCAAAACAGAGATAATATGTGGCACTAAGTGTGCATGAAGCCAAAACAGAGATAATATGTGGCACTAAGTGTGAATGAAACCAAAATATAGGTAATCTGTGCCACTAAGTGTGCATGAAGTCAAAACAGAGATGATATGTGGCATTAAGCGTGAATGAAACCAAAATATAGATAATCTGTGCCACTAAGAGTGAATGAAACCAAAATATAGGTAATCTGTGACACTAAGTTTGAAAGAAACCAAAAACATACGTAATCTGTGTCACTAAGTGCAAAAAACCAAAACATATGTAATCTGTGTCACTAAGTGCAAAAAACCAAAACATATTTAATCTGTGAAGACTTCCTGTATAAAATTTGTTATCATATTTGCCTAGATAACTAAAAGACAAGCAGAACCCTGTAACACATATCCCAAAACTTGTCAGATGTTCCTCTCATATCAACAAAACTTGTCAGATTGTTCCTCTTACACCAAATCTTCTGATCCACTAATTCATGGGGTTACTTATGATAAGTTTGACAAGATCTGATACTCAACATAAATCAGATAGCCCATTTCTTTTATAAATAAAAACAAAAACGCTTAAAAAATGTCAGCTGTTTCAGAACTTCCAATCACACTACAGGAATAAAATTTATTTATGTGCAATCTGAAAACTTTGGAGTTATTTTCTGTGAAATCAAGTTAAAAGACAATAATTAGATACACCGTTAGAGGTTGAAATGTCTGTGTGTATCACATATGATATAACACGACCAGCTCTAGATGTCAGGGTATATCATGTATACTATGACTAGCTCTAGATCTTACATGTGGTTTGATGGCAGTGTGTATCACATATACTACGACTAGCTCTAGATCTTACATGTGGTTTGATGTCAGTGTGTATCACATATACTATGACTAGCTCTAGATCTTACATGTGGTTTGATGTCAGTGTGTATCATATATACTACGACCAGCTCTAGACTATACATGTGGTTTGATGTCAGTGTGTATCACATATACTACAACCAGCTCTAGACTGTACATGTGGTTTGATGTCAGTGTGTATAATGTATATTACAACCAGCTCTAGACTGTACATGTGGGTTGATGTTAACTTTTCATCAGTAACAGACTTTATATAGAATCTTTCACCATTCACCTTTCCACACTGTTCTGAATATTCTGTTTATCATTTATCTAACATGTAATAGTAGAAGTAGTAATAGTAATGGTGGCTGTGGTGGTGATGGCAGTCATAGTAGTAGAGGTAATGGTGGTGGTGGTGGTGGTGATGGCAGTCATAGTAGTAGAAGTAATGGTGGTGGTGGAGGTGGTAATGGCAGTCACAATTGTAGAATGGTACTGATGATGGCAATCATAGTAAAAGTTATTGTGATGGTGATAGTAATGGTTTTAGTCATGATGATGGTGGCAGTCACAACAGTAGGTGCAATGGTGATGGTGATAGTCAATGTGGAAGAAGTAATGGTGGTAGTGGCAGTCACAGTAGAAGTCATGGTGGTAGTGACAGTCACAGTTCAAATCATGGTGGTAGTGACAGTCACAGTTCAAATCATGGTGGTAGTGACAGTCACAGTTCAAATCATGGTGGTTGTGGCAGTCACAGTTCAAATCATGGTGGTTGTGGCAGTCACACAATGATGAATCATACCATATAAAAGTAGACATAGATATACACATTGGTGGATCATACCAAATAGAAGTAGACACAGATATACACATTGGTGGATCATAGCTTATAAAAGTAGACACAGATATACACTTTGGTGGATCATACCAAATAGAAGTAGACACAGATATACACATTGGTGGATCATAGCTTATAAAAGTAGACACAGATATACACATTGGTGGATCATACCAAATAGAAGTAGACACAGATATAAACATTGGTGGATCATAGCTTATAAAAGTAAACACAGATATAAACATTGGTGGATCATACTAAATAGAAGTAGACACAGAAATACAACATTGCTGGATCATACCAAATAGAAGTAGATATACACTGTCCTATAACAAAGTGTGTAAGAGTGAGTCTGGAGACATCAGGACGGGTTAGTGTCACATATAAGACTGACATAGTAATCAGGAATTATAAACACACTAATGAGATAATGTGTCAAAGATACACCAGAAAACTTCACCTGTCAGCGGTCAAGATTCATGGGTAGTGGGACCACCTGGCCATTGGTCAAATAAATGCCCTAAGTTAAGAGACAGAACACTTATCCACTTGACCCATGGTCAGTACTGACATGTACATGTCTTTTTTATTGTTAAAAAGTCTATTTTACTTGTCCCCGGGAGATCTATGGCTCCTCTCAACAAATAAATTTCAAGATAAAGGCATCATCGACAAGAGGATACAGAGATTTGAAGGTAAACAATGTAAACAATGGTTCTGAAATGTGACATACAAACACAGAGCTATTAACCAAGATGGTAATATGAGTGAAGGGAAGAAATCAAAACAAGTGAAAGGATAGTTAAATGTTTTAAGTTTGATCTGTAGACCTGCAATTGACATCATCCAATTTGATCAGGAATATAGTTGATTACATATGTCATATTGTACGTCTAGATCTATGACATACTTCTCTGCTCTATCTGGTTCACTCAACCCTAGGGGAAGGGGGCTAAAGCAAAACTAAACTGAAACGGGCACCAAAAACAAACAGAGCAACATGCTATCAAAGAAACGGCAGAAAAAGTCATTTTACTCTGGCATGGTAAAATGTTGTAATAGTCATAAAAAACTAAAGTCAGATTTAGACAAAATGAGAACAATGGAGAAAGAAGGATAAAAAGCAACAAGAGAACAATATCATGAACACCAAATTTATGAGATTAATAGGTAAAATCTACACACAAGAATGATAATATCATAGAAAAGAAAAGAGTGAGAAACAATGAGAATAGTGAGATATAATGAGTTAGATATCATGTAAAATCTGCACAAAAGAATGATAAATATATAGAAATGAAAATAGTGAGATATAATGAGACTAATCTCATTTAGATCTACACACAAGCATGGTACACAAATGAACACAAGATCATAGAAAAGAAAATAGTGAGATATAATGAGACTAATCTCATGTTAGATCTACACACAAGAATAATTTAGAAACTGTAAGTAGGAAACAATTAGAATAAAATGCAAAAAGAGTGAAAAAAAATACAATCAGCAAAATTTGGCAAGAAAATCTCTGAAATTTAAAAAGTTGGCTTATGTTGATAAATGTGTTTGATATGTAGATATGCTCTTTTATACCACCATTACTGGCAGAAGGAACTCTCTGATGAAGTCAAAGAGATGTTTATTTTGGATACCTGGTGATATATAGTAGATAAAACATTTGATGAACCCAGCAAAGCCTATCAGATGTCAAAATAAAAACATCAGTTTTACAGTATTTTTTTGGCAATCATGGACACAATCAAATGCAAAGCTGCCTACCTAGATTTTTTTATCTCATAATTTACCTGTACTGTAATATGTTTAAATATATCTCAATTTCACAGTCTTAACAGTTTTGCTGAGAACGAGATTTTATATTGTATAAATTACTTCACCGCTGTAGGAGTCGGGTAATAATTCTGAATTTGACAAATGCAAACATAGTTAACTAATGTTCATTTCAAAAATACATTTAGAACTGAATCTGAAGAACTAATTTAGATCAGAGTCTAAAATTTAAAATAGCATTAAACAGAAAGTAAACACATTTTCTGTCTCATATCTAAACTCTTGTTGACTCAAGTCAAACAAAATTCAATTATACATTAGGTGTCCTGACATAAGATGCCTGCCCCTCTCTCTCTCTCTCTCTGCTTTATATAAATATATATATATGTGTGTGTGTGTCCATGTGTATTCATCTGTCTTTCTTCCTATCTATCCTTCAATCTATCTCTCTATCTATCACTCATTCTTTCCCTCTCTCTGGCAGTCAGTATGATTTTGATCTATGAATATCAATGCAAAATTCTTATTAAACGTAGGTAAATCATTTTACTTTCCACATCTGATGTTAATAAAAAGGAAATGACACCAAGACTTACATAATAACATTTGAAACAGTAATACAATCCTAAAACTGATTTCTTGTATTTCAAAAATTAGATTATATTATCTATATAGTAATCAATTAACTATCAAAAAAGAAAATTCTGAGTAACCTTTGACCCTTATTTAGAAAAACCTTTGACCCTAGTTCTGTGGCCAGTATTTCTGTACCAGTATCTGGTAACCTTATGTTCACACCACTTTCTCAAGCTCACAGTAACAAACTGACCAATTAGCCTCACCTCTATATCAATTACACATGCTATGGCCTGTGGCTATTATGGGCAGTCAGTTGTTAAGATATGTAATCAATACAAAATCTTAGATGACCTGGGATGACTTGTCTATATCAAGACTGACCTCAAATGACCAGCGGTCAACAAACACCTTATGTGTTTAAGTGACATTATTTACAATTACTGTACAATTTATCAGCAAGATTTACATTAAGCTCTACACAAAGGACACCTCTACTGGCTCTAACGGAAACCTGACAACAGCCACAAAAAACTACAGCAGTAGTACTTGTACTGTCTTAGTGCTTTACTGAATCTCTCTCTCTCTCTCTCTCTCTCTCTCTCTCTCTCTCTCTCTCTCTCTCTCTCTCTCTCTCTCTCTCTCTCACCACTGTGTGTAAATCTGTGTAATTAGGAGTCAGATAAATGATATGGTGGCAATTGTATCAAAATTTGCTTATGATAGTAAAGATTTGGATCTAATGTATCACAAGGATCATCAACCTTATTATGATGGTTAATGGAATCTACCACTGTAATGATAGAATCTACCACTACAAAGATGGAACCTACCACTGTAATGATAGAATCTACCACTACAAAGATGGAACCTACCACTGTAATGATAGAATCTACCACTACAAAGATGGAACCTACCACTGTAATGTTGGAATCTACCACAACAAAAATGGAATATATCACCATGGAATCTACCACTGCAAAGTCTGCAATGATGTAAAAAACCTACCACTGTTATGATAGAATCTACCATTACAAAGATGGAACCTACCACTGTTATGATAGAATCTACCAGTAATTTGGAATTGACCACTGCAATGATGTAATCTACCACTGTAATGATGTAAAAGATGGAACTACCACTGTTATGATAGAATCTACCAGTTATTTGGGACTTACCACTGCAATGATGGAATCTACCATGGTAATGATGGAATTGACCACTGCAATGATGTAATTGACCACTGCAATGATGTAATTGACCACTGCAATGATGTAATTGACCACTGCAATGATGTAATCTACCACTGTAATGATGTAAAAGATGGAACTACCACTGTTATGATAGAATCTACCAGTTATTTGGGACTTACCACTGCAATGATGTAATTGACCACTGCAATGATGGAATCTACCATGGTAATGATGTAATTGACCACTGCAATGATGTAATTGACCACTGCAATGATGTAATCTACCACTGTAATGATGTAAAAGATGGAACTACCACTGTTATGATAGAATCTACCAGTTATTTGGGACTTACCACTGCAATGATGTAATTGACCACTGCAATGATGGAATCTACCATGGTAATGATGTAATTGACCACTGCAATGATGTAATTGACCACTGCAATGATGTAATCTACCACTGTAATGATGTAAAAGATGGAACTACCACTGTTATGATAGAATCTACCAGTTATTTGGGACTTACCACTGCAATGATGGAATTGACCACTGCAATGATGGAATTGACCACTGCAATGATGGAATTGACCACTGCAATGATGGAATTGACCACTGCAATGATGGAATCTGTTAATGTAATGATGGAATCTACCATATGATGGATTCTACTGCTGTATTAATTAAATCAGAGTGGCACATGGTCCAGCTTTATATAATTATATCATTTGATCTAATCTGTTCTGTGAGATAAAACACACACAAAATTTAATTACATTTTTATCATCCTTCAATTGATTCCGCATACTGCATGTTATCTGTCTGCCATACTGTGATTCTGCACTAAATAACCCTCTGATGTGTTCACCCAGGACTAACAAATGTATGGAAGCCCATCTATGAAACAACATCTCTGTGATACATGTTGTATATATCATGTATTGTAAAAATTTGTTAATCAAATGCAAAAAGCTTTTTTTCAAAATCAGAAGGATAGAAATGATTGTAAATGGTGCTCTTCAAATGTATGAAGTAACCAAAGGTTTCTAAAATAACAAACTATCATCTAATACTGATCTGCAGTAACCAACAAGATTCTAACACTGGTGTGCAAATAACCAATGACTTTCTAACACTGGTTTCCTGTAACCAATAAGCTTCTAGAGCTGGTGTGCAAATAATCAATTACATTCTAATGCTGGTCTGCAGTAACCAATAAGATTCTAATGCTGGATTCAAATTTTAACCCTCAGATGCGTTTAGAATTTTGTCAATTTTCACTGAGCATTTTATCAGAATTCTTTGAGCATTACAACATGTGTATTCACTTTAACTGACCATTTGCCATGAAACTCACTAAGCATTGTATTGGAATTCTTTGAGCATTATACTATTTTTAATTTGAGCATTGTATCAGATTTCTCAAAGTGCTTGATTTTTCTGAACATTGCTATTTACAGTATATTTATATAGGAAATAGCTGAACATGGTACCAAAGCTATAAGATAATTAGACATATCAGCAAAATATCGGATGTCTTGGTGCTGTATCATATACCTCCATTTTGTACAGAAATCTGAGTGTAATAATTCAACTTGAGGATATCAAAGTTCACTCATATGTGTGAACATTACAACTCAAGTCATCTATAAGCAGATTAACTGTTAGTTTGAGGTAGGTATAAAAACTGTAGAAACATAAATATATACCAACAAAATTAGGTAATTCAACACCGAGTCTTGATGGATTGTCACCTGTTTTTATTACCTGGACAAGTTTTATTTCATTCACAAAAAGAGAAACTGAAAAGTAAGAAATCATCACATTTCATACGTCCACAAGTGTTACTTCTACAGCATTTTAAGCTTTGAGCTTGATGTAATTAACAGGAGTTAATCCACAGATGTTAAATTTTCAGCCATGCTGTGTTTGTGATAATCCATTCTGTGTTTTGTGTAAACATTCAGAAAACGCTCATAATTCTGTCGGAAGCATATGATACATAGTCTAAAAAAAAAGTGCTGCAACAAGAAACAGGATGAGAATTGTTTTTTTTTTCATTGTTTTTATTCATCTTGTGACTGCTTTTAAAGCAATAAATTTCAGCTTACCAGTATACTAAAATAATATCATACAAAATCACCAGATATTTTCTTAAAACCACAAAAAAATGCACTTCCTATGGGAACATAGCGTCACACAGGTGTAGGTTATATAAGTTCATTGTTTACGCACTGCAGATGAAAAGAAATCAATTTCTCAACATGTGCTTATTTACACCATAATAATGTACTATACCTACTGGCAGTTAATTTTCCTGTAAAAAAACATTTGTATTGTATTACCCATGCTTGTCCTGTTTTCTATGTAAAATTTTGATAATTTCATCAAGAAAAATTCATATCTCCCCCATGAAAAATTTTAATTTTCCTATTAATTCTTACTAAAATTTAGAGTCTACTCCATGAGATTGAAAAATCTCCCCCATGAAATTATTTCAATGTTGGCAAGTCTGATATAACAAACAATTGTATGAGTGAAAAGGAATCTATCTGCTTATACAGAACCATTACATGTATATCATAATTACATGTACATATCATAATTACAGGTATATCATAATTATGTGTATATCATAATTACAGGTATATCATAATTACAGGTATATCATAATTATGTGTATATCATAATTACAGGTATATCATAATTACAGGTATATCATAATTACAGGTATATCATAATTATACATATTTCATGATGAAGTATCAGTAAAATATTTTATTTAGGTGTCACACTCTGATACAATTTTAAAAAATGTATAATGTATATCGTAATTATATGTATATCATAATTATATGTATATTGTAATTACATGTATATCTTAATTATATGTATATCATAATTATATGTATATTGTAATTACATGTATATCATAATTATATGTATTTCATAATGACATGTATAATGTATATCATAATTATATGTATATTGTAATTATATGTATATCATAATTATATGTATATTGTAATTACATGTATATCATAATTATATGTATATTGTAATTACATGTATATCATAATTATATGTATATTGTAATTACATGTATATCTTAATTATATGTATATCATAATTATATGTATATTGTAATTACATGTATATCATAATTATATGTATTTCATAATGACATGTATAATGTATATCATAATTATATGTATATCTTAATTATATGTATATCATAATTACATGTATATTGTAATTACATGTATATCATAATTATATGTATATTGTAATTACATGTATATCAAGCAATCCATAATATAAGTAAATCAGGTAAAGAATTCTTTACAATTTAGTTACTGGGACTTTAGGTTCAAATGTACTTATCTACTACAGAATCAGGGCTTTTCATTACCTTTTGGGGAAAATGGCCCATGGTTCTTGAATTGGGAATTTCGCAGCATTTTGGCTCAAACTTCAGAATTTTTCTCAAATTTTTCTATTTATTCCTTTAAAATATTTTGCTTTTTTCTATTTTTTATCTTTTTTATTGTAAAGCTGCCATTATTCAACTTTCAAGAAAAACAATGATTGAAAATATTAGCATAAAAATGAGAAATAATGAAAACATGTTATGTTATGTTCCTGAATAGAAATTTTATAGCAAAAAATTGTGAAAAAAAGACATGAATTGTGATAAGGAAGATAGCCCAATATCAGCTATAAATTTGGAATGAAAAAGCCCAATATCAGCTATAAATTTGGAATGAAAAAAGCCCTGAGAGTAACCTCGAACATCAGTTGACCTTACACCATGTCTGATTAACACAATTTCTGGTTTTGCAAGGATCCAAAGATCAAATGTCTACTTACTAAATATTGAATAACACATAGGCAATATATGTCAGGGTGG
Organism: Atrina japonica; assembly: GCA_030159075.1. Taxonomy (NCBI): domain Eukaryota; kingdom Metazoa; phylum Mollusca; class Bivalvia; order Pterioida; family Pinnidae; genus Atrina; species Atrina japonica. The sequence continues at coordinate 448,903 of BROG01000505.1, read as the reverse complement.
ATCCAGGATTTTAAGTTAGAGGGGACACAAACTCTGGAATGTCTTTGAAATTTGTTATTAATTTTCTATCTTTTTATAGAAAAAAATAAAGGTTTTATACATTTTGACAACTTTATTGGGGAGCCTATATATCCTCACATGAAAGAAATCTACTACAAATATAAGCAACTAACAAACAGCAGTTTTGATTTGAATTTGTATAGTGTACTCAATGACCTTGACATATAGATGTGACCTTCACATTCTTTACCAATATCTTGTTAAAATGTCATAAAGATAAAAAGTAAAATAATTTTTTGACGCTTTGAATTAAGCATGATCACAGCCAGATGTAAAATTGATTTTACCTAGGTAGATAGGCAGTACTTCAATCATATGTGTCACATCCGCTAAGCAGGTGGCTCAAATATACATTAATACAAAAATAAATATTATTCATTTATATCTGACATGTGAAATATCATCAAAGTACAAATGAACATTGCTATTGCAGTCAAATTTGTAAAAGATATGCAGAAAACACACAAAAAAGGATTGACGTTGATATGGTGTCATACATATATACAAACATACATTTATATATATATATATATATATATATATATATATATATATATATATATATATATATATATATATATATAGATAGAGAGATGTACATCAATAATCAGATGTCCAAGATTTAATATGAATATAATAGAGTGTGAAAAACAAGAAACTTCTTTGTAAATGTCTTAAACAACCAGTCCCAGAATTAACATAGACTTGTAAATGGCTTTTTAATTTCTGGGTTATTCATCTTATTTAGTTTATCAATCAAAGGTAAATAAGGGCCATATTGCTTTTATTTCTTCACATGAATAAATCAAACTAGATAAAGACATACATCACATACACTCATCTTCATTTAAATGCTTGTAAAGGGAGAAAATCTTATTGTAATTTGAGCATTAAGTCACACACAATCTGTTTGTTAGACGTGAAATTTAACATACTTCTCAAATTGATGCAGAATTTTCATTAGAATTCTGGAATTCAGAGGTATTTTAATACTACATTTCAAGATTTAGAACTTCTCAATTACTGTATTTAAACTACTGTTTTAACCCTCACCCCTCTTCTATAATAGACTAAACCTTTATCATATGACAAGATTGGTCTATTTCTGTTTTTAAGGGTTTTACACAGCTTTAATAGTGTTTTTGATATGTATCAACAGTACTTATGTAAATTCAAGCCTGCTACAAAAATGATAAATTGCTATAATGGCTTCTAAACTGACACAGAGGTAATTTCATACATTTGGTATTATAAACTCCTGATCATCAAGGTTACAGAGGAGTCATTAAATATTACAGTGTCACAATATAATCCATTCTTATACCTTCCCTATCTAAACTGAA